>WNGS01005641.1:7148624-7168709 GCA_020271785.1 Procambarus virginalis
GTCTTATGCAGTGATGATGGTTACAGTGATTAAGGGGATTAGTGAAGGGTAGGGAAGGTGTTGAAGGGTAGGGAAGGTGGTGAAGGGCAGGGAAGGTGGTGAAGGGCAGGGAAGGTGGTGAAGGGTAGGGAAGGTGGTGAAGGGTAGGGAGGTGGTGAAGGGTAGGGGAGGTGGTGAAGGGTAGGGAAGGTGTTGAAGGGTAGGGAAGGTGGTGAAGGGTAGGGAAGGTGGTGAAGGGTAGGGAAGGTGGTGAAGGTAGGGAAGATGGTGAAGGGTAGGGAAGGTGGTGAAGGGTAGGGAAGGTGGTGAAGGGTAGGAGACGTGGTGAAGGGTAGGGAAGGGTGGTGAAGGGTAGGGAGGTGGTGAAGGGTAGGGAAGGTGGTGAAGGGTAGGGAAGGTGTTGAAGGGTAGGGAAGGTGGTGAAGGGTAGGGAAGGTGGTGAAGGGTAGGGAAGGTGGTGAAGGGTAGGGAAGGTGATGAAGGGTAATCACAACACCTTGGGGTTGTAGTTACGGAATTTGAGCACTACCTACAACCCCCAGACACTAACCACAACCCCCAGACACTAACCACACCCCCAGACACTAACCACACCCCATACACTAACCACAACCCCCAGACACTAACCACAACCCCCAGACACTAACCACAACACCCAGACACTAACCACAACACCCAGACACTAACCACAACACCCAGACCACTAACCACAACACCCCAGACACTAACCACAACACCCAACACTAACCACAACACCCAGACACTAACCACAACACCCAGACACTAACCACAACCCCCAGACACTAACCACCAACCCCAAACACTTAATCACCATGTACAAATGTTATACAGGATGACTCTCACTGATTCTGGTAATTAGCCAGATTGGGAATTAAAATCATTTACCATTTCATACCAAGAGGAGCCATAGGGTCGACTTCAACCCGCCTTAGATTTGAAAAATATATAAATTTCTCATTATACATATTAATTTCTTTCAAAATTTCACTAAATGTAATATTTTATATGGTAACTAAAGACGTATATAACCAGCTATAGATTTTATTGTTGTAATTATATATTATTTACATAATTTCGGTTGCTATGGTACCATGGTTCACCATAGTTAGTGTCTAACTAACAGGTGTGCCCCCCCCCCCATACCTGCATTATGTTCGCTTGTATACTTATACTACAGTAGACCACTACACCTGTAGGTCAAAATACCAGCACACCTGTATACCAACATACCTGAACACCGGGAAACATGTAACCCGTAAATCCATGTACAAATATTCCAGTATAATATATTAAACAAGTAGTATACCACTGCACCAGTATACAATTATACAAAATATACCAGAACACCAGTATTCTGATATGCCAGTATACTATTATTTTAGCATATCAGTTTATTGGTATACCAATATACCAGCATGTTAATATTCAGTATACCAGTAAACCAATAGACAAGTATACTATATGTATACTAATAATGGTGGTAAGTAAGGCATCACCAGAAACAAAAGATATAAATGATTATCTATCCTCTAGCAAGGTTAGGCGCAGGATAGACATATAATATAAAAATAGACATTAATAGACTGGTATAAAAAGTGGAGGCTATTCAATAGCTTCCATCAACACTTCGCTCAAGTCCACATTAAATAAATTCCCAAGGATCGTTCGCCTCAAGAGCGAATAATTATAATATCAGACGAAAATGAGCGGAGCGCGGGTGAGTGTTGCCACCTGGTTGAGGCGGTGAGTAAGAGGAGGTTATGGCGGTGGCGGCGGACCTGGTGATAATATTTGGGGCCAGTCGCGCCCTGCTCTCTCATCCTCGTTAATGTCTGCCTTACTGCCCGACCCTCACACACGCCGCCACAACACATAATAATATTGACCTTAAATCCGCGCATTGGAATCCTTTACGCTGCCATGAATTGATTTATTTTCGGTTTGGTGATTGGTGGAAAGTATTCTGCTGATGACTTTGAGTCACGCCCCTTCTATCTATTACTGCTGGTTTATCTTGATATTTTCATTTTTCCATTGCTTACTCTTTCACTTTCTACAATACTTTGACTTTTAATGCAAGATTTAAGTCAATAATTTACAAAATATCGGCCAATGTTTGCTTGCCATGGGTGGGCTGGGTGTATACAAGCCCCGCCCACTGATGACGTCAGGATAAGGGCGGGGTGAGGAGCGAGCGCTGCACCAATCAGCGTGGAGCAATACACTTGGTAAGGTGACACAGGAGGATTGATCAGGGTTGCCCAAGTCTCGGGCAAGTTTGAGAGTCGATGATGGTTATTACAGCTTTTTTTAAAGAAATAATCATCTTTATTCATGAGAGACCCTTGACTCCGCTAGCTGTTGTTCATCCTGGCGTCCTCACACAAAAATAATCTTAATCTGGCGTTATCCTTCTCCCATAAGGTCGTCCCCAGGCGCCAGACCCACTTCTGTTATGTTATCATGCACAGGTTACACTTACCTGACCCTGTGTACCTGGTCCTGTGTACCTGGCTGTGTACCTAGCTGTGTATCTGGCCCTGTGTACCTGGCCCCGTGTACCTGGCTCTGTGTACCTGGCCCTGTGTACCTGGCCCTGTGTACCTGGTCCTGTGTACCTGGCTGTGTACCTAGCTGTGTATCTGGCCCTGTGTACCTGGCCCCGTGTACCTGGCTCTGTGTACCTGGCCCTGTGTACCTGGCCCTGTGTACCTGGTCCTGTGTACCTGGCTGTGTACCTAGCTGTGTATCTGGCCCTGTGTACCTGGCCCCGTGTACCTGGCTCTGTGTACCTGGCCCTGTGTACCTGGCCCTGTGTACCTGGTCCTGTGTACCTGGCTGTGTACCTAGCTGTGTATCTGGCCCTGTGTACCTGGCCCCGTGTACCTGGCTCTGTGTACCTGGCCCTGTGTACCTGGTCCTGTGTACCTGGCTCTGTGTACCTGGCTCTGTGTACCTGGTCCTGTGTACCTGGCCCTGTGTACCTGGCCCTGTGTACCTGGTCCTGTGTACCTGGCTCTGTGTACCTAGCTGTGTATCTGGCCCTGTGTACCTGGCCCCGTGTACCTGGCGCTGTGTACCTGGTCCTGTGTACCTGGCCCTGTGTACCTGGCTCTGTGTACCTGGCTCTGTGTACCTGGCCCTGTGTACCTGGCCCCGTGTACCTGGCGCTGTGTACCTGGTCCTGTGTACCTGGCCCTGTGTACCTGGTCCTGTGTACCTGGCCCTGTGTACCTGGTCCTGTGTACCTGGTCCTGTGTACCTGGCCCTGTGTACCTGGTCCTGTGTACCTGGCTCTGTGTACCTGGCCCTGTGTACCTGGCCCTGTGTACCTGGCTCTGTGTACCTGGCCCTGTGTACCTAGCTGTGTACCTGGCCCTGTGTACCTGGTCCTGTGTACCTGGCTCTGTGTACCTGGCTCTGTGTACCTGGTCCTGTGTACCTGGCCCTGTGTACCTGGCCCTGTGTACCTGGTCCTGTGTACCTGGCTCTGTGTACCTAGCTGTGTATCTGGCCCTGTGTACCTGGCCCTGTGTACCTGGCTCTGTGTACCTGGCCCTGTGTACCTAGCTGTGTACCTGGCCCTGTGTACCTGGTCCTGTGTACCTGGCTCTGTGTACCTGGCTCTGTGTACCTGGTCCTGTGTACCTGGCCCTGTGTACCTGGCCCTGTGTACCTGGCCCTGTGTACCTGGCCCTGTGTACCTGGCCCTGTGTACCTGGCCCTGTGTACCTGGCCCTGTGTACCTGGTCCTGTGTACCTGGCCCTGTGTACCTGGCCCTGTGTACCTGGTCCTGTGTACCTGGTCCTGTGTACCTGGCCCTGTGTACCTGGCCCTGTGTACCTGGCCCTGTGTACCTGGTCCTGTGTACCTAGTCCTGTGTACCTGGCCCTGTGTGCCTGGCCCTGTGTACCTGGCCCTGTGTACCTGGTCCTGTGTACCTGGTCATGTGTACCTGGCTCTGTGTACCTGGTCCTGTGTACCTGGCCCTGTGTGCCTGGCCCTGTGTACCTGGTCCTGTGTACCTGGCCCTGTGTACCTGGTCCTGTGTACCTGGCTCTGTGTACCTGGTCCTGTGTACCTGGCCCTGTGTGCCTGGCCCTGTGTACCTGGTCCTGTGTACCTGGCCCTGTGTACCTGGTCCTGTGTACCTGGCCCTGTGTGCCTGGCCCTGTGTGCCTGGCCCTGTGTACCTGGCCCTGTGTGCCTGGCCCTGTGTGCCTGGCTCTGTGTACCTGGCCCTGTGTACCTGGCCCTGTGTACCTGGTCCTGTGTACCTGGCCCTGTGTGCCTGGCCCTGTGTGCCTGGCTCTGTGTACCTGGCCCTGTGTACCTGGCCCTGTGTACCTGGTCCTGTGTACCTGGCCCTGTGTGCCTGGCCCTGTGGATAAGTTTAGCTTCAGGAAAGAGCTGGGTAAATACTAGTTTGGAAACAGGGAGTTGATTTGTGGCACAAGTTTACGGGTAGCATATAAGGCGTCGTGTCGCGGGAGGGTTTCAAACGTGGGATAAACATGAGTTTGGGCGAATATAAATATGAGCGGAAACGTACTGGACAACAGCCTTTGATCTGACTTCATATTCCTTATGTTCTTATGGTCTGCTTGACCGGGACTGACTGGAGATATATTCTGTGGTCATCTTGGAAGGGTTGAGGTGTGAGTCTGGGAGGGTTCAGGTGGTGAGGTTGGAGGAAGGTTTACACGACTCAGCATCGTGTGGGCGAGAGGCAGTCAAGCTTAGTAAGCTTGACTTTTCCCGTACTGAATACAAGAATAATGGTGAGGGGGGAGAGGTTACTCGGCTGCGTCCGGGTCTCTCTAACCTCCTTCACCCACTTCCTCTCTCTCATCTCCTTATTCCTATGATTCCTCATATTTTCCCATCCCCCCCCCCCCCCACTACTCCCTTCTCGAAATTTTCCCCACGATTCCCATTCCTTCTTTTTGCCCCCCTCCTTCCCCCCCCCCTGACTCCACGCAATCTGGAGTTTGGAGGTGTTGGTAATAGCCCCTCTCCACCCCCCCCCCTTCTTCCTTCTCCCCCTCTATCTCTCAGAAAATATAACGCTAAATTTATGTTCATCGTTTTCGAATGAAGAAATCTATGAATTCTGTCAGCTACCTTTCACCGATTACGTGAGAGGGGGGGGAGGGAGTCACTACTGGGTCCGACACCCTCTTACTAGGACCAATAGGGCCAACCCTGCGACCAGCCTATGACCGTTCTGTACCCCAGACCATTCACCCTGCAAAGTTGGGTGAGGCTAGCCCCAGTTGTCTGGCTTCCATCCTTGGACAAACATATCTTCTCTCTGATATACATCTGATATGATATACCGATCTGATATACCTAATATGATATACCGTGTACACACATGACTGTGTACACACATGGCCATGTACACACTGGAGTAATAGTGAGTTGAACACTGGCGCTGCCTCTCCACCTTGCTCCTCCACCCAGAATTTTGTTAATATTAAATATAATAAACAGCTTGAGACGCCTTGCTATGCCAGGATATTGGCTGTAAATAATGGTAATCCAGTGTGTGGGTTTGTGTATGGTGGGGGCGCAGCTTGCTGGGGTGAGGGATGAGTCCCTCCTTGAGGTAGACACAGTTGGTGTACAGGCGTGTGAGGGGCAGCAAGCAGGTGTGTACAACTATGTGACAGTCTTGGGCTGACATTATCCACCGCCACTGCTTGTATATGTCAAGTGTTTCAACAAGACCTTCAGCCTGTCAAACAACCACATCAGACCAGTTGACCCCAGTCATATGATAAAGATATGGTTGTTTGGGATCAGGGACTTGCATCTTGCCAGATAAATATAGTTCAGCCTTCCCGATTGGTGCTGCCAGAGTCCCATCTTCCCGCCTGAGTGGCGGGATTGTGTCCTCAGATGAATAACCTCGCTGATCTTTAACTACACACCAACAAACTTTAGATCCAACTGTTCCTGATGCAAGTTTTAAGCTGGTTTCTGATTTCCATATAGATATTGCCCACTTTTGAGTCTCTTTCGTTCCACAACATCGTTTATAACAGCCACTGACACAACCACTGTGTTGTTAACAGCCACTGACACAAGCACTGTGTTGTTAATAGCCACTGACACAACCACTGTGTTGTTAACAGCCACTGACACAACCACTGTGTTGTTAATAGCCACTGACACAACCACTGTGTTGTTAACAGCCACTGACACAAGCACTGTGTTGTTAACAGCCACTGACACAACCACTGTGTTGTTAACAGCCACTGACACAAGCACTGTGTTGTTAATAGCCACTGACACAACCACTGTGTTGTTAACAGCCACTGACACAAGCACTGTGTGTTAATAGCCACTGACACAACCACTGTGTTGTTAACAGCCACTGACACAAGCACTGTGTTGTTAATAGCCACTGACACAAGCACTGTGTAGATAATAGCCACTGACACAAGCACTGTGTAGATAATAGCCACTGACACAAGCACTGTGTAGATAATAGCCACTGACACAACCACTGTGTTGTTAACAGCCACTGACACAAGCACTGTGTAGATAATAGCCACTGACACAACCAGTGGTGGTAATAGCCACTGACACAACCAGTGGTGGTAATAGCCACTGACACAACCAGTGTTGGTAATAGCCACTAACACAACCAGTGGTGGTAATAGCCACTGACACAACCAGTGTTGGTAATAGCCACTAACACAACCAGTGGTGGTAATAGCCACTGACACAACCAGTGTTGGTAATAGCCACTAACACAACCAGTGGTGGTAATAGCCACTGACACAACCAGTGTTGGTAATAGCCACTAACACAACCAGTGGTGGTAATAGCCACTAACACAACCAGTGGTGGTAATAGCCACTAACACAACCAGTGGTGGTAATAGCCACTGACACAACCAGTGGTGGTAATAACCATGGTTGTGGCCACAATTTAACAATAATTATCCCTGGGGTAAGAACAAGGACTCGCCAGTAATTAACAATATTAAGAAGCCACGGGTCCATCAGCTCCCTTGTTAAACTACCGACAACTTTGATTATTTATGGCAATAATCAAAGGAATAAAGTGACGATTCAATAGATTTGGGTAAAAAGGCCACCACATGGGAGATAAGCCCACCACATGGGAGATAAGCCCACCACATGGGAGATAAGCCCACCACATGGGAGATAAGCCCACCACATGGGAGATAAGCCCACCACATGGGAGATAAGACGGGTATACAAGAACTCCTCACCTTGAGCTGTAGTCTTCTGGGAGGGTAGGTGAAGCTGTGCTGGGCTTGTCACCAAGTACTGGAGGCTGGCAAGGTCCCAATATATAAGTCAGCCGGTAGATAAGTGGCCCCAAATACCAGTTAAGGGAGCATCAAGTGAGAGCTTGTCCAGGTGCGGTTGTCCTCTATTTACTTCTGGCCGCGGGGGGGGGGGTCGCCCGCCCTCACTCTCCACCAATCAGGGCGCAGCTCGTCCTCACTCTCCACCAATCACGGCGCAGCTCGCCCTTACATATGAAATGCTCTTTCTGGCGGGAACTTTGAAAGTTTATTTTTTATTTATTTATTTATTTATATATACAAGAATTCTTACATTCTTGTTCAGCCACTAGCACGTATAGCATTTCAGGCAAGTGGTTCCTTCTTCAGTAACTTTAACCTTTCGCAGCGAAGATTACATCATTACATAACTTAACCTTTCACGGCGTAGATTACATTTAGTCTAGGCATTCATAGCCTGATTTAGGGTATATCCTTTTCCTTTACAAGGTTTCTTGATTATAATAGAAAACTAATATAGTCGTATCTTTGAGAGCGTAGTGGAGGGCAAGGGAGCATTGGGACTAATATAACTTTTAAAGCGAACTTTGTCGCAATTTACAGTTTAAGGATATTGGTTGTGTAGGTGGAGGGTGTACTAGGCAAGTGGTTGTGTAGGTGGAGGGAGTACAAGGCAAGTGGTTGTGTAGGTGGAGGGAGTACAAGGCAAGTGGTTGTGTAGGTGGAGGGAGTACAAGGCAAGTGGTTGTGTAGGTGGAGGGAGTACAAGGCAAGTGGTTGTGTAGGTGGAGGGTGTACTAGGCAAGTGGTTGTGTAGGTGGAGGGTGTACTAGGCAAGTGGTTGTGTAGGTGGAAGGTGTACTAGGCAAGTGGTTGTGTAGGTGGAGGGAGTACAAGGCAAGTGGTTGTGTAGGTGGAGGGAGTACAAGGCAAGTGGTTGTGTAGGTGGAGGTGTACTAGGCAAGTGGTTGTGTAGGTGGAGGGTGTACTAGGCAAGTGGTTGTGTAGGTGGAAGGTGTACTAGGCAAGTGGTTGTGTAGGTGGAGGGAGTACAGGCAAGTGGTTGTGTAGGTGGAGGGTGTACTAGGCAAGTGGACCCAACCTCTCACCACCTGAGTCTCTCACTACACTGTGATATTATACATTAAAGGCTACGTTATTTAGGCAATAATTTACATAGTTTTAATACTGGTTACAATTAGGTATTGCAATTATTGTGGTGAAGTGACAAGGAGTTGGCTTTAAGCATCTTATATATACATAGGCTACAGCTCCTTTATTTAAAAGTTAATTTAAAATAATAAATATTTATTTAAAATAGTGGATACATAATTTCCGGTACGCTATCATTAACACTAAAGGAACGTGGTGGAGGTGGGGATACTAGTGTAAACCGTGTGGTGGTGGTACTAGTGTAAACCGTGTGGTGGGGGTACTAGTGTAAACCGTGTGGTGAGGGTACTAGTGTAAACCGTGTGGTGGAGGTACTAGTGTAAACCATGTGGTGGGGTACTAGTGTAAACCATGTGGTGGGGGTACTAGTGTAAACCATGTGGTGGGGGTACTAGTGTAAACCATGTGGTGGAGGTACTAGTGTAAACCATGTGGTGGAGGTACTAGTGTAAACCATGTGGTGGGGGTACTAGTGTAAACCATGTGGTGGGGGTACTAGCGTAAACCATGTGGTGGGGGTACTAGCGTAAACCATAGGGTGGGGATACTAGTGTAAAACATTTTTACCTATGCCAAAATTAATTTAATGTAATTTGTTATGTATGTAAATTGTAAATTAGTGAGCAAAAGGAACTCAAAAGTCCAGTTACTGAGTGTTCTTGTTCCGGCAACACCGCCGGCCGCCCGCGCCACTGTAGGAGTCATTAACAAATGTTTCTTAAAAATCTGGACTTGCAAAAATCGACCTGCATGAAGCGACGGTCTCGCTTCATGCAGGTCGGCGTTCAATCCCCGACCGTCCAAGTGGTTGGGCACCATTCCTTTCCCACCGTCCCATCCCAAATCCTTATTCTGACTCCTTCCCAACGCTATAGAGCCATAATGGCTAGGCGCTTTCCCTTGATAGTTCCCTTCCTGCTCCCACCACCGGATGGATATTATAGGCCTACTACCATCACACACATGTTTCCCATAACCTTATACTATCTATAATCTATCATTTATTTTAATCTATCTTTATTCTATCTTTAATCTATCCTTTATAATCTATCATTTATTTGAAAACCATAAAACCGTTTTACCTGAAAATCATTATATTCTAATTCTTGTAATTATATTCTAATATGTAGTTGCCAGTACCACTGTGTATGGCTTCGAAATAATTAGTTTTGTCTTCTAAACTGTATATATCAACTCATATACGGTATTAGCTGCGGTATAATTTGGAGAAAGCCTAACACCGGGTGACAAAAATCATCCCAGAACCAAGTTAACTAATCAACTTGGGCCACACGGCTAACAACACTGCAAACTAGACATGACATGGTTGATCTTGTCGAAACTTTTAAAACACCGAACCATTTGGAGGATATTGATCCAGGCCACTTCTTTAAAAGGTTAAAAAAAACGAGGTCAGATGTAGCACAAACAACGTAAACTTAAAAGGTAAACAAACCACAATGTAGGACTCAAAACAGATGCTTTTACAGCCATTGAGTTATAATGTATTTTTGTAAACACTGGGCAACAAAGATCATTCCAGAGCTAAGTCAACTCTTGTATCAGGAACGGTTGAGGGCCACAGGGCTAACACTGCAAACCAGACATGACAGGGCAGATCTCATGATAATAACAATAATATTTTATTTACAAGAAGGTACAATGAGTTGGTGATATTACATTAGAGTGATATTTTTTCATTCTTGTGAAGCCACAAACACACATTGAAACTTTTAAAATATTTAATAATTTGGAGGATGTTGATCCGGAAAATTTCTTCAAAAGGTCAGATGTAACACAAACAAGGAGCAAAGGGTTCGAGCTCAACAAACCACACTATAGGACTGAAAACAGGAGATGCTTTTTCACCCACAGAGTTATAAGTTAGTTTAGTTTATATATCATGCACCCCGTACCCATCTTGTGGGCGGTAGTGGAAAGGGTTACAGGGGCACATAATGGGCTCAGGGACTGAACCCCACAATTAATTTAGCTAAGCAAGTTACAAAATTCAGTATAAGTCGTCACATCATCAGTGGGTTCGAGATCGACCACCAGTACAGGTTCTAAATTAAGCAACTGACATATGTGGAGAGCTAGTGTCATAATTGATATGTTTGTCCTGCACACCCCCCCCATCCAGTGGGCAGCGGTGGATAGGTTACAATCACTTAGTTACTACCTACAGTTAGCAAACTGGGGATATTTGGTTAAAATTTCTGTTAGCAGATAATTTTGAATGAAATATTTACACATCGTTGGAACATTGGTTATAGAATTGTCTCTAAATTCACGTATCTTTTCGCACTCCATCACATAGTGACGGAGGGTGTGCGAATAATTTTGTTGACACAGTTTACATTTGGTCAGGTCTACATCAGCAGATAATGAGAATTCCCAGAGATTACTTGTAACCGAGTCTAAGCCGAGTAGCAGTAACATCTAAAAGTCTGCTGATTTTATTTGATGATCCATAGATGTGTGGCTCCTCTTGCATCATCATGATGGATTATGTAAGTATGATGATAGATGGATTATAAACCCATGGAAACCCCTACCCACCGAACCCGTAAATGCCAAAACTCTGTTAACATTTAAAATACAGCTGGAAAATATCAAAATATCATCAAGGCAAATGGGAGGAACTTTCTACAAGCCGCCGGCTTCCTGTCCTCCTCGAGGCCACTAGTGTTAGTGGCTCTCGGGTAAACTCAGGTAAACTCACGAAACCGCCTTCCCGTTGAAGCCGTAAATGCCAAAACACTGCTGCAGTTAAAGCCAGCTGGATAAAACCAATTGAACAAAAAGGGAGACTGGTATGCCGCCAGCTTCCTGTCCTCGTCGATTCCACTAGTGAGATGGTGGTCCTCAGGTAAATTCAGATAAAACGAAATCAATAAATTACAATTTCTTTAGTTACGTATTAAACCTGAGATTCATTTTCTATAAAGACAATATTTATGAAAGAACACGACAATAACAAACTATGATAAACTACTTTTAATTCTTTTTATGGTATAAATAAATCGGGTATGTCATGAATGCTATTTATATATTTTCAGCTGCGCTTTATCAGTATACATTCGCGAAGAACATAAAAATATTAATATAAGGCGATTATCAGAGAGTAGATAAGACAAGGAACCTGTGTAAATGGAACCTGTGGCCAATGGAAAGTTTATATCAGGCATGATGAAGTCCCAATGATTCGGCAAGTCCTCGTGATCGCTCTCTCTCTCTGGTAGTGTTGTTCACTACTCAGTAGTCCGTGTTCATCTTAGAGATACGTGTTGAGTGAGTCAGCGTGGTGTTGGAAGAGAACACTGGGACTCGTGACGTGTGTTCAGAGAGAACACGGTGACCTTCACGCCAGAACACCGACATTGTGAGTCACAGCGGCCAGTTGTGAAGCTTCACGTTAATGTTTAATTAATGAGACTTTAACGTGTCAAGCAAAAAGTAAACATTATCCTAAATATTCCATGAGTGAAATTGTCCAAATATACTTTACGCAATTGTAAGATATATTTCGAACACCTCTCAGTGTACATACACTGAGAAGCAAGATACAGCTCTCAGTGTACATTGAGAAGCAGGATACACCTCTCAGTGTACATTGAGAAGCAGGATACACCTCTCAGTGTACATTGAGAAGCAGGATACACCTCTCAGTGTACATTGAGAAGCAGGATACACCTCTCAGTGTACATTGAGAAGCAGGATACACCTCTTAGTGTACATTGAGAAGCAGGATACACCTCTCAGTGTACATACACTGAGAAGCAGGATACACCTCTCAGTGTACATTGAGAAGCAGGATACACCTCTCAGTGTACATTGAGAAGCAGGATACACCTCTCAGTGTACATTGAGAAGCAGGATACACCTCTCAGTGTACATTGAGAAGCAGGATACACCTCTCAGTGTACATTGAGAAGCAGGATACACCTCTCAGTGTACATACACTGAGAAGCAGGATACACCTCTCAGTGTACATACACTGAGAAGCAGGATACACCTCTCAGTGTATACACGTGCAATATGGTACGTATAACATATAAGGCGACTACGTCACACTCTAAGCAAGAATAACATAGTATAGCCAGTAAAAAAAATTTTACCAAATGTTGGAGCGTGAATATCTCGTTTAGTTAAACATTGCTGTTTATAATAATTTACGGCACTGAGTACGATCGTAGACTCCTAAAGTATTAACTTGTTTGTAATGAAGATAAACAAAGTATATATTCAGTAATAAGGTTTATGTTAGTATTATGTAAGATTACAGTAGGAGCATGACTAGAGTTCACGTCCAGGATGTTCCCAGATCAAGTGGAATGTTACTTTTACACATTGTGATATGAAGCGCCATTTGAGTGTGCGTAACGAGAGGCAGTTCATTATATATATATATATTACAACCCCCTGCGGAGGACGGCCAGCTTGGAAGAGATGGGGTCAGTGTCAAGTTTAGTTTACTGGTGTGAGGGAAGTAAAGCAGCTGGTGCAGGCCGCAGAGTGCTTCACTGACGTCATGTCTGGTCTGCTTTTTATCATTCTTACCACTTTTATTACGTTTTTAAATATGTTTGACTGTAAGACTGTGGAATAAGATGTCAGTGAGTGGTCGAGGACCCTGGGGTGTGTACCATGACGGGGGAGCGACCGTGGGGTCAGTAGTGACAACTGTCTCGCTAGTTGATCCCTTCCTCCGGGAGAATTGTTCCAGCATTTACGCAGTAACATCCAGCAAGTCTTGTTAACATTAAGGGGAAAGTCTTACGGCTACACACTATGTGTAAAGTTTATATAATTCTGTGTGTATCGTGTTGTTAAGGATGTCACAGTCCTAGCCTGTAACATGTAAAGTGTCGCCAACAACAGTAAGTGTCAGCCTCCGTTGAAAGTTTATAAATATCATTTACGCCTTGAAGAAAGAGAATGGGTCCTGGAGGTGACCACCTGCTCCATTCTGGTGAAAGACTGAGATCACGTCTCTGAAGGACACGTCACTTCTGGCTAACTTACCACAAACCACAACAACCAAACTTTAAAAAATAACACTTTCTAACTGTAATCGCCGCACCCAACACCCGTCACTCCCCACCCCACACCTTCCCCCCCCCCCTCCTCTCACAGTGGAAGCAAGCAAGTGTTTGATAGCTCACTTTATGTAACGTTTCTAAGCCTGGATAACTACACCAGCCAACGCAGTACCACCTACACCCATACCTACACTACCAGGGGTGTCTGCCAGTATTCCACACCTTCAATAATGCTATCACTCATATCGAAATAGAATTTCCATGATACTCGTGTACTGTGCTCCGAGTGGTGCTGTTGTCATCCAGGTAACTGCCTCGCTTACAAATTTGCATCGTCGTCTGTTGCTTAGGAGAGCGTATACAAGCTGAGGTAATTGTTGTCCCCTAACTGCCCTTGCTACTTCGTGGGGGGGGGGGGTAATAGGGTGTTTATGTAGCTTCAGGGCACCAATCCTCCCAGCCACAGGGCAGGGCGAGAAGGCACCCCTAAGCATACAATTAAGAGCAAATGCGATGCGTACCCTCTGCCCCTCCCCCGTATCTGCGGTGGGTCTCCCAAGATGGTCAACTTAGTTCCTGAGTGTTCCTGGGTGTTCCTGTGTGTCCTTGCGTGCTCCTGGGTGTACCTAATATTGCACAAACGCTACTGCATGGTTATAATGAGTGTTATTTTCAATGAAGATATTGTGTTGTTCAACTGTTTACAGCACAACCTGTCCTCAGGTCAGGCTCGTTACAACAACAGCCGTCCCCCAAGACACATTCATAATTTTTACGTATTGTTCAATAAAAATGTGTGATGTGCTCGCGTTCCCTACGGCCTCGGTGTCGCCCTATATACGCGGATATACACGACACACGCCAGGAGTGTAGATAAAGTAGGAATATCAGTGTCCATCCGTAGTGCAAGTGGGACACGTAAGCAACCAGACTGGCAGTACACAGTGCTCTCGCACATCTATAAACCCATTCTCGGGAATACTTGTCACACCTCTTTGAACTACTACTACTGGAGGAGGGGTAGGGTGGGCTCCTGCAGGAGGAGGAGGAGGAGGAACGATCCCAACACAAGATACCCGTGGGCGTCCAGCGGTACTGTGTTCATATAAGATGGCCAGCGGTCGGCCCAAACCATCAAGGCAGCGGTGGTCACGGCACGTGGTCAAGACAGTAGCAGTGACACAACACTTTTCCCGTCATTCACTTACCAGAGACGCCGCCATGGGAGAAAGTGTGGCAAGTGTCGCGTGGTGCAGTACTGCTGGTTCAGTAGGGTGGGAGGGCTGGAGGGTGTTGTGGTCGGCTCCGGCCGCCCTCTCCGCCGGTCACTTCACTACACTGATGACCCAGACTAGACCCACCAATAGAAAACGGGTCAGCGCGTTTGTATGTAAGCCATCGTGACCATATAGATCAACCACTAAACTAAATGAGCCACAAATCACCATGAGAGTCATCAAACTCACATGGTGGTTTGTGAGTCACCATGATTGACTGGGCGCCAATCCTTAACGGTAGCCTCTCTTCACCCAGCAGTGAATGGGTACGTTAAACGATTTGGCGGGTCCCAATTCCCGGGGTAAAAAAGGATTAAGGACTTGCCCGAGACGCTATGCGTGCTGGTGGCTGTACAAGAATGTAAGAACTCTTGTTCTTAAATAATAAAATTAATAAACTTTTTTATTATTATTATCGAGTGAACTGGTTCTTGGTCTAGTAAATATCTTGGTCAGCAGTCAGGCAACAAGTCTTCTTTTTTGTTTTAACCCAGTTTGGTGTCCAGTCTTAAGCCTAGTAGATTAGTCCATCTGTTAGCCCTAGTTATGACGTTGCATCCCTTTGAATAACCTCAACGATTGCCCACAGGCCTGGAGAGCGAGGCGGGCTGCGTACTGCACTAAGGAGCGAACAGATTGTTCCTAAATCATTCTTAACACTGTGTTCCGCTTCTAGACGCGGCCCTCTGGTTAATATGTTGTTTCCTTCACATACTGAAGGTGTAACCCAACAGAGGTCTTGAAGGTGCAGAAACCTGCCCGGGTGTTGCGCCTCTTGTGTTTTATTCAGAAGTGAAGGACAAGTACTGACTAATGGCGCATCATCAACATAGCCCACTAATTTAACACCTGCAGATTTCAAGGCAGAGAGGTTTTCTATAAGGTAATGCAGGCAATGAGTCACAATAACGTGGCTAAAGTATGTTGACCAGACCACACACTTGAAGGTGAAGGGACGACGACGTTTCGGTCCGTCCTGGACCATTCTCAAGTCAAGAGAATGGTCCACACCTTCTAGTGTGTGTGGTCAACTATAAGGTAATTAAAATGACTAGGGATAAGGACTGTCAGTAGTCACATTATTATGCAGTAGATAGTCTGAAGAGTGGCTATGATCACAACATACAAGGTACTGGGGGGAATAGACAAGGTGGCGAAGGAGTCTCTTTATATTGAAGGAAAGTAGGACAAGAGGACATAATATCTGGAAGGTGGAAACGCACGAGTCGAAGAAATGTAAGGTAATACAGGTACCCAGTACGGCTGGTCAACACCTCAACTGTACTGGAAGAAGGTGCGGACGTCACCTCCATCCACAACTTTACGGCCAGATTCGACAGACTAAAAAACTGTCATAATAATCAAGTTACAACGTAACAGGTATATGAAGGATGCGAGGCGGGGCAGGAGTAGCGGCGGTGGTGGACCTCCTCCCTCTCCTCGTCTCTAGCCTCCCAAGGTCAGCGGTTCCTATATAAGTGTGGACGAGGCGGCCGCGGCTACACCTACGATCACCTTCCAGTACTGAGGTCACCCTTCCCTCCACACCTGTCTGGCCACTCAGGTGAGTGAGACACATGTGGCTCCTGGCAGCCCGTCTTCATAAACGAAGGCTAAATGCTCGTTATTCTCTACGGGTTATTCATGCCCGTGCCACCTCTTGGAGTGCCTCGCTGACGACCGCTTGTTCGGGTCGCAACTCTGTAAACAAGTTACTCACGGGCCAGGCTCGCTAAAGCGGCGGCCCACCCCCTAAGATGCATTCATCAATATAACATTTTGCGTATTAAAATTAGTTTTGTTCTCGTATATAAAGTAATATATAAAAGTTATATGTAAAGTTAAGCATAGGTAAGGTCAGGTGTTTGGGTTCTGTTGGCGATTATTTATATTTGAAGTACGTGAGTGAAGCATTTACAGCGTTGTGGTTCGAGCAGAAGTCGTCACTTGCGCATTTCGTTAGAGAAATGTGCGAACGTAATCTGCTGAGTCGTGTGAAACCCGTTTTTCATTCATAAACAGGGTCTAGCGGCTGGACTAACGAGCAGTTGGCCTTTGACGAGGAAGAGTTGCACGGTTTAAAACTGATGACTCGAACATTTCTCGAACACTGCTTCGTGGACAACATATGCTCGACCCGCAACGCTGTAATGCTTCACCCGTGTAATATAAATAATCGCCAACAGAACCTAACCTAACTTAACCTACGCCTAACTATACGTAGGCTTCAAAATTAAATTATTATATTCTATTTTTAATATGCAATACGTTAAAACTGATGATTGTGTCTTGGAGGAGTGGGGCGGCCGTGGCTTTAACCAGCCGAGCTTGAGGGCAGGTTACACATGTGAGCTACGACACACCACCTGTGAGCTACGACACACCAGCTGTGTGCTACGACACACCACCTGTGAGCTACGACACACCACCTGTGTGCTACGACACACCACCTGTGTGCTACGACACACCAGCTGTGAGCTACGACACACCACCTGTGACACCGCAACCCGTCCTCGCAAATTCGTATTGTCAATATTGACTTATTAATTACCTGCATAGGTGACATACTAAACATAATAGTTTCCCTTGAAAAGCTTCATAGAAAACACCGACCTTACCTAACCTACTTAGTATGTTAAAATAAGCATCTTATAGCTTCGTAATTACAATTGTTATTTAACCTATTATAGGTATCGGTTAGGTAATAATTGTAATTATGAAGCAATAAGATGCTTATCTTAACATACTAAGTAGGTTAGGTAAGGTCGGTGTTTTCTATGAAGATTTTCAAGGGAAACTATTATGTTAAGTATGTCACCTATGCACTTATTTAATAAGTCAATATTGACTATACGAATTTGCGAGGACGGGTTGCTAAAGTGTATTGAGGAAGGAGATCAATTGTTATTCTGGTGACTACATAACCCGTCTCTGGCAGTGAATGTTGATGTCCAGCTGGGCCCCGACGCCCGCCACTACACCACACAAGTGTGTCAAGGAATACCACCCATTACACCCAATCAACCGGTGATGATAACCATCAACCAGCTTGCAGCCGGACCCGTCAAGGTCACCACCACTACCGTGTTGACCTACAAGACCCAGGTCTCCTCCACCCCGGGTCATCACACACTTCTCTTATGTCCATTAATGCCGACCTGTCTTTGTTTACATGCCCAGGTGTCCAACCCGTCCTCGCAAATTCGTATAGTCAATATCACCCGACATCCTTTATCAATGGAGTGCACGGGAGGGGGGAGGGGGGGAGGTGTGTGTGTGCCCGTGTGTGTCGCTTTTCTTCTCTGTGGTGGCGGCGCGTGCACACACCACCACCCAACAGGCGCGGAGTCGGTGTGCAGGTCAACCCAGCGATGGAATCTTGGCGCCCTTGACATTTGTCTTAACTTTAGATGGTACGTGAGGCCGGACACGTATGTTGCACCAGCACGCCTCCACACGTTGCACGAGCACGCCTCCACACGTTGCACGAGCACACGTCCACACGTTGCACGAGCACACGTCCACACGTTGCACGAGCACACCTCCACACGTTGCACGAGCACACGTCCACACGTTGCACGAGCACACGTCCACACGTTGCACGAGCACACCTCCACACGTTGCACGAGCACACGTCCACACGTTGCACGAGCACACGTCCACACGTTGCACGAGCACACGTCCACACGTTGCACGAGCACACCTCCACACGTTGCACGATCACACGTCCACACGTTGCACGAGCACACGTCCACACGTTGCACGAGCACACGTCCACACGTTGCACGAGCACACGTCCACACGTTGCACGAGCACACGTCCACACGTTGCACGAGCACACGTCCACACGTTGCACGAGCACACCTCCACACGTTGCACGATCACACGTCCACACGTTGCACGAGCACACGTCCACACGTTGCACGAGCACACGTCCACACGTTGCACGAGCACACGTCCACACGTTGCACGAGCACACCTCCACACGTTGCACGATCACACGTCCACACGTTGCACGAGCACACGTCCACACGTTGCACCAGCACACGGCCGTACTGAAAAAAATTCTTTGTAATGAGCCACAGAAAGAACTTTGTCAGTGTCAGAGTAGTTAACGGATGGAATGCATTAGGCAGTGATGTGGTGGAGGCTGACTCCATACACAGTTTATAATGTAGATATGATAGAGCCCAATAGGCTCAGGAAACTGTACACCTGTTGATTGACAGTTGAGAGGCGGGACCAAAGAGCCAGAGCTCAACCCCCGCAAGCACAAATAGGTCAGTACACGTCCTGTACCAAAAAGCACAAAACAGGTCTCCAGGTACAGGTCACTGTACGAGCACAGTGACACGGTGTACACGGTGTACACGGTGTACAGTGACACGGTGTACAGTGACACAGTGTTCCCGCGACAGAACACGGGAGCTTACATAGGTCATGTCTTCACATATTCTGGACATGTTGCAGGACAACGGAGGTCTGTTGCTGGCGTTGTTGCATTGGTAACAAGGACGCCCTTTACTTCAGGGAAAAACACACCCGATATGGCAACTTTTACAGCTGGCATCTCCTACAAGTTGCAAAGTGGCTCGCCTTGTTGTACACTTATGTTGCTGCTCACCTCTCTCACTTATGTCCCAGTATCCTAGTTGGTGTGTTCATCTTTATTGTTTGTTTGTTTTGCTGTATATCCCTTCTGATCCCTCACAGTTACATCATTCAGACTTCCTGGCACTCTGACCTCACTATATGGGCCAAGCGGGTACCCTGACCTCACTATATGGGCCAAGCGGGTACCCTACCTCACTATATGGGCCAAGCGGGTACCCTAACCTCACTATATGGGCCAAGCGGGTACCCTGACCTCACTATATGGGCCAAGCGGGTACCCTAACTCACTATATGGGACAAGCGGGTACCCTGACTTTACCCTGTCCACTTGGGGTCGTGGAGTAGGACGATAAGGGCCTGGATGATCATGGAGGTTCTACTGTGTCGGGACACTTCCTCTCTCAAGGTGACCAGGGAGCCACTTGTTGTCACCTTCACGCGTTGTTCCAGTCATCAGTCATTGTTATTACCTGAGTCAGTTACACCCAGTCCACCACGACGGGTTTTGTCACCTTTTTTTGTCCGCAAATTAAAGATCACGTTTTCATTTTTTATGTTATTTAAAAGCTGAGGCGATAGTGTAAAACTCACCAACCCGCTCGTCTTCCTGATAACTCATCATAGTTTTCTATTATGGTATTACAGAACTGTTCATGTGATGGTAGT
>WNGS01005641.1:7171650-7192913 GCA_020271785.1 Procambarus virginalis
GCGTAGATTACATTTAGTCTAGGCATTCATAGCCTGATTTAGGGTATATCCTTTTCCTTTACAAGGTTTCTTGATTATAATAGAAAACTACTATAGTCGTATCTTGAGAGCGTAGTGGAGGGCAAGGGAGCATGGGACTAATATACTTTAAAGCGAACTTTGTCGCAATTTACAGTTTAAGGATATTGGTTGTGTAGGTGGAGGGTGTACTAGGCAATTGGTTGTGTAGGTGGAGGGTGTACTAGGCAAGTGGTTGTGTAGGTGGAAGGTGTACTAGGCAAGTGGATGTGTAGGTGGAAGGTGTACTAGGCAAGTGGTTGTGTAGGTGGAGGGTGTACTAGGCAAGTGGTTGTGTAGGTGGAAGGTGTACTAGGCAAGTGGTTGTGTAGGTGGAAGGTGTACTAGGCAAGTGGTTGTGTAGGTGGAGGGTGTACTAGGCAAGTGGTTGTGTAGGTGGAGGGTGTACTAGGCAAGTGGTTGTGTAGGTGGAAGGTGTACTAGGCAAGTGGTTGTGTAGGTGGAGGGTGTACTAGGCAAGTGGTTGTGTAGGTGGAGGGTGTACTAGGCAAGTGGTTGTGTAGGTGGAGGGTGTACTAGGCAAGTGGTTGTGTAGGTGGAGGGTGTACTAGGCAAGTGGTTGTGTAGGTGGAGGGTGTACTAGGCAAGTGGACCCAACCTCTCACCACCTGAGTCTCTCACTACACTGTGATATTATACATTACTGCTACGTTATTTAGGCAATAATTTACATAGTTTTAATACTGGTTACAATTAGGTATTGCAATTATTGTGGTGAAGTGACAAGAAATTGGCTTTAAGCATCTTATATATACATAGGCTACAGCTCCTTTATTTAAAAGTTAATTTAAAATAATAAATATTTATTTAAAATAGTGGATACATAATTTCCGGTACGCTATCATTAACACTAAAGGAACGTGGTGGAGGTGGGGATACTAGTGTAAACCGTGTGGTGGGGGTACTAGTGTAAACCGTGTGGTGGAGGTACTAGTGTAAACCATGTGGTGGGGTACTAGTGTAAACCATGTGGTTGGGGTACTAGTGTAAACCATGTGGTGGGGGTACTAGTGTAAACCGTGTGGTGGGGGTACTAGTGTAAACCGTGTGGTGGAGGTACTAGTGTAAACCATGTGGTGGGGTACTAGTGTAAACCATGTGGTTGGGGTACTAGTGTAAACCATGTGGTGGGGGTACTAGTGTAACCATGTGGTGGAGGTACTAGTGTAAACCATGTGGTGGTGTAATAGCGTAAACCATGTGGTGGAGGTACTAGTGTAAACCATGTGGTGGGGGTACTAGCGTAAACCATGTGGTGGGGGTACTAGCGTAAACCATAGGGTGGGGATACTAGTGTAAAACATTTTTACCTATGCCAAAATTAATTTAATGTAATTTGTTATGTATGTAAATTGTAAATTAGTGAGAAAAGGAACTCAAAAGTCCAGTTACTGAGTGTTCTTGTTCCGGCAACACCGCCGGCCGCCCGCGCCACTGTAGGAGTCATTAACAAATGTTTCTTAAAAATCTGGACTTGCAAAAATCGACCTGCATGAAGCGACGGTCTCGCTTCATGCAGGTCGGCGTTCAATCCCCGACCGTCCAAGTGGTTAGGCACCATTCCTTTCCCACCGTCCCATCCCAAATCCTTATTCTGACTCCTTCCCAACGCTATAGAGCCATAATGGCTAGGCGCTTTCCCTTGATAGTTCCCTTCCTGCTCCCACCACCGGATGGATATTATAGGCCTACTACCATCACACACATGTTTCCCATAACCTTATACTATCTATAATCTATCATTTATTTTAATCTATCTTTATTCTATCTTTAATCTATCCTTTATAATCTATCATTTATTTGAAAACCATAAAACCGTTTTACCTGAAAATCATTATATTCTAATTCTTGTAATTATATTCTAATATGTAGTTGCCAGTACCACTGTGTATGGCTTCGAAATAATTAGTTTTGTCTTCTAAACTGTATATATCAACTCATATACGGTATTAGCTGCGGTATAATTTGGAGAAAGCCTAACACCGGGTGACAAAAATCATCCCAGAACCAAGTTAACTAATCAACTTGGGCCACACGGCTAACAACACTGCAAACTAGACATGACATGGTTGATCTTGTCGAAACTTTTAAAACACCGAACCATTTGGAGGATATTGATCCAGGCCACTTCTTTAAAAGGTTAAAAAAACGAGGTCAGATGTAGCACAAACAACGTAAACTTAAAAGGTAAACAAACCACAATGTAGGACTCAAAACAGATGCTTTTATAGCCATTGAGTTATAATGTATTTTTTGTAAACACTGGGCAACAAAAATCATTCCAGAGCTAAGTCAACTCTCGTATCAGGAACGGTTGAGGGCCACAGGGCTAACACTGCAAACCAGACATGACAGGGCAGATCTCATGATAATAACAATAATATTTTATTTACAAGAAGTTACAATGAGTTGGTGATATTACGTTAGTGATATTTTTTCATTCTTGTGAAGCCACAAACACACATTGAAACTTTTAAAATATTTAATAATTTGGAGGATGTTGATCCGGAAAATTTCTTCAAAAGGTCAGATGTAACACAAACAAGGAGCAAAGGGTTCGAGCTCAACAAGCCACACAATAGGACTGAAAACAGGAGATGCTTTTTCACCCACAGAGTTATAGGTTAGTTTAGTTTATATATCATGCACCCCGTACTCATCTTGTGGGCGGTAGTGGAAAGGGTTACAGGGGCACATAATGGGCTCAGGGACTGAACCCCACAATTAATTTAGCTAAGCAAGTTACAAAATTCAGTATAAGTCGTCACATCATCAGTGGGTTCGAGATCGACCACCAGTACAGGTTCTAAATTAAGCAACTGACATATGTGGAGAGCTAGTGTCATAATTGATATGTTTGTCCTGCACACCGCCCCCCATCCAGTGGGCAGCGGTGGATAGGTTACAATCACTCAGTTACTACCTACAGTTAGCAAACTGGGGATATTTGGCTAAAATTTCTGTTAGCAGATAATTTTGAATGAAATATTTACACATCGTTGGAACATTGGTTATAGAATTGTCTCTAAATTCACGTATCTTTTCGCACTCCATCACATAGTGACGGAGGGTGTGCGAATAATTTTGTTGACACAGTTTACATTTGGTCAGGTCTACATCAGCAGATAATGAGAATTCCCAGAGATTACTTGTAACCGAGTCTAAGCCGAGTAGTAGTAACATCTAAAAGTCTGCTGATTATATTTGATGATCCATAGATGTGTGGCTCCTCTTGCATCATCATGATGGATTATGTAAGTATGATGATAGATGGATTATAAACCCATGGAAACCCCTACCCACCGAACCCGTAAATGCCAAAACTCTGTTAACATTTAAAATACAGCTGGAAAATATCAAAATATCATCAAGGCAAATGGGAGGAACTTTCTACAAGCCGCCGGCTTCCTGTCCTCCTCGAGGCCACTAGTGTTAGTGGCTCTCGGGTAAACTCAGGTAAACTCACGAAACCGCCTTCCCGTTGAAGCCGTAAATGCCAAAACACTGCTGCAGTTAAAGCCAGNTCTCTGTCTCTCTCTCTCTCTCTCAGAAACACATCAACACACTAGAGCACAACCAAAGACAAGCTACGAAGTGGTTTTCGGGGCAGAAAAACAAGAGCCACGAGAAGCAGCTAGCGGCTAGAGGCTAGAGGCTAGAGGCTAGAGGCTAGAGGCTAGAGGCTAGCAGCTAGAGGCTAGAGGCTAGAGGCTAGAGGCTAGAGGCTAGCAGCTAGAGGCTAGAGGCTAGAGGCTAGAGGCTAGAGGCTAGAGGCTAGAGGCTAGAGGCTAGCAGCTAGAGGCTAGAGGCTAGCAGCTAGAGGCTAGAGGCTAGAGGCTAGAGGCTAGAGGCTAGCAGCTAGAGGCTAGAGGCTAGCAGCTAGAGGCTAGAGGCTAGAGGCTAGAGGCTAGAGGCTAGCAGCTAGAGGCTAGAGGCTAGAGGCTAGAGGCTAGAGGCTAGAGGCTAGCAGCTAGAGGCTAGAGGCTAGCAGCTAGAGGCTAGAGGCTAGAGGCTAGAGGCTAGAGGCTAGAGGCTAGAGGCTAGCAGCTAGAGGCTAGAGGCTAGAGGCTAGAGGCTAGAGGCTAGCAGCTAGAGGCTAGAGGCTAGAGGCTAGAGGCTAGCAGCTAGAGGCTAGAGGCTAGAGGCTAGAGGCTAGAGGCTAGAGGCTAGCAGCTAGAGGCTAGAGGCTAGCAGCTAGAGGCTAGAGGCTAGAGGCTAGAGGCTAGCAGCTAGAGGCTAGAGGCTAGAGGCTAGAGGCTAGAGGCTAGAGGCTAGCAGCTAGAGGCTAGAGGCTAGAGGCTAGAGGCTAGAGGCTAGAGGCTAGCAGCTAGAGGCTAGAGGCTAGAGGCTAGCAGCTAGAGGCTAGAGGCTAGAGGCTAGAGGCTAGCAGCTAGAGGCTAGAGGCTAGAGGCTAGAGGCTAGAGGCTAGAGGCTAGCAGCTAGAGGCTAGAGGCTAGAGGCTAGCAGCTAGAGGCTAGAGGCTAGAGGCTAGCAGCTAGAGGCTAGAGGCTAGAGGCTAGCAGCTAGAGGCTAGAGGCTAGCAGCTAGAGGCTAGAGGCTAGAGGCTAGAGGCTAGAGGCTAGCAGCTAGAGGCTAGAGGCTAGAGGCTAGAGGCTAGAGGCTAGAGGCTAGCAGCTAGAGGCTAGAGGCTAGAGGCTAGAGGCTAGAGGCTAGAGGCTAGAGGCTAGCAGCTAGAGGCTAGAGGCTAGCAGCTAGAGGCTAGAGGCTAGAGGCTAGAGGCTAGAGGCTAGCAGCTAGAGGCTAGAGGCTAGAGGCTAGAGGCTAGAGGCTAGAGGCTAGCAGCTAGAGGCTAGAGGCTAGAGGCTAGCAGCTAGAGGCTAGAGGCTAGAGGCTAGAGGCTAGAGGCTAGAGGCTAGAGGCTAGCAGCTAGAGGCTAGAGGCTAGAGGCTAGAGGCTAGAGGCTAGAGGCTAGCAGCTAGAGGCTAGAGGCTAGAGGCTAGAGGCTAGAGGCTAGAGGCTAGCAGCTAGAGGCTAGAGGCTAGAGGCTAGAGGCTAGAGGCTAGAGGCTAGCAGCTAGAGGCTAGAGGCTAGAGGCTAGAGGCTAGAGGCTAGAGGCTAGCAGCTAGAGGCTAGAGGCTAGCAGCTAGAGGCTAGAGGCTAGAGGCTAGAGGCTAGAGGCTAGAGGCTAGCAGCTAGAGGCTAGAGGCTAGAGGCTAGAGGCTAGAGGCTAGAGGCTAGCAGCTAGAGGCTAGAGGCTAGAGGCTAGAGGCTAGAGGCTAGCAGCTAGAGGCTAGAGGCTAGCAGCTAGAGGCTAGAGGCTAGAGGCTAGAGGCTAGAGGCTAGCAGCTAGAGGCTAGAGGCTAGCAGCTAGAGGCTAGAGGCTAGAGGCTAGAGGCTAGCAGCTAGAGGCTAGAGGCTAGCAGCTAGAGGCTAGAGGCTAGCAGCTAGAGGCTAGCAGCTAGAGGCTAGAGGCTAGAGGCTAGCAGCTAGAGGCTAGAGGCTAGCAGCTAGAGGCTAGAGGCTAGAGGCTAGAGGCTAGAGGCTAGCAGCTAGAGGCTAGAGGCTAGAGGCTAGAGGCTAGAGGCTAGCAGCTAGAGGCTAGAGGCTAGAGGCTAGCAGCTAGAGGCTAGAGGCTAGCAGCTAGAGGCTAGAGGCTAGAGGCTAGAGGCTAGAGGCTAGAGGCTAGAGGCTAGCAGCTAGAGGCTAGAGGCTAGAGGCTAGAGGCTAGAGGCTAGCAGCTAGAGGCTAGAGGCTAGCAGCTAGAGGCTAGAGGCTAGAGGCTAGAGGCTAGAGGCTAGAGGCTAGCAGCTAGAGGCTAGAGGCTAGAGGCTAGAGGCTAGAGGCTAGAGGCTAGAGGCTAGAGGCTAGAGGCTAGAGGCTAGAGGCTAGAGGCTAGAGGCTAGCAGCTAGAGGCTAGAGGCTAGAGGCTAGCAGCTAGAGGCTAGAGGCTAGAGGCTAGAGGCTAGAGGCTAGAGGCTAGCAGCTAGAGGCTAGAGGCTAGAGGCTAGAGGCTAGAGGCTAGAGGCTAGAGGCTAGCAGCTAGAGGCTAGCAGCTAGAGGCTAGCAGCTAGAGGCTAGAGGCTAGAGGCTAGAGGCTAGAGGCTAGAGGCTAGCAGCTAGAGGCTAGAGGCTAGCAGCTAGAGGCTAGCAGCTAGAGGCTAGAGGCTAGCAGCTAGAGGCTAGAGGCTAGAGGCTAGCAGCTAGAGGCTAGAGGCTAGAGGCTAGCAGCTAGAGGCTAGAGGCTAGAGGCTAGCAGCTAGAGGCTAGAGGCTAGAGGCTAGAGGCTAGCAGCTAGAGGCTAGAGGCTAGCAGCTAGAGGCTAGCAGCTAGAGGCTAGAGGCTAGAGGCTAGCAGCTAGAGGCTAGAGGCTAGAGGCTAGAGGCTAGAGGCTAGCAGCTAGAGGCTAGAGGCTAGAGGCTAGAGGCTAGAGGCTAGAGGCTAGCAGCTAGAGGCTAGAGGCTAGAGGCTAGAGGCTAGAGGCTAGAGGCTAGAGGCTAGCAGCTAGAGGCTAGAGGCTA
Source organism: Procambarus virginalis (assembly GCA_020271785.1). Taxonomy (NCBI): domain Eukaryota; kingdom Metazoa; phylum Arthropoda; class Malacostraca; order Decapoda; family Cambaridae; genus Procambarus; species Procambarus virginalis. Next base: position 7,178,208 of record WNGS01005641.1, read on the forward strand.
GAGGCTAGAGGCTAGAGGCTAGAGGCTAGCAGCTAGAGGCTAGAGGCTAGAGGCTAGAGGCTAGAGGCTAGAGGCTAGCAGCTAGAATATAGAAAGAAGGAGGTGATAATGATCACTACGTATAAAAGAATCGACAAAATTAACAAAAGTTCTTGACACTAACAACCTGAAGAACAAGAGGCAACACACTCCAGGTAAGGTGAACAATACACTCCAGGTAAGGTGAACAATACACTCCAGGTAAGGTGAACAATACACTCCAGGTAAGGTGAACAATACACTCCAGGTAAGGTGAACAACACACTCCAGGTAAGGTGAACAACACACTCCAGGTAAGGTGAACAACACACTCCAGGTAAGGTGAACAACACACTCCAGGTAAGGTGAACAATACACTCCAGGTAAGGTGAACAATACACTCCAGGTAAGGTGAACAATACACTCCAGGTAAGGTGAACAATACACTCCAGGTAAGGTGAACAACACACTCCAGGTAAGGTGAACAACACACTCCAGGTAAGGTGAACAACACACTCCAGGTAAGGTGAACAATACACTCCAGGTAAGGTGAACAATACACTCCAGGTAAGGTGAACAATACACTCCAGGTAAGGTGAACAATACACTCCAGGTAAGGTGAACAATACACTCCAGGTAAGGTGAACAATACACTCCAGGTAAGGTGAACAATACACTCCAGGTAAGGTGAACAATACACTCCAGGTAAGGTGAACAACACACTCCAGGTAAGGTGAACAATACACTCCAGGTAAGGTGAACAATACACTCCAGGTAAGGTGAACAATACACTCCAGGTAAGGTGAACAACACACTCCAGGTAAGGTGAACAATACACTCCAGGTAAGGTGAACAACACACTCCAGGTAAGGTGAACAATACACTCCAGGTAAGGTGAACAATACACTCCAGGTAAGGTGAACAATACACTCCAGGTAAGGTGAACAATACACTCCAGGTAAGGTGAACAAAGGTGCCGGAAAGACATGATCAAGTTCACCATTATTCCGGGTCAACTAATACAATGGTGAAGGGTGATCCAGTGTACTATGATGACTGTGGCTGAGACGACTCACGTCTGGAGGGAACCAATACTCTCCTTCACGGTAAACTAATTTCTTGTCCAGTCACTTGACGGATTCTTTGAGCAGAGATAAGAGTTTGTTGTGGTTAATCTCTCACCATCACTATTGTGGATCTTCCCCCTCTCACCACACCATCGCCATCACTATTGTGACACTCTCACTACACCATCACTATTGTGACACTCTCACCATCACCATCACTATTGTGACACTCACCATCACCATCACCATCACTATTGTGACACTCTCACCATCACCATCACTATTGTGACACTCTCACCATCACCATCACTATTGTGGATCTTCCCCCTCTCACCACACCATCGCCATCACTATTGTGACACTCTCACTACACCATCACTATTGTGACACTCTCACCATCACCATCACTATTGTGACACTCACCATCACCATCACCATCACTATTGTGACACTCTCACCATCACCATCACTATTGTGACACTCTCACCATCACCATCACTATTGTGGATCTTCCCCTCACCATCACCATCACTATTGTGGATCTTCCCCTCACCATCACTATTGTGACACCACACCATCACCATCACTATTGTGGCTCTTCCTCTCTCACCACACCATCACTATTGTGGCCCTTCCTCTCACCATCACTATTGTGACACTCTCACTACACCATCACCTCACTGGTCCCTGGGACCTTGATGGTGACCAGTGTGGTGCACACACAAACCACAATAGCGTGATGCATCAAATGAACAAATCCACAAGGGCCGTGATGAGGGTTCGAACCTGCGTCCAGGATGATCCCAGACGCGCCTTAGTCGACTGCGCCGCGACATGGTATGAACTGCATGGGGGAATTGTGGAGAACCCCGGCTTGTGTCTCGGAGAGGCTGCAGGACCCGTGTGAGGGCAGTAGCATTAAGTTGCAATTCTTTTTGCCGTGTCGCGGCGCAATTGACTAAGGCGCGTTTGGGATCATCCTGGACGCAGGTTCGAACCCTCACCAGGGCCCTTGTGGATTTGTTCAGTATGTGGTCCCTGAGACCTTGACAGTGTGAGCTTGACGTGTGCCAGTGCGGCCCAGCTGGGCGTGACGTGTGCTAGTGCGGCCCAGCTGGGCGTGACGTGTGCCAGTGCGGCCCAGCTGGGCGTGACGTATGCCAGTGCGGCCCAGCTGGGCGTGACGGGTGCCAGTGCGGCCCAGCTGGGCGTGACGTGTGCCAGTGCGGCCCAGCTGGGCGTGACGGGTGCCAGTGCGGCCCAGCTGGGCGTGACGTGTGCCAGTGCGGCCCAGCTGGGCGTGACGTGTGCCAGTGCGGCCCAGCTGGGCGTGACGTGTGCCAGTGCGGCCCAGCTGGGCGTGACGTGTGCCAGTGCGGCCCAGCTGGGCGTGACGGGTGCCAGTGCGGCCCAGCTGGGCGTGACGTGTGCCAGTGCGGCCCAGCTGGGCGTGACGTGTGCCAGTGCGGCCCAGCTGGGCGTGACGGGTGCCAGTGCGGCCCAGCTGGGCGTGACGTGTGCCAGTGCGGCCCAGCTGGGCGTGACGTGTGCCAGTGCGGCCCAGCTGGGCGTGACGTGTGCCAGTGCGGCCCAGCTGGGCGTGACGGGTGCCAGTGCGGGCCAGCTGGGCGTGACGTGTGCTAGTGCGGGCCAGCTGGGCGTGACGTGTGCTAGTGCGGCCCAGCTGGGCTTGACGTGTGCTAGTGCGGCCCAGCTGGGCGTGACGTGTGCCAGTGCGGCCCAGCTGGGCGTGACGTGTGCCAGTGCGGCCCAGCTGGGCGTGACGTGTGCCAGTGCGGCCCAGCTGGTGATGGTGACTGTCTTAGAGGACAGTCACCTCCTCCCACTTTACACACACTAACAGTCTAACCACCCCCCCTCCCCCCCCCTCCCCACCCGACTGCTGACAAGCCAGATAAGCGCGTCCGATGCCGGATTGTTTGACTCAAGTGAGGCCAATCCGGGCGGCGAGGACCAGGCCACTCTGGCCCCCGCCCGCCCGGCCGGACGGACCATCAGCCTCACTCCGGNGGAGGGGTGTGGAGCATGGAGGGGAGATGCACAATATTGAGCAGTGTGAGATACGCCAGGCAGGTGTGGGGTCGTAGCCAGAATAACAATGGTCAACTACCACCACAGATAAAACCTTCCCCGCCGGAGCGGCCTGGCCAGTCACATGTAATATTGGCCCTCACATGTAATATACCGACACCTGTATCTTCTCCAATGTATACCATGTGTGTGTATGGCAAGGTTGTTCTTATCTTGTTGTATGGCAATGTTGTCCTTCCCTTGATGTATGGCAAGGTTGTCCTTCCCTTGTTGTATGGCAATATTGTTCTTCCCTTGTTGTATGGCAATGTTGTTCTTCCCTTGATGTATGGCAATGTTGTCCTTCCCTTGTTGTATGGCAAGGTTGTCCTTCCCTTGATGTATGGCAATGTTGTTCTTCCCTTGTTGTATGGCAATGTTGTCCTTCCCTTGTTGTATGGCAAGGTTGTCCTTCCCTTGATGTATGGCAATGTTGTACTTCCCTTGTTGTATGGCAAGGTTGTCCTTCCCTTGTTGTATGGCAATGTTGTTCTTCCCTTGTTGTATGGCAATGTTGTTCTTCCCTTGTTGTATGGCAATGTTGTTCTTCCCTTGTTGTATGGCAATGTTGTACTTCCCTTGTTGTATGGCAATGTTGTTCTTCCCTTGATGTATGGCAATGTTGTCCTTCCCTTGTTGTATGGCAAGGTTGTCCTTCCCTTGTTGTATGGCAATGTTGTTCTTCCCTTGTTGTATGGCAATGTTGTTCTTCCCTTGTTGTATGGCAATGTTGTTCTTCCCTTGTTGTATGGCAATATTGTTCTTCCCTTGTTGTATGGCAATGTTGTTCTTCCCTTGATGTATGGCAATGTTGTCCTTCCCTTGTTGTATGGCAAGGTTGTCCTTCCCTTGATGTATGGCAATGTTGTTCTTCCCTTGTATGGCAATGTTGTCCTTCCCTTGTTGTATGGCAATGTTGTTCTTCCCTTGTTGTATGGCAATGTTGTTCTTCCCTTGTTGTATGGCAATGTTGTTCTTCCCTTGTTGTATGGCAAGGTTGTCCTTCCCTTGTTGTATGGCAATGTTGTTCTTCCCTTGTTGTATGGCAATGTTGTTCTTCCCTTGTTGTATGGCAATGTTGTTCTTCCCTTGTTGTATGGCAATGTTGTACTTCCCTTGTTGTATGGCAAGGCTGTCCTTCCCTTGTTGTATGGCAAGGTTGTTCTTGTATTGCAATGTTGTCCTTCCCTTGTTGTATGGCAAGGTTGTCCTTCCCTTGTTGTATGGCAATATTGTTCTTCCCTTGTTGTATGGCAATGTTGTTCTTCCGTTGTTGTATGGCAATGTTGTACTTCCCTTGTTGTATGGCAAGGTTGTCCTTCCCTTGTTGTATGGCAAGGTTGTCCTTCCCTTGATGTATGGCAATGTTGTTCTTCCCTTGTTGTATGGCAATGTTGTTCTTGTATGGCAATGTTGTCCTTCCCTTGTTGTATGGCAATGTTGTCCTTCCCTTGTTGTATGGCAAGGTTGTTCTTCCCTTGTTGTATGGCAATGTTGTCCTTCCCTTGTTGTATGGCAATGTTGTCCTTCCCTTGTTGTATGGCAATGTTGTTCTTCCCGTGTTGTATGGCAAGGTTGTCCTTCCCTTGTTGTATGGCAAAGTTAGGAAAGATTTACTGCAAATTATAGAGTAACAAGACTTAGTAAGTGAACTTTGGGTGGTTATCACCCAAGACTTTTGTTTACTCTTGTGTCGGATCTCCAGTTGCAAACTGTGTGAGCAGGAACTACGGCACGATCTCCCGCACTACATCACTCAATGCCCAGTTATTAGACCTTTCAGACCAGTTGGCATGAGGTACCTGGAGCTTTGCAATTTTTTATTCACTCTCGTGTTCTTGAAGATATCCTCACAGTGCACCCAGAGTTTGCCAGTGCAGGCTACTTATCACATGCCTCTGTATGACTAACCATCCTGTGTGATGGGAACTTCTAGCATGACGTAGCTAGCTTTTTGACACACACTGTACTCCATTTCATATAATCTAAGGTTGCTGCACAAATTCAGTTGTACCTAAATGTGTTAATAAAGAACCTGTGTGTGTGTGTGTCTATATTGAAGGTAGTTTGTGTGTGTATACTGACAGTCGTTTGTGTGTGTGTCCGTCTATTGCAAGTCTTGTGCGTGGGTATGTGTCCCTCACTTCCCATAACGTAACAGACACAGACATCGTCCGACCCTGCAAGAGGAGACACAACCCGGCTCGTCTACCGTCATATGGGATGGAGGAAGAATGTGGAGAAGTAATATTAATAATGGTTACTAACTTGTGATGGGAGGATTGGGTGCGGTGGCTCCCCGTGGCGCCCATACCGACATCAAACGCCGCCAGCGACCTCAGCTTCCCAGATGACTCTTTGACGAGTCTTGCAGACCAGCACAGATCTTCCCTAAGCTTTATCATTAGCTAGTGGGTATAGCTTAGTTTGGAAGCAATCTCTGTCTGTCTGTCTGTCCGAGTGGAGGGGAGGGAGTTATCAGGGGAAAGTGCCAAGCTATTACGACTATATAGCACTGGGAAGGGGCCAGGATAAGGATTTGAGATGGGACGGAGAGGGGGGGGGGCAAGGAATGTTGCCCAACCACTTGGACGATCGGGTATTGAACGCCGACCTGCAGGAAGCGAGAGTGTTTCTCGTTCTGTATGTGTGTACATAACTAGTTGTGCTTGCATGGTTTAGAATCTCCTCTTAAGCCTCCACCTTTCGACCATCATGTTCAACACAGAGACCTCTCCTTATTCTTATTCTGTTTACATTTAAAAGTGCATCAAATTGGTTTCAACAACTTCTTCATCTAGTTTGGTCCACTTATTTGCGACTCATCTGTGTTTTCAGTTTTTAATTATTTTATCTCGTTGTTGTTGTTGTTTAAGATTCGCTACTTGGAACTAAAAGTTCCAAGTAGCACGGGATATGGTGAGCCCGTAGTGCCTTATATATTTTATCTCGTTCCTCTATTCCTTAATATAACCATTGCTCCTATATTTATTGTCAATCCCCCTTAGTATTTTATATGTTTTATCATGTTTGCTCTATTCCTTCTTTCAAGCGTAGTGAGGTCCAGCTCGCTCAGTCTTTCTTAATTCATAGCTCAGTTCCCTAACGTCAGGAAAGAGACTTGTTGTATATTTTTGGACTTTCTCTAATTTTGTTTTGTGTTTTTGTAGGTAGGGGTTCCATGCTGGGACAGCATACTCAATAACAGGTCTGACAAAAAATGTATACAACGCTCGGAAGGGATCTTTGTCCAAGTTGGTGAAGGATAACGGAACGTTTGCCAGTATGGCAAACGTTCTTCAAACATATATTACAAACATATGTACTGCAAACATATGCATATGATTGATATGCATATACATATTAAACATATGCTGCCCTCGTTATTCTGTTGATGTGTGTCTCTGGTGTCGGATCTCCAGTTATGTCCATTCCTAAATCTTTCTCATTTGCAGAAGTTTGAAGTTGCCTTCCCTTCTTCCTGTACTATATTTAAGGCCTTCTTCCGTCAATTCCTTTCCTCAAAACCTTGCATGTGTCAGGGTTAAAGTCTAGTAGCCATTTCTCAGACAATCTCTGGAGATTGTCTAGTTCATCTTGTACAGTACTGCAGTCCTCCTCGGTTCTGACTCGCCTCATTAGCTCAGCATCACCAGCAAACACAGATAACTTTTCTGTCCATGTCCAAGTGGTTGGGCACTATCCCGTCCCATCCCAAATCCTTATCCTGACCCCTTCCAAGTGCTGTATAGTCTCACTGACTTAGCACTCTCTCCTTATACTTCCTTTCCCTTTTCTGTTAGATTGTTTACATATATTAGGGAGAGGTTGGGCCTTAATAACGACCCTTGAAGTATTCCACTTATTACTTCTCTTCATTCTGATGGTTCTCCTCTTACTATGACTCTTTGCCTTCTTCCTGAAAGGTTCTCTTACACCCACTTATACTCCAGCCTGTAGTTCCAGCTGGCATAGGAGTCGCTTCTGAGGAACAGTTTCAAAAGCTTTCTGGCAATTCAGGAAAATGTAGTGAGCCCATCCCTCTCTATTTTAGTCGATTGTTGTCGTCATGTTATAGAACTCCCTCCCCTCTACTCTTCCTCCCTCCCTCCCCGGTATTCGCCTCCCTCCCTCCCTCCCGATACTCTCCCCACGCCCCTCCCTCCCAGCAACCCTCCCCACCTCCTTTCCTCACAGCTATTTCTCCCCACTCGATCATTTTTGTATGAGAGGAGAACCCAATTGGGTGCAATAGTAGCCAATTACTGGTGTATGCCGACCCGTTCACCATTACAGTGTAATTGGCCACACTCTCCCTCCCCCTCACACAAATCTGCCCATTTCCTCTATACTCACCAACGATATATACCTTTTGTTGTGATTTGTTCCTTGTCAAGTGACGTGTTGAGCACTTGTAGTGGTGGTGAACACTTGTAGTGGTGAACACTTGTAGTGTTTGACACTTGTAGTGTTGAACACTGTAGTGGTGAACACTTGTAGTGTTGAACACTTGTAGTGGTGACCACTTGTAGTGGTGAACACTTGTAGTGTTGGTGGTGTTGAACCCTTGTAGTGGTGGGATGGAGGGAGGGCGGGAGTGGAGGGAGGGCGGGCGGTGGAGGGTGAGGTGGTGGAGGGAGGGCGGGCGTGGAGGGTGAGTGGGTGGAGGGAGGGCGGGCGTGGAGGGTGAGGTGGTGGAGGGAGGGCGGGCGTGGAGGTGAGGTGGTGGAGGGAGGGCGGGCGTGGAGGGTGAGGTGGTGGAGGGAGGGCGGGCGTGGAGGGTAAACTTTTATTAGGTTTGGCGTGCCGTCCGTCCAGCCACTGAGGTTAATTGTCCAGAATGGTATTTTGGACGATTTCTATCCCTATTTTGGTGGATATTTGTGAGTGTGGGAGAGTTTGTGGTGGTATTGACAGCTCCGAGTTATTGCTTGCGTCTGTCCCCGCCAGGGTGGGGGCGGCGCTGAGGGGCGGCTTACTACGGCTAAAGACGGGTGTGATGCATGGTTTGTTGATGTTGTGGAGGCTGGGGGGAGGGAGGGTGGAGCACATGTAGGGTGGGGGGCAGGCTGGGGAGGGGTGGAGCACATGTAGGGTGGGGGCCAGGCTGGGGAGGGGTGGAGCACATGTAGGGTGGGGGCCTGGCTGGGGAGGGGTGGAGCACATGTAGGGTGGGGGCCTGGCTGGGGAGGGGTGGAGCACATGTAGGGTGGGGGCCAGGCTGGGGAGGGGTGGAGCACATGTAGGGTGGGGGGCAGGCTGGGGAGGGGTGGAGCACATGTAGGTGGGGGCCAGGCTGGGGAGGGGTGGAGCACATGTAGGGTGGGGGCCAGGCTGGGGAGGGGTGGAGCACATGTAGGGTGGGGGCCAGGCTGGGGAGGGGTGGAGCACATGTAGGGTGGGGGCCAGGCTGGGGAGGGGTGGAGCACATGTAGGGTGGGGGCCAGGCTGGGGAGGGGTGGAGCACATGTAGGGTGGGGGCCAGGCTGGGGAGGGGTGGAGCACATGTAGGGTGGGGGGCCTGGCTGGGGAGGGGTGGAGCACATGTAGGGTGGGGCCTGGCTGGGGAGGGGTGGAGCACATGTAGGGTGGGGGCCAGGCTGGGGAGGGGTGGAGCACATGTAGGGTGGGGGCCAGGCTGGGGAGGGGTGGAGCACATGTAGGGTGGGGGCCAGGCTGGGGAGGGGTGGAGCACATGTAGGGTGGGGGCCAGGCTGGGGAGGGTGGAGCACATGTAGGGTGGGGGCCAGGCTGGGGAGGGGTGGAGCACATGTAGGGTGGGAGGCCAGCCGGGGAGGGGGTGGGAGCGGGGTGGGGGGTGGAGAGGTGGAGCACATGTAGGGTTGAACAAGATTGAACCAGTGAAGAGCAGAGGTGCCATAGGCACAATCAGAGAACACTGTATAAACATCAGAGGTCCGCGGTTGTTCAACGTCCTCCCAGCGACTATAAGAAATATTGCCGGAACAACCGTGGACATCTTCAAGAGAAAACTGGACTGTTTCCTAAGAGAAGTCCCGGATCAGCCGGGCTGTGGTGGGTATGTGGCTCTGCGGGCCGCTCCAAGCAACAGCCTGGTGGATCAAACTCTCACAAGTCGAGCCCGGCCTCGGGCCGGGCTTGGGAGTAGAAGAACTCCCAGAACCCCATCAACCAGGTATCAACCAGGTATCAACCAGGGTGGGGGCCAGGCCGGGAAGGGGGAGGGGGTGGGGGCCGGGGGGGAGGGAGGGGGTGGAGCACATGTAGGGTGTGGGGCCAGGCTGGGGAGGGGTGGAGCACATGTAGGGTGGGGGCCAGGCCGGGGAGGGGGTGGGGGCCGGGGGGAGGGAGGGGGGAGCACATGTAGGGTGGGGGCCAGGCCGGGGAGGGGGAGGGGGTGGGGGCCGGGGGGGAGGGAGGGGGTAGAGCACATGTAGGGTGTGGGGCCAGGCTGGGGAGGGGTGGAGCACATGTAGGGTGGGGGCCAGGCCGGGGAGGGGTGGAGCACATGTAGGGTGGGGGCCAGGCTGGGAGGGGTGGAGCACATGTAGGGTGGGAGGCCTCCTGACAGGGAAAGTGACCACCAGGTTCCACACCGGCACACGTGCAGGTGTGGAACCTTTCCTGTTAATCCTCACAAGTTATTCCTGACCTGTCAGCGGTGTCCAGGATGTTCTCCCCCCCCCCTCCCTTCCCCTTCTCACTCACCCCATCTCCCCTCCCCATCTCCCCATCTCCCCCTCCCCATCTCCCCTACTCTCCCCCTCCCCATCTCCCTGCCTGGCCTCGTATCTCCACCAGACTCATACTTCCATTTATTCCTATGTAAGGAGTACCCGGCTGCTCCCGGGTCTCTTCCCCTACTCTATACCCTATCTCCCCCCCTGGTCACCCTTCCTTCCTCCCCTCCCCTCGTCCTCCCCCTCTTCCAGGAAGGGGGAGAGTCACTTAAACATACACTAGGGGGGGTCACCTCAACATACACTAGGGGGGAGTCACCTCAACATACACTAGGGGGGAGTCACCTCAACATACACTAGGGGGGAGTCACCTCAACATACCTAGGGGGGAGTCACCTCAACATACACTAGGGGGGGTCACCTCAACATACACTAGGGGGAGTCACCTCAACATACACTAGGGGGGGGTCACCTCAACATACACTAGGGGGGGGAGTCACCTCAACATACACTAGGGGGGGTCACCTCAACATACACTAGGGGGAGTCACCTCAACATACACTAGGGGGGGGAGGTACATGGTGGACGTGTTGCTGCTGCTCAACAACCTGGCCTCTCCCACCGTTTAACTTTCCCATCACCGCCCCTCTCCCCACCCCCACCCAACCCTCTCCCACCCCCACCCAACCCTCTCCCCTCCACCTCCCCTTCCACTCACCCCCTCTCCTCCTCCCCCTCACAGACAGGTGACGGAGTAACAGTAATTAATGGTCGACCACGCGCTGATGAAGACGGACGCGACAAACTTTCACACCGACCCGGCCCGTAGTCGTGTTGTGAGGGGGGAGGGGGACACAGAGGGAGGGGGTGGCAGTGGGGAGGACACAGAGGGAGGGGGTGGCAGTGGGGGGGACACAGAGGGAGGGGGTGGCAGTGGGGGGCGAGGCGATGGGAAGCACTGGCAGGGGGAGACAGTGGGCAACGGGGGTAGACACAGAGGGGTGTGAGGAGAGAGAAGGTAAGTGTAGCGTACAACTACACCAAGTACACCACCGTGCAACACACACCAACACAATAACCAGTTAGATGATCTGGTGTTGCAGACGTTAATCTTTGCCAGGTGCCTCTTCCGTCCCCGTGTAAGGCTCGGGGTGTAGCCTTAGGCGCACCTGCGTATAAATCACAACGTCAGCCAATTAGTCCAGAGATTTAGAAACTCTACGGTAAAAGAACCACCATTTACTTAGTGAACTGAACACGTAACAAAAGCTATTTACAAGCAGATGAGAGTTAATAAGCATTGGCACTTCTCACTGAAGCTAAGTTAAACAGGTGAGGCTTAAGTAACACCAAACTTAACATCATAGGTACACTTGGGTAAAACTAGATCTTGTAAAGATAACTAGTCACGAGCTTAGTTTACATCAAGCTTAGTAACACTGGAACACTAGTCTCTTGTTAAAATGCATCTAAGTTAACGTGGTTAAGACATAATCAATGTAACTTTATCAAAACTTTAAAGTCTCTAATGACTATCATTTCAAAGTCTCTCCAGACTCCACAATGTTAAAGTTTCTAGTAATGTGGGCAGCTTAAAGTCACTAGACCTGAACAAACCTAAAAGTCTCGGGGACTCACTAAAGTTCCCCAAGGATTGGCTAAGTCAGTAATCACTGAAATAAGTTAAAGTCCCAAATAGTTTGCTAAAAGTCTAAGTCCCTGGACACAGTTACTGGAAGCCACAAGATATATAACCATTAATGTGATGAGCTGATAATATAATAATGACACGATCCACAATACATCTATATTCTATAGCACTGTGAGAGGTGACGTCTTAGAGTCAACCCGTCATCATAAAAAAGGGCAAAGTCCATTCCATGCGCCCGCCAAACCCCAGCTTTTATGAATGAAAAACGGTTTACACACGACTCATAACTGATGGCGTCCGAACACTTTCGGAACAAGTGTTTCATTGGCGAGTTTTGTTCGAACCACAACGCTGTAAATGCTTCACCCACGTACTACAAATACAAATAATCACCAATGGACCCTAAACACCTAACATAACAAATGTCTAAATATGCACAATATGCTAAAATATAATACTAATAATTTATATCTGAGAAAATTCCTATTTTGAATGAAGGTCATGTTAAAATTTATGAATGCGTCTTTGGGGTCGACCGCTGGATAGAATGGACTTGTTCTGAGGACGGGTTGGTCACAGTAGCGAGGCGTCACCAGTGGAGTCCCACAGGGATCAGTCCTTGGACCCATCCTGTTACTGATATATGTAAACAATCTCCCAGAGGAAATACGACTCGTTCCTCTCAATGTTTACTGATGATGCACAAATTATGAGGAGGATTAAGACCGAAGATAGCAAGAGGCTATAAGATGACCCAGACAGATTACTTAACACAGGTGGAGACATTAGAAAGAACTATTTCAATGTCAAGAGTAGTTAATAAATGGAATACATTAGAAGTGATGTGGTGGAGGCTGACTAAATACCGAGTATCAAGTGTTGATATGATAAGAACCCAGTAGGCTCAGGAAACTGTACACCTGTTGATTGACAGTTAAAAGGCGGGACCAAAGAGCCAGAGTTCAACCCCCGCAAGCACAACTAAGTGAGTACACACACACACATACATTACTCTCAGACCACATGGCAACACCCACACCAGATGAACGACTCTAGTATGTTGAGATAAAGTTAACTTTGCGATTACTCTCTCGCTCTTTCTCTCTCTCTCTCTCTCTCGCTCCCTCTCTTTCTCGCTCCCTCTCTTTCTCGCTCCCTCTCTTTCTCGCTCCCTCTCTTTCTCGCTCCCGCTCTCCACAGGGAGGTCTACTTCCATCATCTGGGTGGATATTATTGAGGCAAATGGAATTATCACAAGTGGTTGGGGGCTTGGTACACCTGCCTGAGACTGACTTGTTACACACCATTGTAGTAGTGTAGACACGTGGACACCATTGTAGTAGTGTAGACACGTGGACACCATTGTAGTAGTGTAGACACGTGGACACCATTGTAGTAGTGTAGACACGTGGACACCATTGTAGTAGTGTAGACACGTGGACACCATTGTAGTAGTGTAGACACGTGGACACCATTGTAGTAGTGTAGACACGTGGACACCATTGTAGTCTGGGTTGTTACACACCACTGTAGTTTGGGTTGATATTTAGATAATAATAATGTCTGTTATTTAGACGGCACTGTAGCGTGACTGGTCACTTTCACCGTAGGCGTCCCACACAGTTTACTAGGGACCGTGCTTGTAGGACTGTGACGTAGAGCCACACGAAAGGTCCGCCAGAACAAACAGCTTAAGAGATCACCCAGCACAGGGAGCTGACACAGGGTGAGAGGGTCCCTCCACCTCCCGCCAGGGGGCCAGGAAGGTCACTATGTTGTCCCTTGAAGACAACATGTTGTCACTATGTTGTCCCAACCACACAACAGCCTGCATGTTCCGTCTCCTCACCCTCACCCCTCCTCCCAGCCCCTCACCCTCACCCCTCCTCCCGGTGCCTCTCACCACCAGGTGAGTGACTCTTGATTACTGACACTAATTGTTGCTTCAGATATTACCTGTGTCTGTGTGTTTACTATTTGTGCCTGCGGAGTCGAGCTGCTAGCTCTTGGACCCCGCCTCTCTAACCCTCGGGTCTCAAATGTACTGACTCCCGACGTAATTTCGTCTATCATATCTACTACGTGTATTTCTGTGTGACATCAACACGTGCCCATGTGTATACTGTGACATCTACACCTGCCCAGGTGTATACTGTGACATCAACACCTGCCCAGGTGTATACTGTGACATCTACACCTGCCCAGGTGTATACTGTGACATCTACACCTGCCCAGGTGTATACTGTGACATCTACACCTGCCCAGGTGTATACTCTAACATCAACACCTGCCCAGGTGTATACTCTAACATCAACACCTGCCCAGGTGTATACTCTAACATCAACACCTGCCCAGGTGTATACTCTAACATCAACACAGGTCACAAGCCTCACCCGCCAACAGTACGACTCGTCTATAGCAGAAATGTCATGCGAATAAAAGGTCTGAAATTGTGAAAAAAGAACAGCCTTTTATTGCATTTGGGGGACTGACTTAACAGCTGGGACACTGTGACAGGGGGGCAGCAGATGGGGACACCTGTGACAGGTGGAGCAGCAGCTGGGACACCTGGTGACAGGTGGAGCAGCAGCTGGGACACCTGTGACAGGTGGGGCAGCAGCTGGGACACCTGTGACAGGTGGGGCAGCAGCTGGGACACCTGGTGACAGGTGGAGCAGCAGCTGGGACACCTGGTGACAGGTGGAGCAGCAGCTGGGACACCTGTGACAGGTGTGGCAGCAGCTGGGACACCTGTGACAGGTGGGGCAGCAGTGGGACACCTGTGGACAGGGGGGGCAGCAGCGGGACACTGTGACAGGTGGAGCAGCAGCTGGGACACCTGTGACAGGTGGGGCAGCAGCTGGGACACCTGTGACAGGTGGGGCAGCAGCTGGGACACCTGTGACAGGTGGGGCAGCAGCTGGGACACCTGTGACAGGTGGAGCAGCAGCTGGGACACCTGTGACAGGTGGGGCAGCAGCTGGACCACCGTGACAGGTGGGGAAGCAGCTGGGGACCACTGTGACAGGTGAGCGAAGCAGAGCTGGGAAACCTGGTGACAGGTGGAGCAGCAGCTGGGACACCGGGTGAAAGGTGGGGCAGTAGCTGGGACACCTGTGACAGGTGGGGCAGCAGCTGGGACACAATATATATGTACGTGTAGTTGTCCCTGCTACCTCCACGGAGAGTGAACAATGGTTGTGATACAGTTGTGTAC
>WNGS01005641.1:7226663-7243833 GCA_020271785.1 Procambarus virginalis
CTATCTCGCCTAATTCCCCTCCTTCCCCACTTCCACACTAATGTGCTTCTTCACTTTCTCAACCAATTATCTACTGAGTACTACCGGCGGTCCCTGGGTCTCTACCCCCCACCCACTTCTCTAAACTGCTCGTCACTCCTTCCCCTCCTCTCTTTATCCCCCCCACTCCTCTCTCTCTCTCTCTCTCTCTCTCTCTCTCTCTCTCTCTCTCTCTCTCTCTCTCTCCCAAACACACTCTCCACTACTGCCTCTCCTCCTCCACTCCACCGTCCCAAACACCAACCTTCATCCTGTTGTCCGAGACGAGGGGAAAGAAATATTGCCCAACCACTTGGACGGTCGGGGATTGAACGCCGATCTGCATGAAGCGAGACTGTCGCTCTACCGTCCAGTACAACTGGTTGGTCGGGCACTTGGAAGAGATAACGCTTGGAATAGACATGAGGCAGACTAAGTGCTGGAAGGAGTACGTGGTCAGGATAGAAGGAGGGATGTGACGGAGAGAAGGAACGCTGCCCCAGTACTTGGACCATAGGGGGGGATTGAACGCGGACCCGCAAGAAGCGAAGTCGCCGCTGTATCGGATAACTGTACTGACGATAATTATTAGCGGTGTATTTCCTGTATCAATAATTTAGCGAAGGATAATAATATCTTACGATTCCCCCAACCACTTGGGCTGGACGGTAGAGCGTAGGTCTCGCTTCATGCAGGTCTGCGTTCAATCCCCGACCGTCCACAAGTGATAAAGCACATTCCTTCCCCACCGTCCATCCCAAGTCCTTATCCTGACCCCTTCCCAGTGCTATATAGTCGTAATGGCTTGGCGCTTTCCCCCCCTGATAATTCCATTCTCTTCCCTTCCCTCTTGCTAATGCATCTTCAACAAACTTTAAATGTAAACAATTTCTACTCGACGAACTTGCAACACTCAGCAATATTTTTTTTCGGTATCAAGTTCGTGCTTTCAAGTTTTTCTTAATGAACTATAACCATGGAGTGTTTACCATTGTGTGTACCACAGTGTACCTGTGTACCACAGTGTGTACCTGTGTCTCACAGTGTACCTGTGCACCACAGTGTACCTGTGTCTCACAGTGTACCTGTGTCTCACAGTGTACCTGTGCACCACAGTGTACCTGTGTCTCACAGTGTACCTGTGTACCACAGTGTGTACCTGTGTCTCACAGTGTGTACCTGTGTACCACAGTGTGTACCTGTGTCTCATAGTGTACCTGTGTCTCACAGTGTACCTGTGTCTCATAGTGTACCTGTGTACCACAGTGTACCTGTGTCTCACAGTGTACCTGTGTCTCACAATGTACCTGTGTCTCACAGTGTACCTGTGTCTCATAGTGTACCTGTGTACCACAGTGTACCTGTGTCTCACAGTGTACCTGTGTCTCACAGTGTACCTGTGTCTCATAGTGTACCTGTGTACCACAGTGTACCTGTGTCTCACAGTGTACCTGTGTACCACAGTGTACCTGTGTCTCATAGTGTACCTGTGTCTCACAGTGTACCTGTGTCTCATAGTGTACCTGTGTCTCACAGTGTACCTGTGTCTCATAGTGTACCTGTGTCTCACAATGTACCTGTGTCTCATAGTGTACCTGGTCTCACAGTGTGTACCTGTGTCTCATAGTGTACCTGTGTCTCATAGTGTACCTGTGTCTCACAGTGTGTACCTGTGTCTCACAGTGTACCTGTGTCTCATAGTGTACCTGTGTCTCACAGTGTGTACCTGTGTCTCACAGTGTACCTGTGTCTCATAGTGTACCTGTGTCTCATAGTGTACCTGTGTCTCACAGTGTGCCTGTGTCTCACAGTGTGTACCTGTGTCTCACAGTGTACCTGTGTCTCACAGTGTGTACCTGTGTCTCACAGTGTACCTGTGTCTCACAGTGTGTACCTGTGTCTCACAGTGTACCTGTGTACCACAGTGTGTACCTGTGTACCACAGTGTGTGTACCTGTGTGAATCATCGCGTGTACGAATGTAAACAGTTCAGGTACTCATGATTTCATATCAATATTCATGACAATTTGCTGATCTTCTCATTGGTCTATTAATTCTCAAATCCGGATTAATGCTATGTTTACGTTCTTGTAAGGTCTGTGTGACTCAGAAAAAGTATCTTAGACTATCCATATACAGAGTAGATAACTAAAGACTCATGTTTGACCAGACCACACACACTAGAAGGTGAAGGGACGACGACGTTTCGGTCCGTCCTGGACCATTCTCAAATCCGCAAGGGCCTAAGAGACTTATACTCATTATCTACACCTGAAATATAAGTGACTGTGTTTCGGTTCATGTTTGACCTCATCAAGTCGTCAGTTTTATGCCATATGTGTGAGTTGTGTAAGTTGTTTCAGGGACATTACTGTGACTTACTCTCTGCGAGTAACTTACTTCCTTTCATTACACAAAGAAATCACAATAGCATGATGCATCAAATGAACAAATCCACAAGGGCCGTGACGAGGATTCGAACCTACGTCCGGGAGGATCCCAGACGCTGTCTTAATCGACTGAGCTACGACATGGTAAAAAGAATTGCAACCGGGAAATGATCTTGATTTACCAACGGTTCCTGCAGTCTCTCCGAGACACAAACCAGTTTGTTCACTTACTCCTTTCCATATAGAAACTTGAAAGTTGGGAAACCAAGGTATTTGTAGTTAATATCTTGTAGAATTCAGAGGTTTTCTTGGAGAAGTTTATCGTATAGAGGAAATCACAAAGTGTTGGCGAGTGTGAAAATAGTCTCGGGGGACTGTTTTCGCCGGGAGGGAGCCGGTCGGCCGAGCGGACAGCACGCTGGGCTAGTGATCCTGTGGTCCTGGGTTCGATTCCGGGCGCCGGCGAGAAACAATGGGCAGAAAAGAAACAATGGTTTCTTTCACTCTATGCCCCTGTTACCTAGCAGTAAAATAGGTACCTGGGTGTTAGTCAGCTGTCACGGGCTCCACCCCCTCCTGGGGGTGGAGGCCTGGTCGAGGACCGGGCCGCCGGGACACTAAAGCCCCAAAATCATCTCAAGATAACCTCAAGACTGTTTTCATTCGTCCCTCGTCCCTTAGAGGACGTCCCCTCGTCCTCCTAAGGTTTCCCAACGCCAAGAAAACGGTCAATTTAAAGTATCCTCCCCTAACCTACCAGAGGACCCAAAACAGAAAACGGGACAGTACCTCACTTTCGCCAGCCGCTTCCATTTTCCTAGTACGACAATTTGTGGCCTCAGGTAGCGCCTACGAGCGAAAAGCGACGTTCTTTGGCAAGAGAAGGTCACGTACAGCCATTTCCCTTCTGGGTAACACCATTGAACTCTCGTTAAGAGTCACGTAGACGCGATCATTCTTGCACGTCCACTAATAACAACGGATTACTGACACTTAAAGAAGCTGCCAGTGAGACCACACAAGCAGTCAGGAAGCGACAGTCGTCCATCAACCCGCGCGACGACCTCGCTCGTAACTCGTCGTTTCCAGCAATTCGTCTCAATCTGGACGGCTCCGACCATCAATTCTGCGTCAGGAATATTGAGGCGGCCGACGTATCAGGTGGGAGAAGTGAGGCTATAATTCATCTCTCAGGCCCTCAGGCCGACGCCGGTCTCTTGGTTGGTATTAATAAAAGCTATGTATCCTGCCTGCCCCTGACGAATGGTGCTCTTATTTACGTGTGTGTGTGTGTGTGTGTGTGTGTGTGTGTGTGTGTGTGTGTGTGTGTGTGTGTGTGGTGTGTGTGTGTGTGTGTGTGTGTGTGTGTAATTACCTATGTGTAATTACCTAAGTGTAATTACCTAAGTGTAGTTACAGGATGAGAGCTACGCTCGTGGTGTCCCGTCTTCCCAGCACTCTTTGCTGGGAAGACGGGACACCAAGGTGTGTGTGTGTGTGTGTGTGTGTTGTGTGTGTGTGTGTGTGTGTGTGTGTGTGTGTGTGTGTGAGCGTCTCTCCCATCACGTAGACACGCGTGTAGCTCTGTTGTACATTCTGGCCTTAGCAAACATAGTTGCTTATACATCGACGCCAAAATCTGTATGCATGTCATCTATTACACTTACATTAATACACAAACCTCCTTGTGTATGCATACACAAACACTCCCCACCTCGTTTAACTACCTTGACAATACACAAGCGCCTATTACACGCACATAATGCATAACAAGGCATTATACATAATGCATAACAGGCATTATACATAATGCATAATGGGTATTCTTTAACGGTCATCACAGCTACCTACTTCCTAGACACCGGCTACGTCTTGATCTCTGATTGGCTGCCATCATACCTGATAATCCCTGTATCGCGACCTCCGATTGGCTGACATGATCCCACGTCGTTTCGTTAATGAGAATGACTCAATTACTGCTATTATACGCTTGCGTTGCCTGCAACAATTGCTCATCAGCCGATAATTGGAAGGGCTTCAGACCACCCAATACTACGCATGTAAGGATATCTTTGTGTAACAACCGGATATATGAGAGATAAGAGCAGTATAGAGAGATAAGAGCAGTATATGAGAGGTAAGAGCCGTATATGAGATAAGAGCCATATATGAGAGATATGATCCGTATATGAGAGATATGATCCTTATATATATATATATATATATATATATATATGAAGGATAGAAAGGTTAACTGCTTAATTATCACATCCAATTAACGAGGGTCAGATGGAAAGTGGTGGCATGAGGATGGTGGGATAGTGGATGGGATAGTGGGTGGGATAGTGAGCGGGATAGTGGATGGGATAGTGAGCGGGATAGTGAGCGGGATAGTGGGTGGGGTGGAATAATGAATGGATGTGCAAAAGATGAATGTGTGGAATAATTAAGCATATATGTGTGTGTACATAATGATGTGTATGGAATAATAAACCATGTATGTCCATCTTCTAGAGGAGATTCACTTTTGCATGAGTGCTTGAGTGAATGTACTCACCTCGTTGTATTTGTCTGTTTCAACTCTCTGGTGGAATCTAACCTTCAATCGACTGGTGTACAGGTTCTAGAACCTTCTGAGCTTTGTCATATCCACAACTGAAGCTATGCATAGAGAGGCTCGGTTTACCCCCCTCTCTCTCCATGACGCTTTTGTCAGTGTCCAGAACTGACACTGACAAAATTCTTTCTAAGATTCATTTTGCTTACTTGGTACTAAATTTCCACCTGTTTCCACCCCTTACTCTAGTGCACTATACGACAATAGTTTTCCTGGGTGACTTCAATTGGGGTAATGTAGAGTAGGAAAACAGGGGCCCCCTGGTAGAAATAAACATGGAGAGCTAAGCTATTCGAGGCAGCACAGAGAAAGTTCCTAAGCCAACACATCAGTAAACCCACAGGGGTAACAGGAACTGATATCTCGACTAGATCAGACCTAATTGTTACTTTGAACGAATCTGTCATATTTTGGCTTCCATGAGGAATGAACACCAAATTATTCAATATCTTGTGTGGATGAGGCGGATGAAGAGAATAAGATGAAAGAGGTTGACAAATATGAAGGGAAAATACAAGGGAATAACAAGTAATAAGGGATACATATGACACTAAGTTCAAGAGGAACACCCAAGAGAAATGACAGAATTTCTCACGTAGAAATGTTGGGAAGCAGCAAATAAATTCACTCCACCCAAAATACAAAAACAAAAAAAGATTGCACCGGAATAACCAACGGTTCAGCCAACTGCATGGCAGCAGCGACAATATACTAATTAGAAAAATGTGAATATCAGAGTTAGTTGAGTAAAAGTTCGATAAAAACACGTTTTCTAAAGCACTTTGTTACAATGACACAATGTATTTTGTTTATTACGTCGTCTTTTGTTATTAAAAAAAATATAGCTAACATTTCAAGCGTCATTGTGTTGTGTTAAACAAGTTTTAATACTGACAAACACACCGAAAACATCGCATTAATATGGATGATATATTTTCGTATCCAGAACGAGAAAGAACATTTGGATTTAAAACAAAAAAAAAGATCTTTCAGTTGCATATTGATGATCTTTGCAGCCTTCTTGGTTATTCAGGAACACATTAGCTACTGTCAACACATTTGTGTGTTCCTGTGAATTGCATCTTAATTCCTTGCACGTGCAATTGTACGACGTGCATCTTCCTGTACAACGTCTAACAGCATCGCTGCACGTACAATACAACTGGAGCCAACATACCTGAGTTGATTAAGCATTATCACAACCACTTACGAAACCTCTACATCTTTCCTGAATCATGAGAGGTTTATTTACATTTATTAAAGTTTCTGAGCTCTAGAGTGCTACGCATTATTCTGTAACTATATTAACCATGTCGGCCGAGCGGACAGCACGCTGGACTTGTGATCCTGTGGTCCTGGGTTCGATCCCAGGCGCCGGCGAGAAACAATGGGCAGAGTTTCTTTCACCCTATGCCCCTGTTACCTAGCAGTAAAATAGGTACCTGGGTGTTAGTCAGCTGTCACGGGCTGCTTCCTGGGGGTGGAGGCCTGGTCGAGGACCGGGCCGCGGGGACACTAAAGCCCCGAAATCATCTCAAGATAATCATGGGTTGCGAATTTGTAAATCTCATAAACCGTTTAATGCATACAGACTAAGCTTCCATGATCGGGAAAAGATGTACAGGTTTCGCAAATGGACGGGTAAATATTTTATGAGTCCTGGCCTAGCTGTCTATTCAGATGATGGCCTGCTCCTATACCATGCTCTGATTGATGTTGTTGTTTAAGATTCAGGTATTCGGAACACAAAGTTGCAAGTAGCACGGGCTATGGTGATCCCGTAGTGGACTTACCTGGCACAGGAGCGGCAAGTAGCACGGGCTATGGTGATCCCGTAGTGGACTTACCTGGCACAGGAGCGGGGCAAGTAGCACGGGCTATGGTGATCCCGTAATGGACTTACCTGGCACAGGAGCGGTAAGTAGCACGGGCTATGGTGATCCCGTAGTGGACTTACCTGGCACAGGAGCGGTAAGTAGCACGGGCTATGGCGAACCCGGGGTATCCCGTTGTTTGACTAGCCAACAACAGGATATAACAGTAGAACGAGGGAGATATAAACAGTAATTGGAGATAAATGTGAGTGGCGAAGATGTCAGAAGGAACTTCAGTTGAAGAATCGTAAATATAGTTGTCGAGGCGAATGCAGTACACGATTCTAAATGTAAATATGATATGGAAAACCATTGAAAAACGTAAATGTATTGACCTGCTGATGATCGAAAGAGTCTTGACCATGCGAGTACACACACACACACACACACATACACACACACACACACACACACACACACACACACACACACACACACACACACACACACACACACACACACACACACACACACACACACACACATACAGGACAGGCGTCATTGCTGTAAACAACCGATGGCTGGAAAGGCGGGCTCCAAGAGTCATTGCTCGACCCTGCAAGCACAAATGGATGAGTACAAATAGGTGAGTACACACACGCGCACGCGCACACACACACACACACACACACACACACACAGAGAAGGATTAAGACAGAGGAGGACAGCTTGAGACTTCAAGAAGACCTGGACAAGCTGCAGGAATGGTCGAACAAATGGCTGTTAGAGTTTAACCCAAGCAAATGTAATGTAATGAAGATAGGGGTAGGAAGCAGGAGACCAGATACAAGGTATCATTTGGGAGATGAAATACTTCAAGAGTCAGAGAGAGAGAAAGACCTGGGGGTTGATATCACGCCAGACATGTCCCCTGAAGCTCATATCAAGAGGATAACATCAGCAGCATATGCCAGGTTGGCTAACATAAGAACGGCCTTTAGAAACTTGTGTAAGGAATCTTTCAGAACATTATATACCACATATGTCAGACCAATCCTAGAGTATGCGGCTCCAGCATGGAGTCCCTATCTAGTCAAGCATAAGACTAAACTAGAAAAGGTTCAAAGGTTTGCCACCAGACTAGTACCCGAGCTGAGAGGTATGAGCTACGAGGAGCGACTGCAGGTATTAAACCTCACTTCGTTGGAAGACAGAAGAGTTAGGGGGGACATGATCACCACATTCAAGATTCTCAGGGGAATCGACAGGGTTGATAAAGACAGGCTGTTTAACACAAGGGGCACACGCACTAGGGGACACAGGTGGAAACTGAGTGCCCAAATGAGCCACAGAGATATTAGAAAGAACTTTTTTAGTGTCAGAGTGGTTGACAAATGGAATGCATTAGGAAGCGATGTGGTGGAGGCTGACTCCATACACAGTTTCAAGTGTAGATATGATAGAGCCCAGTAGGCTCAGGAATCTGTACACCAGTTGATTGACGGTTGAGAGGCCGGACCAAAGAGCCAGAGCTCAACCCCCGCAAGCACAACTAGGTGAGTACAACTAGGTGAGTACACACATACACGTTCCGAATTTATTGTATTCCTTGATGGTGCATATATTCCCTTCCATGTATGTCTGTCAGTCTCTCTCCCTCCCTTTTAGATAATAACGAAAATTAACAGTCATTGGCGCCATGAAAGACAAGTACCCAACATTTACGTCGTAGTTTTGTGAACAAACAAACTTTATTGCAAAGCAACTGCGACTCATTTGCATACTGGTTTTCACTGCGGATCTTTGCTAATTGCAACTCATTCACGTCGCTTTAATTAACCTCGTAAATAACGAGCAACAGGTAATACGCCTCACTGAACATGCAGTCAGACCAACATTTTACTGCCAACAGGAAGGTAACTGATCCGAGTGAGCTGTCCTGTCAGACTGCGAGCAGCGGCGTCAAACAGCCTGGTTGACCAGATCACCAACCAGGAGGCCTGGTCAGAGACCGGACCGCGGGGACACTGATTCCTGGAATCATGGCAAGGCAGGCAGCTGTATCAGTGATAACAAGATCACTTTATAACACTTATTTATGTATATTATAATAAATAGTAAGAGAGAGAGCTAAGTCGGTATGCAAGCCACTTCAACCTTCGGGGATCGAACACCGAGCCTGCAACAAGTGAGCCCGTAGACTATACAAGTCTACATAACTGACCAAATTATGATGAACAATATCATACTGTCCAAACTACACACTAGAAAGTGATGGGACGACGACGTTTCGGTCCGTCCTGCACCATTCTCAAGTCGATTCTGTTCCAGGACGGACCGAAACGTCGTCGTCCCTTCACTTTCTAGTGTGTGGTCTGGTCAACATTTTTCAGCCACGGTATTGTGACTCCTCGACTGCGAATAACATCATAATTAACTCACAGAAACATACACTATAAACTGAAGTGACTGACAGTAAGAAATCCAACTGAAATAAGAACACGAGCAATCAACAGCAACAACAAAAGGATTAATATCAAAAGCACGATTAAACTTACACACTAAATTGAGTCATAAATTGAAGCATGTGCTTGCCTTGAAGCCGCCCTGTGTCTGCACGCACATCCCTATGACAACCATGAATAATGTCTTCCGCCTTGGGAATATGTAAGTAATATACCAATGGTGTGGGTTTGTCTACATGAACTCTGGGACTTATATTCCTAGAACTGAATTGTTCCTAGCCAGTCAAACATGTGGAGTATTTGTCCTAGCCAACTTGGAATGAAACAAGTAGGTAGCTGGAGGGTTATGACGAGCAAACTCGTACCATCGAGGCGTGACAATCCACCGGAACAAACTTCACAAAACTAATCCCAACTGCTGAGCGACTCTTGCCCTGGAACACAAAACACTTCCCCACACTTATTGGAAATGATACAACAGAAATAATACAATTGGTGTAATAAACGAAGAATGATAAACTAGGAATAATACGAGAGGAACGATACGAGACCAATTAGAAGTAGAGTCAAAGGATGTGAGTTTAACGAGCACTTCAATCCGATGACCTCATACTAGACCCCCGTCTCCCCTCACACTGCACCGCCCACTGACGCCCGTCCCCGCCCGCCCATCTTCCCGCCCATTCACAAGCATCACCCCGAAGAGCAGGTGGGCTGGCTGGCAGCCCAGAGGGCAGTGTCAACCCTGGAAGAGCCAACAGTTGTAACGTAACTTACAAGAGATCTTATCTTAAGTGTCGAGTGTGGTTTAATTGATCATTAACTCGGGATATGATTTTCCAGTCCATCGAATGTGTACCGTAAGGAGGAAGAGAGAGAGAGAGACAGAGACAGACAGACAGACACGTTACCACGCACCCAAACACCACAACAGGGCGACCAACATAAACAACCCGCCAACATTAAGAGAGACCAGCGCGTGTGTGTGCCCAACATATTTATGTACCTTTGCTATCTCCGAGAGTCGGCGTTGCATTTGAAGCCATTAAGGCGCGCTAAACACAGAATATAATCACAATTATCACACCTCCGCGCAGGAATAATTCCATGGGATGTTACATGATAATTCCAGAGATTACCGGTGACGTGCGGATACCACGGTTGGCCGGATAATTGCTCGGCTTGGGGTCGACGATGACTTATATCTGAGAGGTGAAAGGTCGCCTCGCTATCATGTTGGGAATGTTTATGACTCGCGGTGGAGGGAGGGGAACACAGGTGCCATATTGAACAGGAGAGGCGCTGTTGAAGGGATGGCAGGCTGCAGGAGATGTGCAACAAGGAGACACGGGCAGGGTGGTGGTGATGATGGTCAGGAGACAAGCAGTCAACCACAAGATGAAGGAAGAACGAAGGAACGTCTTGTGAAAAAGTATCCCCCACAGCTTGTCCCAGAATTATCTACAGCTTGTGCACAAGCCATGCACCAACAGATAGGCTAATCCAGAGGCACTTTGACAGTGTACATAACTCCCATTTCGCGAAATGTCAGGACAATTCAGACGTAAAAATCAAGTGAAATCATGGTCAATGAAAACTTGAGACTTGCTGATCGTTGTTATTTGCAACGATATATAACAATACTGAAGAAGATGACGTCACACTAACGCACCAGGACCAAACACACCAAAACAAGGAACCATCAATAATCTGGTGATGACAGGAACGAATACACGGGCGGCAGAACTTTGAGAATTATTTAAAAGTTTTATTGATTTCTCATTTTCCTGGGAAAATATTTTTGTGTTTGTAAACATACATTTATTAGTGTGTGTGTGTGTGTGTGTGTGTGTGTGTGTGTGTGTGTGTGTGTGTGTGTGTGTGTGTGTGTGTGTGTGTGTGTGTGTGTGCGTGTGTGTATTGATCAACTGGTGCAGTTAAACGCGGTCATCATAACATTTGAAATTAAATATTCAATCAACCCACAATGTGACCAGACGCAGGACCTAGTCTCTGAGACTTTGTTTACATTTATTAATCAGTTTTAACCTCTCCGAAGCCCTACGAGGTTGTTTAAAAGGAAACAACTTTGGATTGTAATGCTTGGTAATTACACATATTGAGATGAGGGGCTCGCGAGGACACAAAATTGTGACCTTTCTAACTATCCCTCGTGTGTCAAACGAGGCCCCTTCAGCTGTTGCCACATCAGCGGCCGCCATCCCCTCCCAGTAGAGGGTGTTTGACTTGACCCGTGATTAACGCGGCAACACTGGATTTAATGGACTATCATTCAGCTGGAACAAGAGGGAGGAACTGAAGTGAAGGGCCGAGAGGGGAAGAAGATGGATAGATTTCCAGGGAAATGATCAGGCGAAGAGGAGAGTGGAAAGGAATAGAGGAGACTGAGAGGAGAGAATTACACACGATGTTACTATAACCTTCGAACAAGGCTTAACACCTCCTAACAAGTTGTAACAACCATTATAGCAAGTTGTAACAAGGTTCTAATACGTTAAAACAAGGTTCTAATACGTTAAAACAAGGTTCTAATACGTTAAAACAAGATGTAACAACTTTATCACAACTTTATCAGTTGTAACAAGCTGAAAAATAATAAAATCATTATAAAAAAAGTAGTGAATTAGATAATATTCACGTAATGGTCAAACCTAGTCTGACCAGGATTATATATAAATTAGATAGCTTTATAATTGGTAAGATTAGTTAAAGGTATCAAATTATCTTAAGAATAATTGTAAGTGGGTACAGGAATAGACAATCTTAACTCTTGTTAGCAGGTTGAGAGCTTTCCCTTCCAAGAACCCATGTTAAGCCTTACACTACTAGTTTTTCCGTCTGTCTGTCTGTCTGTCTGTCTGTCTGTCTGTCTGTCTGTCTGTCTGTCTGTCTGTCTGTCTGTCTGTCTGTCTCTCTCTCTCTCTCTCTCTTAGTACTGAGCTCCTGCAGGACCTCTGGGGGTGGTAGGTCAGTGTGTGTGTGTGTGTTGTGTGTGTGTGTGGTGTGTGTGTGTGTGTGTGTGTGTGTGTGTGTGTGTGTGTGTGTGTGCGTGCGTGTGTGTGTGTGTGCTCCAGCCAGGGGGGTGTGGGTGGGGGCAGGAAGGGGTGGGGGGAGAAGATCAGGAGCAGTGTGGAGAAACTACAGCATTGCCAATTAGAGAGTGGCTTAGTGTGTGTGTGTGTGATGGGTGATGTTATCTAGGTAAGTGGGGAGGCTGGAGGGTGCTGGGGAAAGGGCGCGGTGTGGGTACTGTGTGGGTGGGTACTGTGTGTGGGTACGATGTGGGTGGGTACGTGTGGGTGGGTACGATGTGAGAGGGTACGACGTGGGAGGGTCGTAGGTGCTGGTGTGGGAGCAAAGGTGGGAGTGGGAAGGATCAGGGTGAATGTGTGTGCGGGTGTATGTATATGTGTGTTTACTATACGCATTTACTATCGCTGCCTGCAGGATCGAGCTCTTAGCTCTTGGACCCCAACCAAAACAGCTTAGGAACTCTCATTCTAGTCTCGGGTGGGATTCAAACCCGGGTCCTGGAACTGCGATTCCCGAACGCTCTCCGCTCGTCCAAGAGCAACAATTCACACTAACTATTCAGCTTGTANTTGGGTGACTTCCTGAGTACTTGAATAGTTGCCTCTGAGTCTTCGTAGAGATGCTGGGAGCCCCTCGAGGGGGACCAAGTTGACTGAGACACGCTTAGCCATGACGTCCAACCCCGTTCCTTTGCCACTCCGTCCAAAATGAAACTGTTTTGCATACCCAGAAACATACGAACCCAAACAACCCCCCACCTAACCTATCGAAGCTGATGCACAGAAAACGTCGATATTGCCGTGCTTGACTTTCACTGTAGCATTGCATTTTTAACGGATTGGTCGGTTCCACACAAAAAATGAGGCATATTAGGTGAGAGAACGGGTTGCCTCAGCACCTCACTCCTTGTCTCAGCACCTCACTCCTTGCCTCACACCTCACACTCACGTGCTGCTTTGTGTGGATAACTGGATGTGTGGGTTGCTCGGGGTTACTGTGTGGCTGAGAAATGTGGATGACTGGATTTGGATGTTGCAAATGGATGTACAATGCTGATGATGAACTGATGATGATGATGTACAAGCTTGATGAACTTAGCATTCTTCAGTGTTAGCAATAACAAATTCAAATAGCTAAATGAGCATGTGGATGAATGTCTAAGTAATTTCAAAGCTTATCATCGCATCGAAAAGGAACCCTGATAGTTTGATAAGAACACTGGTGACCTGTAACTCTAATACGCTTGTATGAGTAATTAATCGCCTTATTGGGTGCTTAGATGACTTGTTAGATAGTGGGATTAATGGAGAGGTTAATTGGTGTGGTTAGTCAGCATGAACTGGCCCCTTGCCTGACATCCAAAGCCTCTTACCTGCAATTATGGGAAACACTCGATCAGGTGATCCGTCTTACCTGCAAACGAGAGAAAACAATTAAGACAGGAGATAAGGCATGTAGAAAAATAATGTAACCTGTGTTATATTTTTAGAAGAATTGAAACTGCATACAGAGACTATTGATAAGGCATGGATAAGAGTGAGGAGGAGGAGGAAGAGGAGAAGGAAGAGGTGTAGTGCAAGGTGAAGGGGTAAACAGGAAGGAGGGAGAGGGGAGTCTCACCTCCCTCTCCCATCCTTCTCTATCCTTCCCTCCGACACTTTGAGGGTGTTTGAAACACTATATAACAAAACACGATAAAGCGGAAAAGATGCAAATCTCTTTCCTCTTTTCAACCCCATCTGCCTTCCCACCTATGACCCCATCTCCCCATCGTATTGCTCCTCCCTCCCTCTCTATACCCCCCCCCTGCCCCCCCCCCCCTCCTTCATCTCTACGCCTACAGTGATGGACTCCAGCTGTGGAGTAGCGAGCCTGGACGCACCATTCAAGGTACTGTAGAGTAACGTAGGTTCGAATCCTCGTCACGGTCCTTACCTTGAGGATACCTTGAGGTGCTTCCGGGGCTTAGCGTCCCCGCGGCCCGGTCGTCGACCAGGCCTCCTGGTTGCTGGACTGATCAACCAGGCTGTTGGACGCGGCTGCTCGCAGCCTGACGTATGAGTCACAGCCTGGTTGATCAGGTATCTAACTCCACCCTTGTGGAGTTGTACTGTAGAGTAAGCCCCGTGTGGCTCTAGTTATCAGTAGAGAATGGTTATTGGGTGTGTCAGGGCTCTGTGTTGGCGTCGACGACGGAGATAGCGTCGATGGAGATAGCGTCGATGGAGATAGCGACGACGATAGCGGTAGCGAGAGCCAGAAGAGAAACTCAGTAGATGAAGCTGTGATGGGATGATGGTGCGGGTTGCCCAACCTCCCGTGGAGGCCGGCCAAGGAAATTGCAGGTTAAATCCCGACTGGAATGTGTAGTCTGAGGGGTTTTTTGCAGCCGCCTTGCTGACTACGGCTAAAGTTCACGTGCTGGGAAGTCGAGATCTGTGGTGATGGTGAATGTGGTGATGGGGGATGGGATGGTGATGGGGATGGGAGGGTGATGGTGGTGGCGATAGCAGTACTAATAGTGGTGATGGTGGTTGTAGGTGTCATGATAATGGAACAGGTAGTGTTGCTGGTGATGCTATAGTAATGACGATGCTGGTGATGGTAGTAATGTTGGTGATTAATGGTGATGTGTAAAAAAAAAGTTAAAAAAAATACAAGAAATAGACACGTTTTTGCCTTTTCACCCGTAAGTCACATATACACAAAACATACATCACATATACACCAGAGATTAGCATTTAATACATAAAGCATGTTTACCATACAGCAACCTGTTACTAATTACTAGTCGAGGTTAACTACCATGCTAACGGGACGATCGTATCCCCCCACACACACACACGCCCACACACCTGGCATACACAAGCAGCCCTGCACTCACACATGGCTTTAAGGGTCCAGGGCGGGCCGACACCTCCTCACTCTCATGTCATTTATGTGTAGGCTGTCACATGTGTGTGTAGGCTGTCACATATGTGTAGGCTGTCACATATGTGTAGGCTCTCACGTGTGTATAGGCTGTCACATGTGTGTGTAGGCTGTCACATGTGTGTGTAGGCTCTCACGTGTGTATAGGCTGTCACATGTGTGTAGGCTGTTACATGTGTGTAGGCTCTCACGTGTGTATAGGCTGTCACGTGTGTATAGGCTGTCACATGTGTGTAGGCTCTCACGTGTGTATAGGCTAGCTTATTTATCATTCATTACTCGCATTTACTTTCAAATAATTTAAATTGCCTAATACATAACTGATAAATTGCCTAATACATAACTGATAAATTGCCTAATACATAACTGATAAATTGCCTAATACATAACTGATAAATTGCCTAATACATAACTGATAAATTGCCTAATACATAACTGATAAATGCCTAATACATAACTGATAAATTGCCTAATACATAACTGATAAATTGCCTAATACATAACTGATAAATTGCCTAATACATAACTGATAAATTGCCTAATACATAACTGATAAATTGCCTAATACATAACTGATAAATTGCCTAATACATAACTGATAAATCGGCTGATACATAACTGATAAATAAATAATATACATAAGTTCTTGAAAATAATTATACAAAACAATTTGTGAGTTTTGGATGAGTGATGAATGATAATGGATGAGTGATGAGTCCCACCACTTCTCACAGAGCCCACTGTACCCACCTCGTATCCAAATCGTTACAAAAGCGACGTATTAGTAAAAGTTAAAACACCGTAATAATGACCTTCTCTATGCATCAGGCCTCGATAGACGTGGTGGGTAGCTTGGGTTCGAACGTTCAGGATGACGTTTTCAGGGCGTTCGAACGTTCATGACGACGTTTTCAGGACGTTCGAACGTTCATGACGACGTTTTCAGAACGTTCGAACGTTCATAATGACGTTTCAGGACGTTCGAAACGTTCATGACGACGTTTTCAGGACGTTCGAACGTTCATGACGACGTTTTCAGGACGTTCGAACGTTCATGACGACGTTTTCAGGACGTTCGAACGTTCATGACGACGTTTTCAGGACGTTCGAACGTTCATGATGACGTTTTCAGGACGTTCGAACGTTCAGGATGACGTTTTCAGGACGTTCGAACGTTCATAATGTTTTCAGGACGTTCGAACGTTCATAATGACGTTTTCAGGACGTTCGAACGTTCATGACGACGTTTTCAGGACGTTCGAACGTTCATAATGACGTTTTCAACACGTTCGAACGTTCATGGCGACGTTTTCAGGACGTTCGAACGTTCATAATGACGTTTTCAGGACGTTCGAACGATTCAGGATCTTTTTGGACGTTCGAACGTTTCAGGATCTTTTCTGGACGTTCGAACGTTTCAACTCATCATTCGAGGCTTAAATACTCATCCAACTTCTAACTGAGGCAGTAATGAGTAACGCCTAATGAGTCAGCCAGAGGCTTAGGCCCCGCGCAGGAATATCCCCCCCCCCCTCAAAAAAATAGCATTTTGAGGAGTGTCAACTTGAGATAATGGACTGAGTTAATTGCTATTAATGCAAGGGGTTATATTTTATTTAATCAGATAATAGAACCGGTTATTGCCAAGAGACCCAAAAGATGCACACAGATTAGAGCCTGAATTAAATCAAGTCTATGCCCATTGGTTACCCTGAAAATAATCACTGATATAACAGGGAATTACGAACCTCTAATTTATAAGCGTGTCTCTCAGGATCTTAGCTTTGAGTTGAAGGTCTTTCTATAAACAATTTCAGTGTTGGTGATATATAATGTGCCAATGATAAGCTCAGGAGAATGTTGTTGTTGTTAAAGATTCGC
>WNGS01005641.1:7257908-7284701 GCA_020271785.1 Procambarus virginalis
TGAGCATTGAATAGATTGCTTTGGTAGTGAGCAACCTCACATTTGTATACCACGGTACAGCAACAAATCACTCAAGGTGACCTTTAACGATACTTTGTAGTGAATTAGAGAATCAAGGTCCCCCCCCCCCCTCCCCCTAACGGTGCGGTCTCTTGAGCAGACCTCCTGGTTGGTGGTCATGGTCAACCAGGCTGTTAGATTGCCGCTCCTGACAGTCTGATGTCATGAATTACAATCAATTGTACCCAATGACATTTTGGGGTCATGTTTAAGGATGGCTTCTAGGGCTCCTCATCGTATACAATAAAAAAAATGGCACTGCGGGCTCACCATAGCCCGTGCTGCTCTTGGACTTTTTGTTCCAGGTTAGCGAATCTTAAACAACAGTATACAATAACAATGTTCCTGCCTTAGAAAACCGCAACATCAGCAAGATAACATAGAACAATTACATTCACTGCTCGTTGTAAATATTAAGAGGTGATGTTTTATACGTAAGAATTAAGGAAGCTACAGAAGACCCTATTGGCGCATACTAGGCAGCTCCTATTTATAGCCATCCAAAATATGCTTAACCTACGCTTGAAACACTCCAGCCACCCAAAATATGCTTAACCTACGCTTGAAAACTCCAGCCACCCAAAATATATCATGCTCCTGAGGAATGTATTCCCTAGCCTAGATTATATGAAGGGGAGTACAGTGTGTCACAAACTATCTATGTAATTCCCCCATTACACGGGATGGTTACTCCCACACAGGTCCAGGCGATCAGTAGCCTGCACTGGCAAATTTTGGGTGCATTATAATGATATCCTCAAGAACAAGAGACTTAAGTAAAGCAATTACAAAGCTCCAGGTATTTCATGCCGGCAAGTCTGAGGTCTGAATGGTCTGATAACAGGACATTCAATAATGTAGTGTGGGAGATCATGCCGCAGTTCCTGCTCACAGAGTTTGCACCTGGAGTGCTCAGGATTGGGAGATCCGTTACCTGTAGCCACCTGCCACAGGTAACCCAACCTGATCCTGGCAACCACTGTGTCGCACAGTCTGGTCGACGTTTTGTGCTGCCCATATACATAGGTTTCTGATCTAAACAGATCATAGCTTTTCATTCTGGTGTTTTCAGATCGTTGGGAATCAGTACTTTCTCTCCTATTATTCCTGAATGCCTTGAACGCTAGTCTTAACAGAAGAGATAAGGATACATAGGTGTAGTTCAACTTCATCCTTAATACAAGGTCATTTGGCTGCATTGTCTGTCATTGTGGTGAGTTATGTTCACCAGACCACACACTAGAAGGTGAAGGAACGACGACGTTTCGGTCCGTCCTGGACCATTCTCAAGTCGATTGTGAATGGTTATATTTGTGTGAGGTGGTGGTGTCCATTCACAAGAGATTCTAAACCCTTTAGTCTGTGCAGCGAGCAGGTTATTTATAGTTGCTACTATGAAGCTCTTGCAGTCGATCTTACAGGAGATTATTTTCAAGTGCTTGAAGAGCAGACGTTGAATCACAAAATATTATTCCTTTTGTGTGTTTTTATTGTACTTGTAGCTCGTTGTAGTGCAGCTAGTTCTGTCTGTGTAGAGTTGTTTAACCTGGCATTGATAGTTTGTGTTCAAGTATTGTTTTTGTAAAGCCTACGGGCTGCTGCAGTTCATCTTGCTAAACTATTGAGTACTCCGTCGGTGTAGACGGAGTACTCGCGGGATCTTAGATTTGTGATAGAGGAGACAATTGTTTCAAGTGTGACAGCTTGAAGCAAAGCAAGAATCTCATCACCTTTTTTGATGATGGATGTAAATGATACTTGAATTGTGGAGTAAAGATAGAGAGGAGTATCAGTGACAGGTTATTACATATAAAAGGAATGTTCAGTTTGATTACATTGTAGGCATTTTTACTCAGCCATTTATCATACAAGAAGTGAGTTAGTATGTTGGCGCCCAGTGCCAGTTGGCACTAGTGTGTTAACGGCACACAATTTGTCTCAGAGCTATACAGGAGATGTAGGATAGGGCTGTGTTCACTCTCATGATCCCCTCGTGTTGGAAGCTTCTGTTGATTCGTGTGCAGGTTGGGCCACCAAGAATCACCCTCATGCGTTCACGGTACATTGCTTCCAGTGTGTTCAAAACAGAGCTACTCTGGGTCTCTACACTGGGGTTGTGTTGCATGGACGGGGTTAGGTTTGCACGAAGGAGTTGTTTGTGTTGCCAAACCCCCACTGCCTGTTTTCTTAATTAAGCGTGTGAGTTAGAGACAGTGAATTGCCTTTTCGTGCGTCTGTACTTAAGTGTATTTACCTAAATGCGTCTGCCGGTCGAGTTTTAGCTCTTGGGGGCTTGCCTTTTAGTGGCCAATATTGATCTCAGACCTATTGTAGCTAATCAAGAATTCAAATGACAGTTTTGGGTCATTATTTTTTATTTTTATGAAGCCCTGTCGGCCGTGTATCACTCCATCAGAGGAGTATGTGAAGTATGGGAGTATGTGAAGTATGTGAAGTATGAGTGTATGTGAAGTATGAGGGGGGGGGGTTATGGCAGGGCTAGGGAGAGCCCGACATATCGTAGAAGTCACAAATATGCTTCATTTTCTCTCCTTGCTTCCTACTTTCCTCTCATTCTCTCTACGGGCTCACCATAGCCCGTGCTACTTGCAACTTTTGTTCAAAGTAGCTGAATCTAAAACCACCACCATCTCAATCTCTGCCGTAGAAGTACATCTACGTGTCTCAAGTGTCACTAATGGTAGTTATGGGTCATTAACGCCTCCCAGTTGCCAACACAACCTAAACGCCTAACCTAACCTACGCGGAAATATGCACAATATGCTAATATGTAATATTACTAATTTCTTTTTGAGAAAAACCTTATTTTGAATGTTAAATAAAATTAAACAATTGTTGACTGTCATTGTAGTCGGCCGCTGCGTGGAATGAACATACCCTGAGGACAAATTGATAATAAGCAATATAATGACGCTAATAAGAAAAAAGCTGAATGATAGCAACTGTATCATCAATAATAATAATGAGATATCAAGTTTTGATTCATCTTTCGCTATCAGAATATATATTAAAAGAGTAATATTAAATAGTACTAGACTAAGCTACTGTGAGCCAGAGAGATATGTGGCTGGGCCATGGCACTGCGGCACCATACTTCACGGATTATACCGGGTTGGAATCCCACTACCGCCATGAGTTATGCCTGGAAATAACCTTCCTAGTCCACCCCATGTGTGGGGAGAGGGGAGGGGGGGGGGGTAAATATGTCGAGATTACCTCAACAGAAAATTGAGGAAAGCCGACTTCTAAGTTTTAATATACCACATGGCTTTGGATATACAAGAAAATGACATGGGGGCATACTCTTGAGTTACAGAAAGCGAGCATATTAACTGTGGCATTAGACAATTTTAAAATACTTATATACTTCTCCTCCTACCTTCAATCTTTCTTTGAATTCCCTCGAAAATTTATGTTTGCTGTTTCCAATCAATGGTAACTTTTAACCCATAAGTCCGAACATTTGTGTATATAAATTTCCAGTGATAAATGGTGTGATTAACACCGATTATCTATCACATCCACTACGGGCTCACCATAGCCCGTGCTACTTGGAACTTCTTGTTCCAGGTAGCGAATCTTTAACAACAACAACAACCTAATATTAATTCCAAGCTTTAAAAGTGGAATGTTGAGACAAGAATACAACTGAAAGTTACCGACGGCCATTACCACAAGCTTGTGGCTTCAAAAAAAGATATATTGAAGCGGAAAATATTAGAGCATATAATAGGTTGATAATAGAGTCAGCGAGCGGTGAGAGAAGCCTCATTTCCTAGCCTCACAGCTGGGATTATTTTATGTAATATTTTACAGACTACTTTCATATAGTTCTAGGGCCAGGTTCACGAAGCAGTTACGCAAGCACTTACGAACGTGTACATCTTGCCTCAATCTTTGACGGCTTTGGTTACATTTATTAAACCGTTTACAAGCATGTAAACGTCCCAATTAACTGTTGGTATTGTTATAAACAGCCTCCTGGTGCTTCCGAGCTCATTAACTGTTTAATAATTGTAAACAAAGCCGCCAAAGATCGAGAAAAGATATACAGGTTCGTAAGTGCTTGCGTAACAGCTTCGTGAATCTGGCCCCTAGGACCTACATGTGTTCAAACCTTCAATAATATGTTGTAACTCTGAATGTCGAGACAATTATTATCAAGATTAGTATTCTCGTAAGACGTTGCTAGCACTTACGTCCGATACTAAATTTATATGAAATTCTAACTTAAAATAGAAAAAAAGGTTTAATTAGCGGTGATTAAGAGAGCGAATGTCCCAATTATATCTGGTGAGCTTTCATGGGAAGGCAGGAGAGTGTCCAAGTGTGGTGAAGGTGAAATTAGTGCAGCATCTTCACCAATAGTCACTATCAATAGTGATTGTTGCATCGTACTGGTTGTTGTGGTGATGGTGGTGATTGTCGTGTTGTTAACAACGGTAGTGTGGTATCATTACATGATATATATATATATATATATATATATATATATATATATATATATATATATCAACAAAATGAGGTGATTTGATAAAATGCTATGCCCAAGATTACCATCCGAGTGCCGGCGGGGAAGTGGTTCAAATAGCTTCAGCTATCACTTCCTTATGTCCGGTCGTGATGGTCAAGCAGATTAAGGCGTCCTGTACATACCAGTTGCGTTGCTCCTGGCAGTATGGGTTCGAGTCACTTCTGGGGTGTGAGTTTTCAGTTGCATATAGTCCTGGGGACCATTCAGGCTTGTTCGCATATATATATATTATATCGAGTGCTTTGGCCTGGGTTCGTATCCTTGCCGGGGAGGATTTACTGGGCGCGAATCCTTAACTGTAGCCTCTTTTTACTCAACAGTAAAATAGGCACCTGGTTGTTAAAGGAATTAGCGGGTCGTAATCCGTGGAACATTAGGATTAAGGACTTGCCCGAAACGCTGTGCGTGCAGGTGGCTGTACAAGAATGTAAGAACTCTTGAATATATATATAAATAAAAAAATAAAATTACCTGTATCATAGGATTTGTCTTATATCCGCTTTTAGAAAATGATAGAAAACGGAGCACGGTCGCCACATTGTAACCGGCCCAGATTAATGTCATCATAAATATGAGAAAGAATATCATAGACGTGACTTAAAGCCTGTGGGTTTACTACTGGTGTGAATCACCGGCATTGACTGACAGACATTTTTGTCACGAGTTGAATACCCACCTCACAGGGATTTTATACACCCACTCTTTTTAATGTTGCTTCGTAAGCACGTTCCCGTTTACTCCAAGTCACCAGAGAACTTTTTTTTGGCGATGATAACTTTTATATATTTCCAGCTGTTCATGACGTCACTTATGCTATTATATCATCAAACTTCTTGTTCCTATTATATTCCATCATCATTATTCTCATTTGGTTTTAGCTTAGAACGTAAATATATATATAATATATATATATATATATATATAGTATATATATATATATATATATATATATATATATTTCTTGGCAAATTCGTGGCGACCCTGGCATCGGCTCGAACGTCTGAAAATATATTCAAAACAATCCTTTTTGTTCATGGTATATCGTAAAATATTAGACACTTAAGTCAGGTGGATGTGTTGACATAAGCTCGAACGCCGTTCGGTAATGTGTTCGTATTATTTTAGTGTTTTTTCTCGTCATTGTACTTTCATTTTTTTTTCGGTGCAGTGATGGTCGACCTGGCCACCCCCCGCCCATTTGTAAGTCAGGCTAGCCACCCCCCGCCCATTTGTAGGTCAGGCTAGCCACCCCCCGCCCATTTGTAGGTCAGGCTAGCCACCCCCCGCCCACTTGTAGGTCAGGCTAGCCACCCCCCGCCCACTTGTAGGTCAGGCTAGCCACCCCCCGCCCACTTCCAGGTCAGACTAGCCACCCCCCGCCCACTTCCAGATCAGACTAAGCACCCCCCGCCCACTTCCAGGTCAGACTAGCCACCCCTCCGCCCACTTCCATATCAGACTAGCCAACCCCCGCCCACTTCCAGGTCAGACTAGCCACCCCTCCGCCCACTTCCATATCAGACTAGCCAACCCCCGCCCACTTCCAGGTCAGACTAGCCACCCCCCGCCCACTTCCAGATCAGACTAGCCAACCCCCGCCACTTCCAGATCAGACTAGCCACCCCTCCGCCCACTTCCAGATCAGACTAGCCAACCCCCGCCCACTTCCAGGTCAGACTAGCCACCACCCGCCCACTTCCTGATAATTCAAAATTCAAGAGAGAAAGAAACTCTTTTTTCACATTTGCCACGCCATGATTTATTTAAAGGAGCTGGAATGGAGAAATGGAGGGGAGATTTAAAAAGATTGTGGAAAATGGAAGAAACTTGGTTATTTCTCCGTATCTGTTCCATGTGTTTCACCTTCTTTGTTGTGTTTCCTGTTGCTGTTCCTTCGTTCCTTTCCGGTATTCTTATTTTCTTATTTCTGTTCCGTGGTCCAGTTATAGGTGAGTTTTTCATGGTCCCGTTCCTTAAGTCTGTTCCATGGACCCGTTCCTTAAGTCTGTTCCGTGGTCCTGTTCAGTAAGACTGTTTCATGGTTCTGTTCCGTAAGACTGTTTCATGGTTCTGTTCCGTAAGACTGTTTGTGGTCCTGTTCCGTAAGACTGTTTCGTGGTCCTGTTCCGTAAGTCTGTTCCATGGTCCCGTTCCGTAAGACTGTTCCATGGTCCTGTTCAGTAAGACTGTTTCATGGTCCTGTTCCGTAAGACTGTTCCATGGTCCTGTTCAGTAAGACTGTTTCGTGGTCCTGTTCAGTAAGACTGTTTCATGGTCCTGTTCCGTAAGACTGTTCCATGGTCCTGTTCAGTAAGACTGTTTCATGGTCCTCTTACATGCTTCTGTTCCATGATCCTGTTACTTGCCTCTGTTGAATATTTGTCTTCCATTCTTCAAACCTTTGTTCCTGTTCTATACTAAAAAAAAAATGCAAATGCGGGGCAGCTCCTATTGGCCCGATGCTAGTCAGCGCCTATGTATTTCCAAATATATATAATGTCTACCTTCGCTTTGAAACAACCCAGCTATATCGCGTCAATTACGTTACCGGGTAACTTGTTCCGTAAATCAGTAACCCTAATGTCTTAACCCGTATTTACCCAGGTCTTTCCTGTATGTAAAGTTATCCAATTTGGTTTCAAGATTTAGTTTGTGTTGATATAGTTAACATATTGTTAATATCCACCTTGTTATACAATTTTTTTATTTAATTGAATGATTTATTCACGTCTCTCTCTCTCTCTCTCTCTCTCTCTCTCTNTCCCACCCTTCCCACCCTTCCCACTAGACACATGAATCATACTCAGTGGCGGAAACAAACACTGCTGAAGTTGAATTCACAAAACTTCGTGCTTCGTCTCCTCTTCTTTGAAAGGGAACAGACATCACCTTGAGGTAGATTCATTCCTGAGAAGTTTGACGTTGTGCAGCCAGATGTGTATGTGTGTGTGTGTGTGTGTATGTGTGTGTGTATGTGTGTTGCACAGTGTAAGTGGGTCGGATAGATGTGTCGTAATACTGGAATTGAGCGAAGGAATTCAACTCATCTGGCTGAGATAGGTGACGCTCCATTTGTCTTCACTGTCTCGAGTGTGACTGGGTAAATGACTTTATTTATTTGTGGTTGTGTTGCTTGGTAAATAGCTGCACGTATGTTATCTTCATTGCTCAAGGATAGGCGATTATGTCTGGCAGTCACTCAGCTCGTAAGTGTACACAGGGGTAAGAACAGCAGGTAAGGCACACCGTCTCTATCCAGTAAGATAATTCAGTGTGTTGTCATCCTGTCACGTGTAGCCGGACGCGGTTTGGACTCGCTGACCTGCCTGCCAGCCCTTGAAGTTAGGTTATCTTGTTTATGCAATCCCCTCATGGTTGATGTCTTGACGTGTCTTGAGTGTTTTGATGATCTGAGGGGCAGTTAAGAGGGGATTGTCAAGCTCCTCTTCTGGACTAAGGTAGGGGCGAGACTAAGGCCAGGGTGTGTGTGTTTGACCTCATGTGTGTGGCTTGACCTCATATGTGTGGGCTGAACCTCATGTGTGTGCTTGACCTCATATGTGTGTTGCTTGACCTCATATGTATGTGGCTTATACTCCATGGAGATACCTGTATTCATCATCTCATTTCCTTTGGGAGTATTGTCTCCGGTGAAGCTGCTGGTCGTGAAGGTCACCATGCTTCTCTGATGGGGATATATGAAGGTAATGCGGGTTGGTCAGTGTGCCAGGACTGAGTCAGTCAGATAAGTCTGAAATCCAAAGGACTACTGAGGCTCCTCCAGGGTGTCCTATATTTAAAGTCCTATATTTATCTCTACGCTTTTGGGATGTATTCAAGTATCTGAATAAACTTACTGGAATATAGATACTGTTCTTAAAAGATTTCCCCATTTTGCACGACGTAAGATTTTAAGGGTTGATGAATGTTAATCTTCTTGTTTGATAAGCTGTTCACTTGAGACAGTTAAGCAAGTCCCAGATGTGTCTGGGTACAAGTTACAGGATGAACAACCCAGCGGGTTTTCTTCCTATTGGGGAGTGTTGTACATACTGCTATGGCGGTGTGTCCACTCACAGGATGAGTGGCGCTGCCCAATAAACTCGCCCCTCGGGACAAAATTAAATTAAAATTACTGGAACTTTACTATATATATTATCCCTA
Source organism: Procambarus virginalis (assembly GCA_020271785.1). Taxonomy (NCBI): domain Eukaryota; kingdom Metazoa; phylum Arthropoda; class Malacostraca; order Decapoda; family Cambaridae; genus Procambarus; species Procambarus virginalis. The sequence continues at coordinate 7,266,688 of WNGS01005641.1, forward strand.
ATATCTTTGGGAGTTATGCTTCGCCTCTCCTGATTGGGCTTCATGGTGGGAGGGGGCAGTGAAGTCCTTCTTGGGTGACTTATGACATTCTTTAGACAGGTCAGCCACCACGGAAGACCCGCCGAAGTACCAGTCTGCTGTGTGTCACATAATGTAGCTGATGCAGAGCTCAGTACCCTGCCTCATGGCCTGCCTCACGTCTCTCTTCTGGCCCACGGATATTTGACCCTGGCTCGTCTGACCTTTCTTGAGACCCTCCCCTTCAACTACCACTTCCGCGTTTGCCGGAGCCAAGAAGTCATCGATAGTTAGTGTGAATGACCACCAAGAATTTACCGTTAACATTCAAGATATTCAGTCTCACGCGTTCTGTCATAAGCCAGGACATATCCGCTAGTGGCGACACTAACTTAAATACTGTACTAAAGCCCTTCTTTCCTGAACAAATCCACAAGGGCCGTGACGAGGATTCGAACCTACGTCCGAGAGCACCCTTCTTTCCTGTTCTGTACCACAGACTTGGACCGAATATTTTGGCATTGGTTCCTCTGTTGATCCTTCAGTTGCAGACAAATTGAAGTTCCATCACCAGCTCATCTTTGGGTGGATATTAATATCACATTCCATCACGAACTTGGGCTGGACGGTAGAGCGACCATCTCGCTTCATGCAGGTCAGCGTTCAATCCCCGACCGTCCGAGTGGTTGGGCACCATTCCTTAACTCCCCCGTGCCATCCCAAATCCTTATCCTGACCCGTTCCAAGTGCTATATAGTCGTAATAGTCTGGCGCTTTCTCCTGATAGTCCCCTTCCCTTCCATCACGAACGTGATGTAGATGAAGATGTAGATGAATTCCCTTCCATCACGAAGATGATGGATGGGGAGTGGGTCACTTAAGGTCAGCTCAGAGAACCACCCCCTAACCGTCTAAGTGACAGGATGAACAACCCAGCGGGTTTTCTTCCTATTGGGGAGTGTTGTACATGCTACTATGGCGGTATGTCCACTCACAAGATGAGTGGCGCTGCCCAATACTGTCACTATGGCGGTGTGTCCACTCACAGGATGAGTGGCGCTGCCCAATACTGTCACTATGGCGGTATGTCCACTCACAAGATGAGTGGCGCTGCCCAATACTGTCACTATGGCGGTGTGTCCACTCACAGGATGAGTGGCGCTGCCCAATACTGTCACTATGGCGGTGTGTCCACTCACAAGATGAGTGGCGCTGCCCAATAAACTCGCCCCTCGGGGCAAAATTTAAATGTAAAATGTAATCTCCATTCTCAACATAAATCATTTTTCTGCCAAGTTCATTTGCAGTTTCATCTCACCGGCTATACATTGTGGTAGACATTTACAGTAAGTACTTATCAAAATTATAAAGTAAAACTGGGAGACTTTGACGAGTCGCCGGCTTCCTGTTCCTGTCGAGGCCAGTAGTGAGATGGTGACCCCTCAGGTAAATTCATGTAAAATTACATTCCTTCAGTTGCAGAAGGAATGCTTCCTTCAGTCAGACACCAAGCTTGGAAGACGGTCCAGTGGCCATGCTGTTCTTACAGTGTTAGTGGCTAATGTAGTCATTCGCGACTCTCTTCTAGTCAATAGTAGTACTCAGTACCGACTCTGTGGTAGTCCCCGCCAATCCTTGCACTGTATCCATATTTCGCTTCCAGTAGATAAACGACATATGAGATGAAGAAACAAGTAGTGTATTGTGAGGACTAATAATAAACAGAAGCTACCCTATGACTCTATCTCCATTGGTCAAATTATTATGTATTAGCGATAAGACCTACCATTAATGTATGATGAATTACTGTAAATATATAGCTCTTGAAATAGCACTTTCTCTGTAACTAGCTGACATTGTAACTATAAGGTGTGAAGGATAGATGAAATTGTTCATGTAATAATCTGAGATGAGGTCTGATAAAGACTTTTTGTGCCCTCTGTGATGCTTTTTGCGCTACCGCTCACAGGATGGGTATGGGGTGCACAATAAACTAGCCGCCTTCGGCGGCAACAATCAATCAGTAGTGACTGTGGTAGTCAGTAGTGGCTGTGGTAGTCAGTCGTGACTGTGGTAGTCAGTAGTTTGTTGTTGTTAAAGATTCGCTACCTGGAACAAGAAGTTCCAAGTAGCACGGGCTATGGTGAGCCCGTAGTGTTAGTAAGCAGTGGGTGTGGTAGTCAGTCGTGGTTGTGGTAGTAAGTAGTGGGTGTATGATAGGGGCTTTGTGGTGGTCAATAGGGGCTGTGTGGTAGTCAATAGGGGCTCTGTTATGGTCAGAACAATAATAGGCGGACAGAAGTGTGTTGAAGAGTTTCAAGGTTACATTCTCGCCCGGGGCTAACTTTGGCACTGATGACAGAATCCACAATTGAAATATACAGCATTTTTGTGTAATTCTGTAGTTATTGTATAATTCTCGGAGTGTGTATGAACGTTAATGTATAATTCTGGGAGTGTACAATCACGTTACAGCATTCAACTCTCGTCAGGATTAAACACCTGACTGGAAGGCTTAAATATATATGGCTTTGAATGGATCGGTTAACAGTGGAACAAATTATAATTGTATAATTTATTCAGTGGTGACTAACATAGGTAGAAACATATTCATGAAATTTTTTCAATGAACTTGTAATGCTAATTTCGAAAAAAACTAGTAATGATTTAATGGACTTTAAATACGGATATGTAATGGGTTTTGAAGAATGATAAAATGATCTTGTCTATTTTAATGTGTGTTCAGAAATAAACAAAATGTAAATATGATCACTAATTACCGACTAAGAATGTGAAAATACAAAAAATGGGTAATGGGCACCAACAGCTTTAAAAACAAAAAAATAGGGTGTAAGGTATCTGGTGTATAAGGGACGTGAGGCCAGACTGGCTATGAATCACGGATGTTTGTTTACGTTGGGTCAGCTGATGGGGGTGGCGGGCCCGCGGACCACTCTCCCGCCCCCGCTAACCTCACAAGCACTTTATGTACCAGACGTGATCCAATTTGTCCAGTAGGACCAGTACATCATCCGCGTCTGATTCTCTGTCGCTTCTGCTCCTGTTGCCGCTCCTGCTGCTGTAGTTGCTGCTGTTTCTGCTGCTGCTGCTGCTCCAGCTGATGCTGCTGCTGCCTTGCAGCTTAAACAGGAAGGATCCGAGCCTAGAGACATGAGGAACAATCAATTTCAACAAACAAGGCTGCCATGCCAGTTGGCTGGATCCCCAGAGTCCTACAGGTCTTGAATCTGACAACTGTAATGATTTTAAAAGTATTGATAAATGTTGCTTCTAAATCTAACTCTAATTCTTGGTTATACAGTTGATTATTACAGATATTACATGTTATGTTATCATGGCTATCCTGTACACACAGGATAGTTGTATTGTACGGCTAGGACGTTCTCTTAATTTGCCACTTGCATAAACATGATAAAGCAGTGAATCTGTACGATGGTACAACATGGTTGCAGCTGGCAATCCTAATCATTATGGACGAAGAGGAGGTGGACGAGGGAAGGAAGGAAGGAACTATCAGGGGGAAAGCGCCAAGCCATTACGACTATATAGCACTTGGAAAGGGTCAGGATAAGGATTTGGGATGGGACGGGAGGCAGGAATGGTGTACAACCACTTGGACGGTCGGGGATTGAACGCTGACCTGCATGAAGCGAGACCGTCGCTCTACCGTCCAGCCCAAGTGGTTGTACACTTGGACTGGACGAGGGAGAGAATCAGTAACAGCGAGAATCCGTCTTGGATACAAATATCCATGGCGATTCGGAATAGAAACAACAGTTGATCAGCGAAGTTGCAGAATCTGTGGTGAGAGTGATGGACACCGCCTTGACCACTATCTACGTGAATGTGAACACCTGAGAGATATCAGAAATATGTGTAGAATAATAAACCCCACATTGTTTGAGTTAGGAAAACACTTTTTGTCAAATATTGATACTGTTCTTAAAAGATTTCCCCATTTTGCACCCGCAAGATAACGTAAGCTTTTAAGGGTTGATAGATGTTAATCTTCTTGTTTGAGGAGCTGTTCACTTGAGACAGTTAAGCAAGTCCCAGCTGTGTCTGGGTACAAGTGACAGGATGAACAACCCAGCGGGTTTTCTTCCTATTGGGGAGTGTTGTACATGCTGCTATGGCGGTGTGTCCACTCACAGGATGAGTGACGCTGCCCAATAAACTCGCCCCTCGGGGCAAAATTTAAAAATTTAATGTCAACCCACAACCACCACCAGACCCTGTACTCAACCACACAACCACCATCAGACCCTGTACTCAACCACACAACCACCACCAGACCATATACTCAACCACACAACCACCACCAGCCCCTGTAGTCAACCACACAACCACCACCAGACCATGTACTCAACCACACAACCACCACCAGACCCTGTAGTCAACCACACAACCACCACCAGACCATGTACTCAACCACACAACCACCATTCTTCACTGTTAACAACAATTATAACCATAATCAATATCAACTTTTCTGTACCACGTAATAACACATTGTTGGGAATATTTCTTTCAACGGTAACTTACACTACAATACCGTCGAGGCATTTTTTGTCAAAATGGTTAGTTTATTATTTTTTTTTGTAATGAATGTGTTTTGTTTTTGTTGTGACGGCAATTGTTGTGGTGGGTCATTGACGGAATAGTGGAGGTAAATCCTGGCTAGGATTGTTTATATCGTTAATGCCATTCACTGATTATTATTCAGTGATTTGTCCGTAATATTAAGGTATGCTTGATGGGATTTTTTTTTGGGGGGGAAGGTTATTTGAGTTTCTCTCTCGGTATATGGAAGTGGTCGTGGTTCGAGGCAGCTGCCAGTTGTGAGGCAGCTGACTCCTGTGCTCTACTATAGTGCCAGATTGTAAAATAACTTTTGCACTTTTTTGCAACCCGGGTCACATGTCAGGGGCCCTGGGTTCAATTCCCGAGCGGGACAGAGGCGGTTCAGCCTGTTTCTTTTCGCCAGATTCTTCTGTTCACCTTGTATAATAGTTACCCGAGAGTTAGGCATCTGTTGTGGGTTGCATCGTGGTAAGGGTCAGTACTTGGCCAACAGGGGTCTAACTGCAGGCTTCCTGTCCCGAGGAATTAGCTCCATATAGAATAACCACCACCTCCCACTACAACCACACCAGTATGTATGATGGACCATTAGAAAGTTCGCTTTTGTATTATTGAATTCGGATAAACCGGACACTGTTTAAACGGCAACAATAATATTTGACCTAACCTAACCTAACCTAACTAACCTAACCTAACCTAACCTAACCTCTCCTAGCAACCCTAGGCCTAATTCACACTTAGACCTAATGTAATATATATATATATATATATATATATATATATATATATATATATATATATATATGTACTATGCTAGGCCTATAAATAATTAAGTTTGGGTTTTAGCTTAATTTTTCTGGACTCCATAAATTAATAGCCCAAAAAAAGAGATTTACTGGTGGTCAAATATTAATTACTGTACTGTCATTTCCCGAAGGCGGGTTGGTACTTCGATCATCCGGGTACTGATGTACTCACCTAGTTGTGCTTGCGGGGGTTGAGCTTCAGCTCTTTGGTCCCGCCTCTCAACTGTTGGGCAACTGGTGTACAGATTCCTGAGCCTATATTGGGCTCTATCATATCTACATTTGAAACTGGAGACACGCAGGTATCATCAAGCTTAGGTTAGGTTAGGTTAGGTTAGGTTAGGTTAGGTTAGGTAGGTTAGGTTAGGTCAGGTCAGGTGTAAGGAACACTCACTAAAAACCACTTGGATGGACGGCGTTCAATCCCCGACCATCCAAGTGGTTGGGCACCATTCCTTTCCCCCGTCCCATCCCAAATCCTTAACCTGACCCCTTCCAAGTGCTATATAGTCGTAATGGCTTGGCGCTTTCCCCTACCTGATAGTTCCCTTCCCCTACTCTTCCAATTTTTGGTGTGCCTTTTGTTGTTTTATAAGAGTTCAAAACGTGATTTTTTTTTAGTCAAAATTTGAAAGCGTTATATGTAAGTACTTTTAGTGCACTTTAGTGAAAAAATATTTTGCAATTGTCTTGAAAAAGACAGTTGCAATATATTACAAACTTTATTTATTTCCGGTTTCTATAGTTGTCTTTCCCTTATAGTGTATATGCCTTCTGATCCCCTTTGTCCCATCTTCTTACTTGACACTTATTGAGGTTGAATTCTTGCAGCCATTTGCCTGCCCACTCATGGCGTTCAAGATCATCCAGTAATTATCTACAGTACTGTTCATCCTCTGCAAATATTGGCATGCAAGAACTCAGGTCATTTACATAAAATATGACTAGTAATGGACCTATGGTCATTGACTCATTGTTTCCTACCCGGCAGGTACTCTCTTGACCAGTTCAGTGTTTTTCCATGTTTTCCTTTTGTGCTCTTCAGTTTTTTTCACTGTCATTTCACCACGAACAGAATCAAATGCGTTTTGGCAGTCCTGGAAGATGCAGCTCACCCAGCCTGCTTTCTGCTGCCGTGTTTTGATAATATGACCACTCACAGGATGAGTGACGCTGCCCAATACTGTCACTATGGCGGTGTGACCACTCACAGGATGAGTGGCGCTGCCCAATACTGTCACTATGGCGGTGTGACCACTCACAGGATGAGTGACGCTGCCCAATACTGTCACTATGGCGGTGTGTCCACTCACAGGATGAGTGGCGCTGCCCAATACTGTCACTATGGCGGTGTGACCACTCACAGGATGAGTGGCGCTGCCCAATACTGTCACTATGGCGGTGTGACCACTCACAGGATGAGTGACGCTGCCCAATACTGTCACTATGGCGGTGTGACCACTCACAGGATGATGACGCTGCCCAATACTGTCACTATGGCGGTGTGACCACTCACAGGATGAGTGGTGCTGCCCAATACTGTCACTATGGCGGTGTGTCCACTCACAGGATGAGTGACGCTGCCCAATACTGTCACTATGGCGGTGTGTCCACTCACAGGATGAGTGACGCTGCCCAATACTGTCACTATGGCGGTGTGACCACTCACAGGATGAGTGACGCTGCCCAATAAACTCGCCCCTCCGGGCAAAATATAAATTTTTTCATAGAACTCTTGTCAAGTTTATCAGGCTGTGTTGGTTGATTTGACTTGGCTGTGACTTTGACCGCATCTGACTGCACTTTTGACCGCAACTGACTGCGCTTTTGACTGCATTTGACCGCAACTGACTGCACTTTTGAGTGTCATATCTGCGGCTATCAGAGAGTGTGGAGGTGGAGGATGGTGGAGGAGAAGGGGGGGAGGAGTCAAGGCTAAGCCCCGCCCACAGGCCGCCACCACCACAGCACCTGACCAGCCACCACCAGTCACAACTTGGCCGCCACGGTGAGCGGGTGTGTGTGTGCGCGCTATACACTGCTCGTGAACGCTTCTTGCACGCCATCTTCCGTTCCCTCATGTAAAGTGATCCTCCAACATTACTTGAAAAGTCTCCGTGCCGAGAGAGAGAGAGAGTTTCCATGTCCTTTGAATCGTTTTGAATTCTAACAAAAAATTGAAATTTTCAAAGTTTAAACTTTTATTCGAGATAATGATTATTAAATTCTGTGCTACGTATTTTGCCCGTGACTTGTAGCATATGGAACTAGAAAGAAACGTTGTTGTTGGCGTGGGAATAGGAACTAGAATGCTAGGATGGATCACGTGGAGCTAGACCGTTACTAGCCCCCTATCTCCCACACTGACTGTAACGCTTAAGAAACTGTAGTTACTGCTCTCTCGGTCAAGGTGAAACCCCTTCCCCCCCGCCCCCCCCTGCATGGGGAGTGGTTGGTTGGTTAGTGGTCAACCTGCCAGCTCCCATCACCTGTGTGTGTGTGTGTGTGTGTGTGTGTGGTGTGTGTGTGTGTGTGTGTGTGTGTGTGTGTGTGTGTGTGGTGTGTGTGTGTGTGTGTGTGTGTGTACTCACCTATTGTGCTTGCGAGGGTGAGCTCTGGCTCTTTGGTCCCGCCTCTCAACTGTCAATCAACTGGTGTACAGGTTCCTGAGCCTACTGGGCTCTATCATATCTATATTTAAAACTGTGTATGGAGTCAGCCTCCACCACATCGCTGCCTAATGCATTCCATCTGTTAATTAACTACTCTGACACTGAAAAAGTTCCTTCTAACGTCACTGTGGCTCATGTGGGTACTCAGTTTCCACCTGTGTCCACTTGTTCGCGTCCCACCAGTGTTGAATAGTTTATCCTTGTTTACCCGGTCGATTCCCCTGATGATTTTGTAGGTTGTGATCATGTCTCCCTTACTCTTCTGTCTTCCAGGGTCGTGAGGTGCATTTCCCGCAGCCTTTCCTCGTAACTCATGCCTCTTAGTTCTGGGACTAGCCTAGTAGCATACCTTTGGACTTTTTCCAGCTTCGTCTTGTGCTTGACAAGGTACGGGCTCCATGCTGGGGCCGCATACTCCAGGATTGGTCTTACATATGTGGTGTACAAGATTCTGAATGATTCCTTACACAGGTTCCTGAACGCTGTTCTGATGTTAGCCAGCCTCGCATATGCCGCAGACGTTATTCTTTTTATGTGGGCTTCAGGAGACAGGTTTGGTGTGATATCAACTCCTAGATCTTTCTCTCTGTCCGTTTCATTAAGTACTTCATCTCCTATTCTGTATCCTGTGTCTGGCCTCCTGTTTCCACTGCCTGGTTTCATTACTTTGCATTTGCTCGGGTTGAAGTTCAACAGCCATTTGTTGGACCATTCACTCAGTCTAGGTCATCTTGTAGCCTCCTACTATCATCCTCTGTTTCAATCCTCCTCATAATTTTTGCATCATCAGCAAACATTGAGAGAAACGATTCTATACCCTCTGGGAGATCATTTACATATATCAGAAACAGTATAGGTCCAAGAACTGACCCCTGCGGGACTCCACTTGTAACGTCTCGCCAATCTGAGACCTCACCCCTCACACTGACTCTTTGTCTCCTGTTGCTTAGGTACTCCTGTATCCAATCGAGTACCTTCCCTTTCACACCAGCCTGCATCTCCAGCTTTTTCACTAGCCTCTTGTGTGGCAATGTATCAAAGGCTTTCTGATAATCCAAAAATATGCAGTCTGCCCACCCTTCTCTTTCTTGCCTGATTTTTGTTGCCTGGTCGTAGAATTCAAGTAACCCTGTGAGGCAGGACCTGCCATCCCTGAACCCATGTTGGTGCTGTGTTACAAAGTTCTTTCACTCCAGATGTTCCACTAGCTTTCTTCGCACAATCTTCTCCATCAGCTTGCATGGTATGCAGGTTAGGGACGCTAGCCTGTAGTTCAGTGCCTCCTGTCTATCCCCTTTCTTGTATATCGGGACTACGTTAGCTGCTTTCCATATTTCTGGATTTCTGTGTGTGTGTGTGCGCGCGCGCGAGTGCGTTGCTCTCTTAATGTTCTTGGTCGAATTAGATCATTCTTAGGTGTTATTGTTGTTTTAAATTCAGCTACTCGGAACCAAAAGTTGCAAGTAGCACGGGCTATGGTGATCCCGTATTGGACTTACCTAACACAGGATTGGGGCAAGTAGCACGGGCTATGGTGATCCCGTAGTGGACTTACCTGGCACAGGAGCGGGGCTGTAACTGTGCATTCTTAGCTTGTCTGTGTCACCTATAAAGGATTATAGGCCCATATCTAATTGCAAGTTTAGATTATGCATAACCTACAAGTTTTCCAAACTTAAATTGACTTGCTAGCTTATCGTGTTCGTACTGATAATTACTAAATTGCCCAAATGGTTCCGAGTATACTTGCAGGAATGGCCCGTAATGGGTTCCAGTGAACGATTATAATCACCCAGTCCGTTCTCTGAATTTGCCCCTCCGTTAAAAATGCGACCGGTTGGCTCAACCCAAGCAGCCCACCTAACCTTTCGCGGACAATGCATAGAAAACGTCAGTATTATGGCGTTCTGTGTTTTTTATATATGTGCTGAAATACCCGCGAAACACACACACACACACACACACACACACACACACACACACACACACACACACACACACACACACACACACACACACACATTCGTGTCATGTTGTTTATTTCCACCACTTTCCAAATCCTGTACACCTTTGGTACCTCTTCCCCCCCCCCCCCTGCACCTTTACCCTTCATCCACCAGGACATGCTAAGGGGAAGGCGATCTCAACCGCCGTACTTACGGGCTATTCATGCCCATGCCTTCTTTTGGGTTGCTTAATCAATCAACCGCTCTACCCCCACGAGAAGGGACACCCAGTATACAAGGTGTATACTGGGTGTATACTCCCCACACCAGAAAGGACATAATATACTCACCACAAATCAAGAAACACTCAATCCACTCGTCACCCCAGAGAGGGAAGCCAGTATCTTCCAACGCCAAGTAATTGTATACTTTCTCTAAAAATACCACATGGCAATATTGCATGATGAATAGTCTGAGTCTCAGTTGGGTGGGAATAGGTGGGAGATGCTGGAGTTGATGTGGATAGCTGGTTTGAGACACTAGAGTTGATGTGGATAGCTGGTTTGAGACACTGGAGTTGATGTGGATAGCTGGTTTGAGACACTGGAGTTGATGTGGATAGCTGGTTTGAGACACTGGGGTTGATGTGGATAGCTGGTTTGAGACACTGGGGTTGATGTGGATAGCTGGTTTGAGACACTGGGGTTGATGTGGATAGCTGGTTTGAGACACTGTAGTTGATGTGGATAGCTGGTTTGAGACACTGGAGTTGATGTGGATAGCTGGTTTGAGACACTGTAGTTGATGTGGATAGCTGGTTTGAGACACTGTAGTTGATGTGGATAGCTGGTTTGAGACACTGGAGTTGATGTGGATAGCTGGTTTGAGACACTGTAGTTCATGTGGATAGCTGGTTTGAGACACTGGGGTTGATGTGGATAGCTGGTTTGAGACACTGTAGTTGATGTGGATAGCTGGTTTGAGACACTGGAGTTAATGTGGATAGCTGGTTTGAGACACTGCAGTTGATGTGGATAACTAGTGGAAGACGCTATATATTGTATGAATACGATCTTGTATAAGTGGACTTGAATAGGTTAGAGAGAACTTATACATCCTTTGCTGCCATGCATCGCGATGACCCAGATGGATAGTGGAAAGGTCTGCAAAGGGGTCAAGATGTGAGGTGGATTGGTTGTTCCATTGGTTATTACATCCAATATCTGCCGGTACACGGTTCGACGCCCGCTAAATACACGTCTGGCTTGGCTGGTCCCCGTCATCTGGCCTGCGTGATGGGTCGTTATCGCGTGACGAACCATGTGATTAACAGCCATTCGGGTGCTGGAGGCCGACTCACGAACACAGCATCCGTTACCTGGGTGATCTCCCAGACATCACTTGTGAGGCGAGGTTCAAGTTCAAGTTGATTGAGGTAATAAAATATATCCCGAATGGATGCTTGCAACCTCACTCTCCTCTGAGGTGAGGTGAGGGTTGCAGGTGAGGTGCCAGCGATTGTGAGGGTTGCAGGTGAGGTGCCAGCGATTGTGAGGGGAGGGGAGAGGGGGGGGGGATTCAGGTAAGTACCCATACAGTGTATGGCAAAGTGTGTATACGCTAGTGAGTGTACTCACCTAGTTGTGCTTGCGGGGGTTGAGCTCTGGCTCTTTGGTCCCGCCTCTCAAAGAGCCAGTGTGTAGGTGAGCCTATGGCTATTCGTGTATACTGCATAGTCGTGTATTGCAAGTTAAGCCTCTGACTATTGCACGCGAATCACATATCTACTGCAATAATTATGGCGCGGCCTAGTGCACGATTCAGTGCCCAGTAGGCCTAAAACCTATGCTGACATGACTGTGACGTCATAGTGACGTCACAGTCCTCTTGTACTCAAACTGACATGGACAATATTCCGTCATCTTGTACCCAAAATACAAAACGCAAAATGTTTTCATCATATTTTTCGGGTTGGGTTATCCGGGGGATGGGTTGGGTTTGTTTATGGGGGGTAGCAATGATATCTTTTTTGAGGTCTTACACCCGACATCACCAGATATCAAATTAAAAAAAAAAATCAAATTCAAATCAGTTCACTGTGCTAGTTCTGGGCTGAGTTCCTTGTACTTTACTCCATCTGGGTGTGTCTATGTCCTTAAATTTTGTTAAATTTTGCCCCGAGGGGCGAGTTTATTGGGCAGCGCCACTCATCTTGTGAGTGGACACACCGCCATAGCAGCATGTACAACACTCCCCAATAGGAAGAAAACCCGCTGGGTTGTTCATCCTGTCCTTCTCTCATCTGGGTAATAGGTAAGAGGTCGTGAGATTGACCCTTGGGGCTTGCTGATGACTCGGATGTGTCCGTCATTACCTTCCTCTATGTTTACACAGTGATAGACCTTCCAGAACATGGTATCCAATTTGGAGGCGAGGTACTCAGTTTGTGAGGAGGGGGGGTTTGGGGGGGGGGCGGTCTTGGTGAAGTGGCCTGCGGGGTAGTCTGAGGTTAACAACCCCTTTTGAGTCCATGAGTGAGGCTGTAGGGCGATGCAGAGGATAGCTTGAAATATATGAGAGAGATCAAGTGAAATTCAGGAGACTTTCCTCTGTTTATAGTTTGTATTAAGACCATTAAGAAATCAACATTTATGGCCGAGTGTGAAATGTTTGGTGTTCCAGCAGCACCTGTCCTTGAGAACAATGTACAGACCTTTTTCTGTCGCCCTGCAAACAGACAGGTGACACGTGAAAAAGAGTGGTCTTACAGGAGCCCCGGGTGACCTTACAGGAGTCCCGGGTGACCTTACAGGAGTCCCGGGTGACCTTACAGGAGTCCCGGGTGACCTTACAGGAGTCCAGGGTGACCTTACAGGAGTCCCGGGTGACCTTACAGGAGTCCCGGGTAGTCTTTAGCCCTGGACTTGGGTACCTACTGCCTGGGTGTATTGGGTTAATGTCCCTCGGCCGAGTCTTCTGGCCTGGATTATCTTTCTTTTTGTCCTAGTGCTTGCGTGGGAATGAAGCAGCTCTCCTTCTTAGAGAAGGAGAGCTCAGCTAGGGTGACTACACTCCAACACCCAACCACTCTCAGTTACCAGGGTGACTATGTCCAGTGACCTGGGGCCAGATTCACGAAGCTGTTACGAAAGTACTTACGAACGTGTACATCTTTCCTCAATCTTTGATGCCTTCGGTTACATTTATTAAACAGTTTACAAGCATGAACATTTGCCAATCAACTGTTGTTATTCTTATAAACAGCCTCCTGGTGTTTCGGAGCTCATTAACTGTTTAATAATTGTAAACAAAGCCGCCATAGATTGAGAAAAGATGGACAGGTTCGTAGGTGCTTGCGTAACTGCTTCGTGAATCTAGCCTCTGGTCAAGAGCACATTGACTGTGTGTTCCGAGGTTCCGAGCGGTGCCAAAGGGGCAGGGCTTCAAGGAGCACTAGTCAGAGAGAAGAATTAGCAGTTAGTGTGAATTCGGGCTCGAGAATAGACGGGGGGTAGTGTAATGAAGGTTTGTGTAAAGAAGTAAGAGCGAAGAGGGAGAACGGCCTATTGACACAGCTCGAGTGCAGGGGGGAGTTGTGCAAAACCCCGGTTTGTGTCTCGGAGAGGCTGCAGGATCCAGTAAGTTCAGTAAACTTCGGTTTCAACTCTTATGACCATGTAGCTCAGTCGATTAAGGCAGCATCTGGGATGCTCTCGAACGGAGGTTCGAATCCTCGTCACGGCCCTTGTGGATTTGTTCAACGGGGGTAGTGTTTTCCTTGCAAGGGGGGGGGGGGGGACGGGCCTACCAACAGACCTGGAATTATAACAACTCCATGGATAAGTTACAGCTTCAACTGCATCTACTTGTTTTACAATATTATAAATGTTGTCATCACCATTGACTGTAGGACATTTTCTAGCTACGATATAATTTGTACAAATAAACTTCCTGTTAGTTAACATCTTCGAGAATCAGTAGACCCCCCCCCCTGTTTTATCATATGATTGGCCAGTCATCTAAAGCCCTTGAACGTTGTGTTTGGTAATGATTCACCAAACGGTGTACGAACGTTAAGCTTACAAGTAATATAAGGGCGTCAAGGCTACAAGCAATACAATACGGGGTCACCATAGCCCGTGCTACTTTGAACTTTTTGTTCCAGGTAGCAAATCTTTAACAACAACAACATACAAGCAATATAAGGACCTTGAGGCTACAAGCAGTGTAAAAAGCAACAAGCCTACAAGGAGTGTAAGGGGCCACGACCTGGATTCATCAAACTGTTACGCATCTAATTACGAAGCTGTACATCGTTTCTAAAATTACTATTGTCTCATAAACTGTTTACACATAGTAGACAGTTTTATGCGCTCACCAGGAGGCTGTTTACAACCACAACAACATGGTGACTGGGAATGTTTCAAGGCTCGTAAACTCATCAATGTAAACAAAAAAGTGAAAATGATGTAGCCGGAAGTGAATGTGTAAATGCCTGTTGTATCCTAGCTCAAGGGAGAGTACGCGAGGCTACTGAAAGGATGTAACTGAGGCAGATAGTCGGGAATAAAGTAGGAGGTCAGATAACCGGGAATAAAGTAGGAAGCTATGAACCCGCTGGTCCAGACACCACATGTGTTTGTACAGCTGCTGTTGCTGCTACGCCAGAGTTCTCACCCCAGGGGTGCCGATACGCCCCCTGGCAGTCTCCACACCAGCGTAGTTAATTAATTCCGGTTTGTGCAGAGATCGTATCACCATAGAACGAGGTAGGTAATCAGACACGTAGCGTTCTCGCTAAAAATAACGGAAGATATATTTTTTTTTACCACCAAATGCACGTTAAGATAAGCTATATAAAGGTATTTCTTGGTATACACGAAAAAAAACAACATATTAGCTTTATGCAGGCGAGGAGTCACAATAACGTGGCTGAAGTATGTTGACCAGACCACATACTAGAAAGTGAAGGGACGACGACGTTTCGGTCCGTCTTGGACCATTCTCAAGTCGATTGTGTCGTCGTCCCTTCACTTTCTAGTGTGTGGTCTGGTCAACATATTAGCTTTATTTAAATGAAATATATATGAGTGTACAAGGGTTGATTCCCTGACATATTCTTTCCATTTGCCACTTTAGGGGAGCCGGTCGGCCGAGCGGACAGCACGCTGGACTTGTGATCCTGTGGTCCTGGTTTCGATCCCAGGCGCCGGCGAGAAACAATGGGCAGAGTTTCTTTCACCCTATGCCCCTGTTACCTAGCAGTAAAATAGGTACCTAGGTGTTAGTCAGCTGTCACGGGCTGCTTCCTGGGGGTGGGGGCCTGGTCGAGACCGGGCCGCGGGGACACTAAAAAAAAAGCCCCGAAATCATCTCAAGATAACGAGATAACCTCCGTCAAATCTTCAACCGTTTTATCTAACCTAACCTACGAACCCAAGCAACCTAACCTAGCGATGTATGGAAAACGTCAGTATTAAGGTGCTTTAATTTGTACTAATTCATCGTATTGTAACTGATTGGTTGGTATTTCACTGTCAGTGGGGCGATGCCCTTGCTGCTTGAAGCTCGGCGTTTAATCCCTGATATTGTAAGCGGTTGGGCACCGATCTCACACTCTCCTCGTGTCCCTACCATGTGCTATAATGTCATATTGGCTTTACTGTCTCGTGATAATGACCATGCCTTACAACTGTCTAATTCCTTTCTGAAAACTTTACTCATTGTACAGTTGAGTGATTTGGTATTTTTGCTGGACGAGGATTGGAAGGTTATTGTACCTGTGGTATGTTTAAGTTAGGTTTAAGTTATTAAGTTTAAGTTACTCTCTCGCTCCAGTAAGTTATTTTAGTTCTCAGATTGGGGTCTTACCTTCATTGTTGTTTTGTTTCAGATTTAGCTACTCAGAACGAAGTGTCCATGTAGCACGGGCTATGGTGAGCCCGTAATTTCTTCGTGTATCTTCCATGTTTATATCATGGGATAGGTCTGTCTCTCCGCTGTAGAGAACATTCGGAGTTCCGGAGATTGTCGCAGTAATTTGTGTGTACTCACCTAGTTGTGCTTGCGGGGGTTGAACTCTGGCTCTTTGGTCCCGCCTCTCAACCGTCAATCAACTGATGTACAGGTTCCTGAGCCTACTGGGCTCTATCATATCTACACTTGAAACTTTGTATGGAGTCAGCCTCCACCATATCACTTCCTTGTGTGTGTGTGTGTGTGTGTGTGTGTGTGTGTGTGTGTTTGTGTGTGTGTGTGTGCGTGCGTGCGTGCGTGCGTGCGTGCGTGCGTGCGTGCAGCGTGAGGTATTTGCATATCTGCCATATCTCTCTCAATGTCCTGATGGGCAAGACGAGTTCAGACCAGTACAAGTTTCTGTTAAGGTTAACGGATCAACCTGACTGTGATGGCCTACGGGCTAAGAAGTCCACAGACTCACAGACCAGGCAATTATCAGTATCATATACCACCTTCCAACAGCAGAACTCTCGAAGCCAACACGAGTAATCACAGGTAACAATATTACAGGCGGGACAGAGTGGCATCCCTTGTTTTAAAGGATCTCATCGACCAACCAGGATCGCGCTAATTTGATGCTAAGTTTTCTTACGTTCACTAAATGTCACGAGATATAACAATCGCCTGGTGAGAATTACTTGGCGGTATGTATTTTCCAGTACGCACACCTACGGTAAGCAGACGCCTCAACGTGAGGCTTATATAAGAGCATATCATACTCCACCAGGATAAGAGCTAGCTCAGTTAACACTAATTTAACAAATCATCGTTGCCTAGAACGCTGTGATAAATTGCTTATTCCCCTTCTCCTCGCTCTACTTTCGTCCCAAGCACTAATCATGGACTCGACTGGGAATTCAGTGTTACAAATTCGGCGTTTTAGGCAGGAATTAAGCTGATTATTTGCCCGCAACGAGCAATGTGATACGCTTATGTGGTTATCTTCCCTCCAGTGCTTGCGTCTGATTCGGCCCCCCCTTGCCTGCCTAAGGTGACTGGCCAACATGATGGGAAAATAACTGGACTTTGTCTAATCCAATAAGAGGGTGACAGGTCTCCTCTATCGTCCTTGCCCCCCTCCGCCCAGCCCTAACTAGTAAAAAGTTCATCGATCGTTGCCTCCCGACCTCTCTAAGCCTACAGACACCAGGTAAAATATCAACCATATAATTTGCCATCCCGGCATGCGTTACAGGGTCTTCCTATTACTTCGTTTTCTCATCACCGCAATACGGTTATCAAATTTACAAAAAAATTATACATATATGTGTGTCATATCACGAAAATAAACACGTCGATTAAAAAATGTACAGTGTCTAGCACACCACGGAGGAAAATTGAAACAAGAATTTCCTTAAGTATTTCGTTATTAATACACCTTCAGAAGGAGTCTGAAGATGTATTAATATACGAAAGTACTTAAGAAATTCTGTTTCAATTTTCCATCCGTGGTCCGACACTGTCATATATAAATATAGATTAGACACTCAAGTGACCGTAACCATAGATTCAAGCTGCATTAGCAAGGCTACTCCCCCCCCTCTGGCGTACCCACCCAGCAATTACCTAATCACCACTTACCAGTGATTGCCCCATATAAGAATTAATTGGTGATGGAGATCACCAACTGAGCATCTATTGACAATACCAATCCCTGGCAACACTCGTGGTACCAATTTGGGTAGAGGTTTTATCATCAAATCATGGTGACAGGCTTGGGTATTATGTGATACAACTGTGAGACAAAAACAAATTGAATTGGGTACCAAATAATAAATACCACAATATCATATATATATCATATATATATATTTCTATATTACTAGAGCAGACGAGAGAGAGGAGAGAGAGAGAGAAACAGACAGATAGACAGAGAGAACTGCGCTGTTTTACCTACATGTGGACCCTATTTACCAAACTTATTTTATTCTATCTGATCCAACTGGACT
>WNGS01005641.1:7289144-7312519 GCA_020271785.1 Procambarus virginalis
GGCATCACTGGCTGACTAACATGCGCCTCCTCCACTGACGCCTCTGGCTCTCCCTGTCCAGATGTCAAGAGCAGTGGCCTAGAGAGGTCACATTTACCTCTATATGGTATCATCAATTAAGTTAATTCAAGTGAGATGGTTTTATGATGTAATAAGTCTAAAGACTGCTGTATTAAGGATTTTCCCAACAGAATTAGCTGGTGCATTTAATAGCGACATGGCAGTGATATCTCGTTTCCTATGAGAGGAAGATTCCAGTTTGCCACGTCTTCTGAGTCAATTTATTATTTACAAAGAGCAGCACTATTATCTGCCTTATTGTATTGAATATTAGTAAATGGCGTCGGTTTTCCGACATAGACACTTGGACGCGATATTAGATTGACCATATTTAGTTAATATATCCCCCACAACTGTACGGAAATTTGAGGTCTATAAAATTCCTGTTTTTTATACAGGATTCTTTGTACCTGGAGACCAATTCGTTTTCTCTCGGAATGAGCTTTGCCGTCTGAAATTTCAGTCCGTGATACTGAGACCAGTCTTATCCTCATCAGTTACGTCCAATATTCCGATCGACGTGGTGGATGTATGAGGGTTATGTGGTCGATTTATGAGCGGTGATGTGGTTGTGGGGGGGTGGTCGTTGAGTGGTGGTGGTGGGTGCTGTGTGGAGATTGTAGAACTGTTGGTGGAGTTAAAAGGAGTCATTGAGCTGTCGCCAGTGTGTCTGTGGCGCGGTGCCCGACGCCAGCCTTCCAATCAAAAATATTCTCCTCTATGGTCTATTGATTTGGGCACCACTCATCGGCCTCCATGAACCACTACTTCACAATCTTTCAGGTTTCATGCTGCAAATTGAAGAAGAAACCAACTTACTTAGCAAGAGAAACATTGAATGCCAGAGTTTTATAAAACTAAAATAGTTATATGGTGCTGTTGCATGAGCTTCGTGGTACTGAGTCAGACGAGACACGCCACGGATCTCCTTGCCTGCTGAGACGTGCTAGGCCACTAGGACACGCCTCGGTCTCCTTGCCTGCTGAGACGTGCTAGGCCGCTAGGACACGCCTCGGGTCCTCCTTGCCTGCTGAGATGAGCTAGGCTGCCAGGACACGCCACGGGCCGCCTCCTGCTGCTTGACAAGGTAGGCTGCTAGGGAAGGACTATACCACGCGAATCCTTATCAGGTCAGTCGTCGGGCCTAGAGGAGGGACCGTAGAAAATGCCCCTACCAAGCTGCTGGTCCCGACCAGGAACATCATCTGCCCTGTATACACGTCCCTTCTATAGGTTGTTGAAGATAATTTAACTAATTAAATAGTATCTTACTGACACGAAAATTGTACTTCACGGAAATTGGCTGTATAATTATGATGTCAGGGTTCACGCTCATATATCATTAATGCGTTCAGACATATGAATTATAAATTACATATATGAATATCCACATTAAAAGAGTACTACAGATCTTTGTATATAAAATAAATAACATTAATAATAAACAAGAATTTTGAGAAAATTCCTATTTTGAATAAACGGCATGTTAAAATTTATGATATGCGTCTTTGGGGTCGACCCTCTGGATGGAATGATGGTAATTGGTCTGAGGACGGGTTGCCTCAAAACAGTGTAACCAAAACCCCTAACTTAACCTTGTATAGATAGAACTATGCAAAAATACTTTTATATAATAATAATTTTATATAGCGAGGGGGATTAAGTAAATCGTTTTAATATAAAATACCGGAATGAAAATATTCGCCATGTATGTTTTGTCGCGGTATAAATCAATACTAATTACCTATATACAAGCTAGTGTTTAACTTATCAGCTTTGGCTGGAGGGATGGGGTTAGCGGGTGGTGGATACATCCACGAGATGATGGACTAGTACACGTAGGGCTGGATTAAGGAATTTCGTAGGGTTTGGCACCTCAAGATGGGTGAGGTCAATTTGACATCATAGGCATGTAATAACACCAAACTAATATCAAGTATGAATTAGACTGAAAAAAATGTGTACTCTGCTTTGAAACAGAAGTTTTTTCTACTATTTTGCTTTTATCTATGGACAGAATATGCTTAATAGAAAATAATCAATATAATGCTACCAGTGATTAAGTAATCGAGGGTATTTTTGTTCCATTTATTTACGTGTATCAAGGTTAATAATATCCTTGTAGAAAAAGGGGGGAGAGGAAGAAAAGTTCTCGTTTTATATTTAGTAGGACCCACTAGCTCGTAGGCCCTAGGTACTGTGCCTAATAGATCAACAGATAATCTGGCACAGGATAGACGGACACGTACAACGTTGCGACATTTTGTGGCCACACACCATACAATTTCCAGTACGTTATTGCGACAGATTAAAAACACATCTCAAAGGACTAAGAGTAGCATCTAGCTATTTCTACCCCCTAAACGTCAATACAATAACCGGATATGGACTCTACCTGCCGTGTATAGCTTTGCGGCTATGTACAGGCCGCCTGGTTACCGGAAAAAAGTACTGTAACTGACGGCAGGACTAATAGCATCAGTTTGGATCTTGTGTGCGGTGGCTCCTCGTGGCGTCGTTTCCTAGGGGGAAGCGAACGCCGGACTACGACTCGGGAAGACTGTCGACACTCAGTGACCCTCAAGTCCGAGACGATAAGGCGTCAAGCGTCCAGTGAACTCTGGATACTCGAAGAAACCCAAGGTGTCCTGCGCAGCCGGTCCCGTCTTCATAACAAAGCCAAATGATCAACCCGTCCTCAAACCAAGCTCGTTAAAGCATCTGGCTGTTGTCCCAAATAGCATGCATCATTTCTTTATAACACATGTCTGTGTATTAAAATTAAGCTTGTTTTTATATAAAATTCATATTATATGTTAAGTTCATGTTAGTTAGATTAGGTATTTTAGGCATTATTTGGCGATTATTTGTATTTAAAATACGTTCGTGAAGCATTTGCATAATTGCGAACTCGAACAGAAGGTCGTCCGCGAAGCACTGTTCGAATGTTCAGCGGCATCCGTTGAGATCTTTAAACCGTTTTTCCATTCATTAACAAGGGGTTGGCATTGGATTACGAGCATTGGCCTTGTTTATGAGGACGAGCGAAATGATCGTTTACATCACCAGCCAAACCTCCTGTTTATGTATGAAAAACACTACACACGACTCACAACTCGATAAATGCTTCACCCACGTCTTACAAATCTAATAATTGCCAACATAACTTAAACACTTAACCTAACATAAATATGCACAATATGATAATATACTGTATAATAATAATTATAATAATAATTTTAGCATTTTTCAATATATTTTTTGTCTATCAACAAAGGCTATGAATGTTCTTTAATCCAGCCAGCAAACCCCCTGTTTATATTAAAAAACGGTTTACACACGATCAACTGATAACGTTCAAACATTTCTTCGTTGGCGACCACTTTTCGAATCGCAGCTCAGTAAATCTTTCACCTACTTACTGCAAATGCATATAATTGCCAACAGAAACAACATCTAACCTAACCTATTTGGTCTACCGTACGCGAAATGTTAATATTCTATAATATAAGATTACTTGTATTCATTGTTTAGACAACACATTACCAACACACTCATCAAAATTAAAACACACACACAACACACCAGTTTCAAAGCGTTATATTGCAAGAGTGCGGGAAACGGGACAACCACGACGAGCTCTCATCCTTTAACACACTTAGTAATTACACACACAACACACACACACACACACACCTCCCTCTTCTCTCAAGTGATTTAACTAGCGTCAACTTGACTATTGTGTTCATCCAGAGAATTGTACCAGTTGTGGTAAAGTAACCTACCTACCAACACCTGTGGCTGCAGCCTCGTTCCTCATCTTACGCTGTCAGGAATAGAAACAAGCCAAATTAACATATGGTATTTATTTTTGTCAGCTGGTTTACGTGTACATTGCCGGAACGGTTGAGTAGTTACCACTTTTGTCGCGCTGACCTACAGACTGTGTGGTGGTTGTTGTGCCAACAAGGATAGAGAGAGAGAAGAGAGAGAGAGATCGCTAGAGATAGAGAAGAGAGAGAGAGAGAGAGGAGAGAGAGAGAGATAGGATAGAGAGAGTGGGTAAATAAAAACACGAATGAAAATTAAAGACAACCACCTAAGCTAACAATGAAACCAATACACGAGTGCTTGAAAACACATCTGACCTGACTAGACCATAAAAAAAGTTCAGCTGTCTCGTGTCTCGGTACAAAAAAAAAGGAGGGACCCCCCTCTCTTTTGAACCATGGATCTGAGGCGCATTTAGGGAATTTTAAAATATCTGCTCTAGTCATTTTAAAAGAGACGCAGGAAGTGTGCTTGGGTGCGGTGCTTAAGTGACCATCGACGCACTCCAGGGTCACCATACTGACAACAGTGTAGTTAACTCGCTATAACTAACACCATTTAACAACATGTGGCTTCCCTTAATACCAATTGTCCCTCAGCTCTCCGTCGATACCCACTCACGATTCTTTCCAAAGGAAAAGGAAAGAAGTGAAAGAAGGGGAAAGGAAGAGATTGAGTAAAACGAGAGAGGGGGGGAAGGGGAATGAGACAGGGGAATGAGAGGTAAATTATAACAGAAACAACGATAAAACCACTTGAAATGGGTGGTACAAGACACAAGGGAACATCATGTGGAACTAAATACCCCGATTAGCCGCAGAGAGCAAATAGAAATAATGTGATTCAAGTAAGTGAGTAAAATGAATGAATTAAGAAGTGATGGAGATGCAGAAAGGGCTATTACGAAGACCACTAAGACTCACCAGTTGACTGAATGATGCATTAGAGGCGAGAACCAAGAGCCGAAGCTCAACCTTAAAACTACTACTTTCCCCTTTACACATCTCCCCCCCCCCCTTCTCTATCTGTTCATCATGCCAGTCCATCCACTCTGGAAATCCTTCAGTAAATTATGCCATAAAACCAGAAAAGAAAGCAAGGTGAAATAGTGGTTTCGACTATCCGGATGCGAGTTGATGGTTCCTGGCCGGATAAATGGACACGTTCGGGTGAAGGAGGAAGGGGGGAAGGGAAGAGGGAACTATCAGCGGGGAAGGAAGCGCCAAGTCATTACGACTATAGTAGGGACTTGGAAGGGGTTCAGGATAAGGATTTGGGATTGGGGGACGGAGGGAATGGAATGGTGCCCAACCACTTGGACGGGTCGGGGATTTGAACGCCGACCTGCATGTAATGCAAGACCGCTCGCTCTCACCGTCCAGCCCAAGTGCTGAGTGAAGGGGGAAGGGAGAGAGGGGCTGTAATAGTCGTTTTGGGTTTTGTTACAAGTTATATAAAACGGCATATACAGTCGTCCAAGAAGGATAACTAAAGGGGTGTGTTAATATAACACAATAATATAATATATATATATATATATATATATATAATATATTATATATATATATTATTCATATATATAAAATATCTATATATATATTTAATTGTGTATTGATACTTACCTATCTGTACTTGCAGGATCAAGTTTTTCAGGTGTTGAACTTCGCTTTTGTGCGAATGTAATGACTCTACACAACCTTCCCACAACCACCCAGGCCCAACCAGTAACAAACAAACCACCGAAACTCACTAACAAACCAAAACAAACTACACACCAACAACGCCCACATAGCACAAACAGCACATATGCCCTCCAATGTACCTCATATCTTTCCTTAACATCTTCCTCACATTACGTTATTACGCGAGCCTCGGCTGGCAAAGGCGCCGTCTATGTCAGTCAAGATGACTTTTTGTGTTTTAAACAAGAACGGGACAAAGTTTGGACACAATGGGGGAGGTATGACAGGGAAGTTAACCATTACCTGAGTGGCTGGGAGATGAATGGATGCACTGCACCTTTATCGTGCCCAGAGATTTGGCAGCTATACCTAGTTGTGTTTACGGGGGGGCTGAGCTGCGGCTCTTTGGTCTCGTCGCTTAACTGTCATTAACTGGTAGCAAGTCTCTGAGCCTACTGGGCTCTATCATATCTACATTGAAACTGTGTATGGAGTCAGCCTCCACCACATCACTGCCTAGTGCATTCAATTTGTTAACTTCTCTGAAATTGAAACAAATCTTTTTAATGTCGCTGTGGCTCATTTGGGAACTAAGTTTCCATCTGTGTCCCCTTGTGCGTGTTCCACCGGTGTCAAATAATCTAGCTACCCTAGCGTATGCCTCTGAAGATATCCTATTGATGCAGGTTCAAGGAAGAGATTAGGTGTGCTATCAACCCTCCAAAACGTTATCTACCTAATTCCTGAAGGATTTCACTTTCTCTCTACCTAATTTCTGAAGGATTTCATCTCCCAGTTGTACCTTGTGTCAGACTTCCTGCTCCCTACGCTAGTTTACTTTACATTTAATGGGTTAAACTCAAGAGGCCATTTGTTTGGCTGTTCTTTCAGTTTGTCATCTTATAGCTTCTTGCTATCTTCCTCTATCTTAATTCTTATCATAGTTTTTTCATTCTGACTCTGGCCCTATTTCTCTCATCATATCTACTGTGTTTTATAGACGTGTACGCACGTACGACACGCACAGCACGCACGCACTACGCAAACAGCACACAACACACCACACACCACACCACCACCACACACCACACACACACACACACACCGCCCAGGTATGCAGCCCAAAACAGCTGTCTAACTCCTAGGTGCTCTGGTGCTGTTATAGGGTTGAGCCTTAGCGCCCGGGCCCCCCGCCTTAACCGGTGGTCCTAGCGGGGTGAGCCGGACGAGCAGGTCATAATGGAACACTTGCTGTTAAAAAATAATGTTTCAGTAATATTACTCTAAATCTCTATTGCAGTGTTAAAGTTGATAACACGCACTCTATCACTCCATACACGCTTTCATGTATACACGCCTCATGTATACTCGCTACTATGTATACTTGTCTTCTTGTGTACATTTCTATCTAATATTATTGTTTCATTCTCGGCTTTCATTATATTTTTTCGGCATGACAAGAGGTAGTTTAATACTTTTTAGCAGACGAATTAATGATGTTATTTAATTGGCCGATCGTTATGAAGCAGGAATTTGACTCCTTCTGCCAATGATAGTGTCATTTTGAAAATGATAATTGAGCTCCTGAAATTACAGTGATAATTACAGTTGAGTGAACTATCTTGCATTGTATTGTAGTCTTCAATGTAATTACCAAAGTGTAGTTACAGGATGAGAGCTACGCTCGTGGTGTCCCGTCTTCCCAGCACTCTTTGTCATATGTGTGTGTATTCACCGAGTTGTGCTTGCGCGGGTTGAGCTCTGCTCTTTCGGCCCGCCTCTCAACTGGCAATCAATCAACTGATACTTACTACTATTTTTTAACACACATACACACACACCACACACACACACACAACACACACACACCACACACCACACACACACACACACACACACACACACACACACGGTGGCGGCTAAGAGACCTTCCGTGTCTCGGCTAACAAGGGTGTCGACCAGCATCTCCGTTATCAAATTTATGGTCGCGGGATGAGGGCGAGGAGGGATGCTGCCTCTTGTGGTACTCCAGCTCCTGGGCCCAGCCTCGCTGTACTGTACCTCACTCCTTCTTTTGTGTATTCTCGTTATACAGGTGCCTAATGGTGTCTACACACTATGTATACCCTTTATTCAGGTACCTAATGGTATTATCAGACTATGTATACCTGGTATGGATACACATAATAGGATTTCTTGTCATATCTCACGACGGCTAATATATACCAAATTTCCTTATCTTATAAGTGGATGAACGGTATAGCTGGCTTCCTATTAAGACCCCTCCATAGCTCGGTCGATCGAGCTTCCGCCACACACACACACACACGGCGGGGATCAGGGTTCGAGTCTCCTATAGAGCCCAGCTGACTGGCCCGGCTTCCTTTTGGACAGTGTAGTTCCACGATGGCTGCTTTTATCATCAATTGAAGTTGGTTAATGGTCGTGTCTGGTTGATGACGTCTTGATTCCGTTTTTCTCCTGTTTGTCACTGCGTATAAAATGCGACGGTTTGCCTGACCAGGAACATACGAGTTACTTTGCTGCCGCCTCATCCCCGCCCTCTCATCTTTATTCTCATACTCGTGCTTACTCATACTGCTCTCCTCATCGTTGTCCCCTCCTCATACAGGCACTGTCCTCCTCCCCTCATACTGGCGTTGTCCTCCCCTCATACTGGCGTTGTCCTCCCCTCATACTGGCGTTGTCCTCCCCTCATACTGGCGTTGTCCTCCCCTCATACTGGCGTTGTCCTCCCCTCATACTGGCGTTGTCCTCCCCTCATACTGGCGTTGTCCTCCCCTCATACTGGCGTTGTCCTCCCCTCATACTGGCGTTGTCCTCCCCTCATACTGGCGTTGTCCTCCCCTCATACTGGCGTTGTCCTCCCCTCATACCGGCACTGTCCTCCTCCCTTCATACTGGCGTTGTCCTCCCCTCATACTGGCGTTATTGAGGTGCTCTCCAGGGCCTGTCCTCCTCACCCTGGTCACATTACGAGTGGCTCGTGTGAGGGAACGCTCGTTAATTACGACCGCCGTACTGGCCAGGCGCGTGATGGCCATTCCTGCTCCCAGTGGCGACGCCGCCATCTTTGATAAAGCCAAATTGGTCTCCCATTAAGCGTCCCAATTCCTGTTCTTTCCTCCTTCGTGTTCTCACCTTGTCGTGCCTCCTGGGACTGTGTGTCAGCTCTTGGGCCCCCGCCTCGCGTTCTTCAATCCTTTAGTTCCCATGCTTTGTTAAATGTCCACTCATATTCATATTTGTTATTTCTGCTTCATTCGGGTATTTAGTTTCCACCTGTATTCCTATGTCACCCGTGTTAAATTGTCTGCACTCTTCTATGTACTTGGTAAGTGGTGATCATGTCTCCTTGGTATCTTCTAGGTACGTGAGATTTGATTGATTCAATCTTTCCTCGCAGATCTTGCCTCTTATCTCTGGAACTTACCTTGTGTCATTTCTCTGGCATTGTCATATTATATTTTGTGTTTTATGGGGATTTGCATTCCATGCTGGCGCCGCATATTCCAGTATTGGTCTGACATATGGTATACAAGGTCCTGATTGATTCCATATTCCAAATTATAAACAAGTTGTTTTGTATGACTCCAGAAAGGTTTCCCTCTCACATTTATTACTCTTTGTCTAACCTCCAGCATCCAGCTTAACCTTCAGTTAACCTCCAACAATTTTTATTGCTGTGCACTTGCTCGGGATGAACTCTAGTAGCAACTTGTTGGAGCATCCATCTAGTTTATCCAGGTCATCCCGTCGTGAACATTAAAAGGAAGGAGTCTATCTTTGGAAATCATTGACATTGATCAAGTACAAAAGTGCCTATTTTTAACGCGTGTGTGTGTGTGTGTGTGTGTGTGTGTGTGTGTTGTGTGTGTGTGTGTGTGTGTGTGTGCGTGCGTGCGTGCGTGCATGCTCACGAACGTGTATTATTACGAGTTTCTACAAATATCATTGTTACAGTAACGAGCTGAGCTGAATTTTTATTACAAAAAAGTCACTTATAACTAATTAAAAATAGCAATTGCTTTAATCTGTTATGCAAAATTGGCAATAGTTAAAATAAATAATTGTAATACAATAAACGAATACTAAATATATTTCCCAAATAACAAACAAGTAATTATTATAACAAACAAAAAATATATACAAAATATTTTAAATAATTAATATGTTGTGGAAGGTCACCCCATTGGCAATATTCTGATCCCCTGATTGGTCAGTGTAATCCTGTTAGTTGATTGGCTGAGAGGATTATCTGTGGAGTGAACTAGCTGTTATCAGGATGTGCTGCTCTCACTCATCTACCAGTGGTATAAGGGAGAGAGGAGAGGTGGTCCTTATGGGGTGAAAATACCTTATACCGAAGATTAGGGAGAGGTGGTCCTTATAGCCAGGNTCCTGACTATGACAGGTTGTGAGAGTTGAAACTATACAACCTTGTAAATGTGTATGAGTGTATACACTGATGACAGACATTAATACACGGGATAGTTTGAGGTCGATTATTCGCGTCGATTAAGGCACGTTTGGGATCCTCTCGGATGTAAGTTCGAACCCTCAACACGGCCCTTGTGGATTTGTTCATGTATGAGGTCTTGGGAACACTTGAATGTAAGCATTCCTTTAATGATCGAACGTTACGAGTTTGGTGAAGGAGTTTGTGATCTGGAGTTGCAGGCGAGAGAAAAGGATGACTCCTGAATTGTTGAGTGATGTTCCAGACGTTGATAATCCTGTCATTACTTCCGAGGCAGGACCGGTTGGTGGTCCTGTGGAGTCATCAGCAGGGAGCATAATCTGTGTATAGTGAAATGTAGTGTGAGTTATGATAGCAGCGGACTGTCCGCCTTGCTGACACGATATGTGTGTGTGTGTGGTGTGTGCGTGTGTGTGTGTGTGGTGTTTGTTGTGTGTGTGTGTGTGTGTGTGTGTGTGTGGGTGTGTGTGTGTGTGTGTGTTGTGTGTTGTGTGTGTGTGTTTGGCAGCTAAGCTAAGCTTGCTCTCTTTTTGTCATGGAGCTTCATAGGGTGTCAGTGCTCAAATTGAGATCCTCTTTGCACCTTGGCTCTATATTCAACTTTCAAAGATTCCTAATTTATATATTCTCTGCACACACAAATTGGGTAACCATTGCCGGCTTGTAATTAATTTAATTTTGCCCCGGGGGAGAGTTTATTGGCAGCGCCACTCATCCTGTGAGTGGTCATACGCCATAGCAGCATGTACTACACTCCCCAATAGGAAGAAAACCCGCTGGGTTGTTAATCCTGTCACTTGTACCCAGACACAGCTGGACTTGCTTAACTGTCTCAAGTGAACAGCTCCTCAAACAAAAGATTAACATCTATCAACCCTTAAAAGCTTACGTTATCTGCGGGTGCAAAATGGGGAAATCTTTTTAGAACAGTATCTATATTGACAAATAGTGTTTTCCTAACTCAAACAATGTGGGGTTTATTATTCTACACATACTTCTGATGTCCCTCAGGTGTTCACATTCACGTAGATAGTGGTCAAGGCGGTGTCCATCACTCTCACCACAGATTCTGCAACTTCGCTGATCAACTGTTGTTTCCATTCCCATCTCCATGGATATTTGTATCCAAGACGGATTCTCGCTATTACTGATTCTCTCCCTCCTCCTCTTCGGCCTTCAATTCTTTTTTGTGACGGTAAGGTAATTATGAGGAGGAAGCTCTAAGCCAGCACGACTCTATAGCACTGTGAGGGGATAGGAGAACAAGGAATTGGGATAGGACGGAGGGAATGAATGTGATCTTCCATCTTTACTGTGAAGTATTTCTGGATCTTTGTTTTGTCTTAATCTTTTGTTGTGTGTGAAGATATCCCAGCGGGGCGACGCCTTTCCTCAATCCCCCCCCCTCTCTCGTCCCTCCACTTGATTACCAACCTCTTCTACCTCCTACCCCTTACCATCTATCACTCCCCCTCCCCCCCTTCCTTCATCTCCCCAAACTAACCATCAACCCAATCACCAAAACCATCTTCCTAACACTTGACCTACTTCTTCACATCTTCTCTTCCCAATTATCTACAATTCCCTTTTCCCTGCCAATTACACCATCTCCCTTACTACCTACTCCATCTCCTCTACATGTTGCTACCCACCTCTTCCTTTCCTCCACTCTCACTCTCCTCTGACCTCTCCCTCGCCTCCCGTCACGTATCCTCAATCCACGTCTTCCCTCCCCACCCTTCCCACTAGGACACATGAATCATACTCAGTGGCGGAAACAAACACTGCTGAAGTTGAATTCACAAAACTTCGTGCTTCGTCTCCTATTCTTTGAAAGGGAACAGACATCACCTTGAGGTAGATTCAATTCCTTGAGAAGTTTGACGTTGTGCACAGCCAGATATGTATGTGTGTGTGTGTGTGTATATGTGTGTGTATGTGTGTTGCACAGTGTAAGTGGGTCGGATAGATGTGTCGTAATACTGGAATTGAGCGAAGGAATTCAACTCATCTGGGCTGAGATAGGTGACGCTCCATTTGTCTTCACTGTCTCGAGTGTGACTGGGTAAATGACTTTATTTATTTGTGGTTGTGTTGCTTGGTAAATAGCTGCACGTATGTTATCTTCATTGCTCAAGGATAGGCGATTATGTCTGGCAGTCACTCAGCTCGTAAGTGTACACAGGGGTAAGAACAGCAGGTAAGGCACACCGTCTCTATCCAGTAAGATAATTCAGTGTGTTGTCATCCTGTCACGTGTAGCCGGACGCGGTTTGGACTCGCTGACCTGCTTGCCAGCCCTTGAAGTTAGGTTATCTTGTTTATGCAATCCCCTCATGGTTGATGTCTTGACGTGTCTTGAGTGTTTTGATGATCTGAGGGGCAGTTAAGAGGGGATTGTCAAGCTCCTCTTCTGGACTAAGGTAAGGGGCGAGACTAAGGCCAGGGTGTGTGTGTTTGACCTCATGTGTGTGGCTTGACCTCATGTGTGTGCTTGACCTCATGTGTGTTGCTTGACCTCATATGTATGTGGCTTATACTCCATGGAGATACCTGTATTCATCATCTCATTTCCTTTGGGAGTATTGTCTCCGGTGAAGCTACTGGTCGTGAAGGTCACCATGCATCTCTGATGGGGATATATGAAGGTAATGCGGGTTGGTCAGTGTGCCAGGACTGAGTCAGTCGGATAAGTCTGAAATCCAAAGGACTACTGAGGCTCCTCCAGGGTGTCCTATATTTAAAGTCCTATATTTATCTCTACGCTTTTGGGATGTATTCAAGTATCTGAATAAACTTACTGGAATATAGATACTGTTCTTAAAAGATTTCCCCATTTTGCACGACGTAAGATTTTAAGGGTTGATGAATGTTAATCTTCTTGTTTGATAAGCTGTTCACTTGAGACAGTTAAGCAAGTCCCAGATGTGTCTGGGTACAAGTTACAGGATGAACAACCCAGCGGGTTTTCTTCCTATTGGGGAGTGTTGTACATACTGCTATGGCGGTGTGTCCACTCACAGGATGAGTGGCGCTGCCCAATAAACTCGCCCCTCGGGACAAAATTAAATTAAAATTACTGGAACTTTACTATATATATTATCCCTAATATCTTTGGGAGTTATGCTTCGCCTCTCCTGATTGGGCTTCATGGTGGGAGGGGGCAGTGAGGACCTTCTTGGGTGACTTATGACATTCTTTGAGACAGGTCAGCCACCACGGAAGACCCGCCGAAGTACCAGTCTGCTGTGTGTCACATAATGTAGCTGATGCAGAGCTCAGTACCCTGCCTCATGGCCTGCCTCACGTCACTCTCTTCTGGCCCACGGATATTTGACCCTGGCTCGTCTGACCTTTCTTGAGACCCTCCCCTTCAACTACCACTTCCGCGTTTGCCGGAGCCAAGAAGTCATCGATAGTTAGTGTGAATGACCACCAAGAATTTTCCGTTAACATTCAAGATATTCAGTCTCACGCGTTCTGTCATAAGCCAGGACATATCCGCTAGTGGCGACACTAACTTAAATACTGTACTAAAGTCCTTCTTTCCTGAACAAATCCACAAGGGCCGTGACGAGGATTCGAACCTACGTCCGAGAGCACCCTTCTTTCCTGTTCTGTACCACAGACTTGGACCGAATATTTTGGCATTGGTTCCTCTGTTGATCCTTCAGTTGAAGACAAATTGAAGTTCCATCGCCAGCTCATCCTTGGGTGGATATAAATATCACATTCCATCACGAACTTGGGCTGGACGGTAGAGCGACCATCTCGCTTCATGCAGGTCGGCGTTCAATCCCCGACCGTCCGAGTGGTTGGGCACCATTCCTTAACTCCCCCGTGCCATCCCAAATCCTTATCCTGACCCGTTCCAAGTGCTATATAGTCGTAATGGTCTGGCGCTTTCTCCTGATAGTCCCCTTCCCTTCCATCACGAACGTGATGTAGATGAAGATGTAGATGAATTCCCTTCCATCACGAAGATGATGGATGGGGAGTGGGTCACTTAAGGTCAGCTCAGAGAACCACCCCCTAACCGTCTAAGTGACAGGATGAACAACCCAGCGGGTTTTCTTCCTATTGGGGAGTGTTGTACATGCTACTATGGCGGTATGTCCACTCACAAGATGAGTGGCGCTGCCCAATAAACTCGCCCCTCGGGGCAAAATTTAAATTTAAAATGTAATCTCCATTCTCAACATAAATCATTTTTCTGCCAAGTTCATTTGCAGTTTCATCTCACCGGCTATACATTGTGGTAGACATTTACAGTAAGTACTTATCAAAATTATAAAGTAAAACTGGGAGACTTTGACGAGTCGCCGGCTTCCTGTTCCTGTCGAGGCCAGTAGTGAGATGGTGACCCCTCAGGTAAATTCAGGTAAAATTACATTCCTTCAGTTGCAGAAGGAATGCTTCCTTCAGTCAGACACCAAGCTTGGAAGACGGTCCAGTGGCCATGCTGTTCTTACAGTGTTAGTGGCTAATGTAGTCATTCGCGACTCTCTTCTAGTCAATAGTAGTACTCAGTACCGACTCTGTGGTAGTCCCCGCCAATCCTTGCACTGTATCCATATTTCGCTTCCAGTAGATAAACGACATATGAGATGAAGAAACAAGTAGTGTATTGTGAGGACTAATAATAAACAGAAGCTACCCTATGACTCTATCTCCAGTGATCAAATTATTATGTATTAGCGATAAGACCTCCCATTAATGTATGATGACTTACTGTAAATATATAGCTCTTGAAATAACAGTTTCTCTGTAACTAGCTCACATTGTAACTATAAGGTGTGAAGGATAGATGAAATTGTTTATGTAATAATCTGAGATGAGGTCTGATAAAGACTTTTTGTGCCCTCTGTGATGTTTTTTGCGCTACCGCTCACAGGATGGGTATGGGTTGCACAATAAACTAGCCGCCTTCGGCGGCAACAATCAATCAGTAGTGACTGTGGTAGTCAGTAGTGGCTGTGGTAGTCAGTCGTGACTGTGGTAGTCAGTAGTTTGTTGTTGTTAAAGATTCGCTACCTGGAACAAGAAGTTCCAAGTAGCACGGGCTATGGTGAGCCCGTAGTGTTAGTAAGCAGTGGGTGTGGTAGTCAGTCGTGGCTGTGGTAGTAAGTAGTGGGTGTATGATAGGGGCTTTGTGGTGGTCAATAGGGGCTGTGTGGTAGTCAATAGGGGCTCTGTTATGGTCAGAACAATAATAGGCGGACAGAAGTGTGTTGAAGAGTTTCAAGGTTACATTCTCGCCCGGGGCTAACTTTGGCACTGATGACAGAATCCACAATTGAAATATACAGCATTTTTGTGTAATTCTGTAGTTATTGTATAATTCTCGGAGTGTGTATGAACGTTAATGTATAATTCTGGGAGTGTACAATCACGTTACAGCATTCAACTCTCGTCAGGATTAAACACCTGACTGGAAGGCTTAAATATATATGGCTTTGAATGGATCGGTTAACAGTGGAACAAATTATAATTGTATAATTTATTCAGTGGTGACTAACATAGGTAGAAACATATTCATGAAATTTTTTCAATGAACTTGTAATGCTAATTTCGAAAAAAACTAGTAATGATTTAATGGGCTTTAAATACGGATATGTAATGGGTTTTGAAGAATGATAAAATGATCTTGTCTATTTTATGTGTGTTCAGAAATAAACAAAATGTAAATATGATCACTAATTACCGACTAAGAATGTGAAAATACAAAAAATGGGTAATGGGCACCAACAGCTTTAAAAACAAAAAAATGGGGTGTAAGGTATCTGGTGTATAAGGGACGTGAGGCCAGACTGGCTATGAATCACGGATGTTTGTTTACGTTGGGTCAGCTGATGGGGGTGGCGGGCCCGCGGGCCACTCTCCCGCCCCCGCTAACCTCACAAGCACTTTATGTACCAGACGTGATCCAATTTGTCCAGTAGGACCAGTACATCATCCGCGTCTGATTCTCTGTCGCTTCTGCTCCTGTTGCCGCTCCTGCTGCTGTAGTTGCTGCTGTTTCTGCTGCTGCTGCTGCTCCAGCTGATGCTGCTGCTGCCTTGCAGCTTAAACAGGAAGGATCCGAGCCTAGAGACATGAGGAACAATCAATTTCAACAAACAAGGCTGCCATGCCAGTTGGCTGGATCCCCAGAGTCCTACAGGTCTTGAATCTGACAACTGTAATGATTTTAAAGTATTGATAAATGTTGCTTCTAAATCTAACTCTAATTCTTGGTTATACAGTTGATTATTACAGATATTACATGTTATGTTATCATGGCTATCCTGTACACACAGGATAGTTGTATTGTACGGCTAGGACGTTCTCTAAATTTGCCACTTGCATAAACATGATAAAGCAGTGAATCTGTACGATGGTACGACATGGTTGCAGCTGGCAATCCTAATCATTATGGACGAAGAGGAGGTGGACGAGGGAAGGAAGGAAGGAACTATCAGGGGGAAAGCGCCAAGCCATTGCGACTATATAGCACTTGGAAAGGGTCAGGATAAGGATTTGGGATGGGACGGGAGGCAGGAATGGTGTACAACCACTTGGACGGTCGGGGATTGAACGCTGACCTGCATGAAGCGAGACCGTCGCTCTACCGTCCAGCCCAAGTGGTTGTACACTTGGACTGGACGAGGGAGAGAATCAGTAATAGCGAGAATCCGTCTTGGATACAAATATCCATGGCGATTGGAATGGAAACAACAGTTGATCAGCGGAGTTGCAGAATCTGTGATGAGAGTGATGGACACCGCCTTGACCACTATCTACGTGAATGTAAACACCTGAGGGACATTAGAAATATGTGTAGAATAATAAACCCCACATTGTTTGAGTTAGGAAAACACTATTTGTCAAATATAGATACTGTTCTTAAAAGATTCCCAATTTTGCACCCGCAAGATAACGTAAGCTTTTAAGGGTTGATAGATTTTAATCTTCTTGTTTGAGGAGCTGTTCACTTGAGACAGTTAAGCAAGTCCCAGCTGTGTCTGGGTACAAGTGACAGGATGAACAACTCAGCGGGTTTTCTTCCTATTGGGGAGTGTTGTACATGCTGCTATGGCGGTGTGTCCACTCACAGGATGAGTGGCGCTGACCAATAAACTCTCCCCTCGGGGCAAAATTTAAAAATTTAATGTCAACCCCACAACCACCACCTGACCATGTACTCAACCACACAACCACCACCAGCCCCTGTACTCAACCACACAACCACCACCTGACCATGTACTCAACCACACAACCACCACCAGCCCCTGTACTCAACCACACAACCACCACCTGACCATGTACTCAACCACACAACCACCACCAGCCCATGTAGTCAACCCACAACCACCAGCAGACCATGTACTCAACCACACAACCACCACCTGACCCTGTAGTCACCCACAACCACCACCAGACCATGTACTCAACCACACAACCACCACCAGACCATGTACTCAACCACACAACCACCACCAGACCATGTAGTCAACCACACAACCACCACCAGACCCTGTAGTCAACCACACAACCACCACCAGACCCTGTAGTCAACCACACAACCACCACCAGACCCTGTAGTCAACATTGGAGAGGTGATGGAAAAAGTAAGGGATGAAGGGACATCAGAACGAATCAAAATCGAAAAGTTATGGCCCCAGCAAAAGTTGAAGGGGGGGGGGGGGGCAGGGGGAGAGAAGGAATAATCACGGAAGCGACCAGGATGAGCACCAGCATCGGCGGAGACGGACACAAAGGAGTGAAAACTGTGAAATAAAAAATTGGAATTCATGAGAATCGGCGTAAATCCACGAATATTCCATTGAAGAATAGACATCGACAAAAAGAGAAAGGACAGGAACAGAGAACAATGAAGAAACAAAGGTTAAAAAGGAACACAGCATGTCAAAGACGTGCAGGATCAGGATCAGGGTCAGCGAAGTCAGGGTTAGGGGGCATGAGTAAACTGAGTAAGGATGGAGGGAAGGGAGTGGGAGGACAGACCAGAGGCAGATGAGCAGGGTCTAGAGGAGGAAGCAACCAAGAGGGACTGTCAAGGACAGCAGGAGGGGCAGAAACCGGGGAGCACACCTCAGCAAGGGCAGCAACTGAGAGGGTAGCGGAGGCCAAAGAAGCCTCCATAGCAGGAACAGGGGGCTCGACCACCGAAATGGGAGGGGTGGAGCGATGAATCAGAGGTAGGGGGCGAGGATGAAAGTGAAGCTTTCTTACCAGCCGGGGAGGAGGAAGGAGATAAGCCAGGCGTTTGCTTCTGACTCAGAGAGACAGGTGTTCCAGCAGCAATGTACTGGGCAACAGACTCAAACGTCTCAACAGAAGAAGAATGAGAGCGAACAACACGATGATTGCTAGGAGAAGGATGGACATCAGCCCACACAGACAGGCAGCGTGGAGAACTAAGAGATGGAGGAGAAGGATGGGAAGGAGGATCAAAGGGAGATGAGAAAGAAGACACAGGAGACATGACAGACTGGGTGGAAAGAAGGGGAACCCCAGACAGAGAACCAGGAGGAGGACCCTTTGGGTCAGAATGTAAAGGAACAGGGGAGCAGGCGGTGAGCGTGTCCGGGTCTAAGGCCTGGAAACTGTTGTGAGACTGAGGAAGGTGGGAAGGACGAGGAAAGGAAGAGCGCAACACGTGAGCGTAAGAAACCCCAGGGGGAGGTAAGGTCCGAAAGGGGGAAGAGGGGGACGGTGAACTTGGGCTTCGCCTCAGGAAAAGACAAACGTTCCCAGTGCTTCAAGTTGAGGATGGCTGCCTCAAGTTTGTAATGGATACACGCTCGAGAGAAGGTAGGATGGACCTCACTGTAATGGGTACTACCATCGTAATGTCTGTAATGGCTGCTCTACCATTGTAACGTCTGCTGCCATTGTAATGGGTACCTCAGTCTTGTAATGCCTACTACCATGGTAATGACTACCATAGTTGTAATGTAATTAAATCATTTATTGTAATATCTCTGTCCACACCTAATAACCAGCAAACACTAATAACGGACCAGTATGACCCCTCGCTGGACTGTCACGAATATAAGCTGAATATTAAATGAGGAATATCACAAGGAAAGGGATTATTAATCTAATTACCCTTTTTTCACTGCCACCACCTTCCAAAGGAATGAATGTGTCTATAATTATCGGTCCCCAGGAAGGAAGGGACTCGATAATCAGGGAACTCAACGGACCAGTGCTTGAAATTGAATGGATTAGTTTAGTCTTATGGAACTGAACGGGGGAGGCTCTCGCTTTACTTTATTATTCCTAAGAATGGAGAAACACAGGGAAGTTCTAACACAGCACATGAAAATCGCATGAATAACATATATTAACACAAGGGGACAGATAACTCACCAAGATGAAATTAACAATTATTTATTTATGGTAACTGTATATTTAAATCACAATTGACATATAGCCTACTCTAATAACATCTACCAAAATAAAAGAGGCAATGGAAAATGCAATACCAATATGCAAGAAACGTAGGAGCACACTACCTTCAATCGCACAATTTGCCAAGATGTTGATGGCGGCCCTCAGCCCCTTTGGACGCGGGCTGGCTTGCCCTCCAGTCCCGAAAAACTCCCAAGACACACTAAATGAAATTTTGTTTTACCAGCTTATTGCTGGGAAGGATTACACCTCCCACCATCTAATCCAGCTCCAGGGCTCCACCCATTATTTTGGCAATGGCCACCATTTTACACTTAGGCCTGAGGTCTGGCTCTCTAGGGCCAATAAGGACTTGGCTCTTATCTTCCGCCAATCATCTACCCTGATGCCGTGGAAGGCTACATGAATTCCTGAAGATTGAGTCAGCACTCCCCGGCTGTGCGATGGGAACAAGGCAACTAGTGCACCTCCCGAGCAATGTTTACCAAAACTGATTATTTATGTTCCAGCCCGTCTCCAGCCAGATAAAGGGTAGGGACACTTGACTCGCCTGGTATGGGTAAGGGATCGTTGAGAGGGGAAGAGAGGGAATGAGAGGGGGATGAGAGAGGGGGAGAGAGAGGATGAAGAGGGGAAACGAGTGGGGAGGATTACGTGGGGACGCAAGGCACAGAGGTCGGCTGCACAACCCCTCAGGTCAACTCTTGGACCTTGACAAATGGGCTACAGGGGGGGGGGGTGTGAAGGGGAAGACGAATGACGGGTAAGGGGAGGGGAGAAAGGGGGAAGGAAAAAAGGAAGGAGGGGAGAAGGAAGGAGGGGAGAGGGGAAGGGAGAACCAATGATCTGAGCACCAGATCATTACAACTCCCCTTCCTCGGAAATTAAGAATTTTGTGTGTAAAGAAATTTTACACACACTTTTCTTATCCAAAACCCTGGCTATCATAACATTACTCCACAACCAAGATTTAACTCCGCAATAAACTGACCCATTGCCCAAACAAAGAAATGATTATCTTATCCTAACTAATAAGGCAACACACATAAAACAGAATAATGTTTCCTCCAAACAAAAATACTGGCACCACCAAAAGGTGTGGGCCAGCCTGTATACTACATAACAAACACAGTAATAATACATAAACCATAAGGACAGAGAACGTCTCTAATCCTGGCTGTCCACTTGGCTGCAGCCCTGTACCCTTCCAACTACCTGGAAGACCAACCTCCTATACCTGTCGTGATATAGTAACACTAATTGTAAAAATCCAAACCCAACAACTAGCTAACGTCAGCCGATAGCCTTCAGCTATCCAGTATTCCACCTGGAATAAGATCAAAACATCACATAGAAACATTAAGGAAACCAATGTCATCAAAATACAACAAATTATAAAATTCCATCAAAAATATAGAGAAAATATTCCCTCTCAGGGACCCCGTGTCCCACACCTGTGGCAACTGCCTACCACAGCGTGTCCAAATCCTTAACCTACAGAAAATACACAAAAAATATTTTTATTAAAAATTCGATGTCCGCAGACATGTCTCTTAACCAACAACAACAGCGGGTTGTTAAGAACAATAGTGGGCTTGCTATGGGGAACTTGGTACTATTAAGGGGTAAGGGTAAGTAGACTAGAGGTATCAAGATATGGGAGAACAAAAGGCCCGGCCCCCAAAGTAAAATATCCACAAGAATAAATGCTTGCTACTAAACCTGGTTAGTCTAGGAAATGATTATTGAACTCCCACACAGGAATAAGGGATACTCTGTTCAACCTTACTTATTTATTAACCCCTTAACACCCCCCATACACAATCTCACCAATAACAATTTAATACTAACTTTACCACACAATCTTACGTTAAAAGCCTTGGTCCACGTAGGCAGGATACAAGGTTTACACTGGAAGCAAGCTAGGGTAAAGCTCTACTATAACACACTAGATCCAGCCTAGGGTAGGGGACCACGTGGTACACTGGGACCCCAGTTAGCATAACAGGTACAAAATACTTAAATATACTTACTACACCCCAGGTATACTACTCTACACATATAACGATAGGTATGCCACAATATAACCACAAAAATAGCAAAGAAAACTTAACCAGACAAAGATACAGAAAAAATAAATAAGAGGAGGGAGAGGCACTTCCTTCCACCACAACCAGTCAGCCGAGAAGAGCGTCTCCCGTCTCCGAAAGCTATGCTGCCAGCAGACTGTTCAACTAATCATACTGGTGCCCGATACTAAATTTACTCAGGTTTACTTTACAAATGATTAGACAGTATTAGTAAACATAGTTGGTGCCTATTTTATTATTTAATAAACAACCCCAAGCTCAATCTTTAAATACTCTTTGAGAAACAAGAATAGTCTTACGACTGGCAGGGAAGATACAAACAACTAACTCTCTCTATGCGTGCCCTGCCATATTCTCGATAATAAGCTCAATTTTGACCTCTGGTTTGCCTCTAAAGAACCCAGAGTCGTAACACTCCTCCCCCCTTCAGAGAAAAAAAAAATGTGACTACTAGAATAGTAGTCATATTTTTTTTGTAAGAGTATACAGAATAAAATGGACATCCATGACATAATAGAAAATCAACCAAACAACAATTTCTGTCAAAAAAAAATTACAAGTGAATTCTCTGAAAGAAAAAAAACATACACAAAAAACAGAACAAAAAAACAAAGGAAGTAAATAAATTGGACACGGGATATTTAATGTCACAGGAGAACCTAAAAAAAAAATAACTAAAGCATGACATTGGTATGGCTTCCTGCGGCTCAGATGAATGTTACTCAGGCAAGCGGGACAGAGCGTCGGCTATCACGTTGAGCCGGCCCGGTAGGTGGATAATAGATAGATTAAAGTCCTGTAGGTACAATGCCCACCTGAGGATGCGTTTATTTTTCTGCTTCATCTGATTCATGAAAACTAATGGGTTATGGTCCGTGTACACTTCTACTATATTACATGTGAGGTACACTTCGAACTTTTTGCAAGTTAGCACTAGCGCCAACGCCTCTTTTTCTATCACGAATAATGCGCTCGCCTTGTCAAATTTCACAGAGTAATAATATACTGGGTGTTCCACTTATCATCCCCATTTGCAACAACACTGCACCAGCACCCGAGTCAGACGCGTCAACTTGAATTTTAAACGGACGGTCGAACCTTGGACTAGCAAGCACTGGGCGGGAAGCTAAGATCAATTCAAGTTTTTAAATGCCTCTGCACAGTCCAATACCACTAAAATTTAACGGCCTTCCGCAACAATCTGTGAGAGGAGTGTGGCCACACTGGAAAATTTCTGACAAAAGCGTCGGTAGTACGCACACATTACCGATGAAATCGTTGAATGTCCTTTTTTTAGACCGAGCACTGGATAGTCCAGAATAGCACTAATTTTTGTCTTGTCGAGGTAACAGTTTATCCTTGGTCCCACTCATAGACCGAGGTACGTCACTGTGCCTTGGCCAAAATGACACTTTTTAGCCATTTAAGGTTAGAATTTGCATGTTTCAACACTGTGAACAACTGGCGAACCTAGCTATGTGGTCAGCCCAATAATATCAAAGAGAACAATATCATCTAAATACGCCACGACAATTTGGTCACATTAGCGAGCAAAGAGTTCATTAGCCTCCTTGGAACGTGGCAGGGGCATTACGTAAGCCGAATGGTAACACTTGCTACTCAACCACAC
The DNA here is from genome assembly GCA_020271785.1 of Procambarus virginalis. Classification (NCBI taxonomy): domain Eukaryota; kingdom Metazoa; phylum Arthropoda; class Malacostraca; order Decapoda; family Cambaridae; genus Procambarus; species Procambarus virginalis. The sequence goes on from WNGS01005641.1 coordinate 7,312,359, forward strand.
CCTCGGGTGTCACAAACGCCGTTAGTTGTTTAGCACGTTCAGTGAGAGGATTTGATAGTAACCCTCTCGAATAGATCGAACTGGATACATGACGTGGCGTTCCCGATTTCGGTCGATACAGTCCTCGAGACTGGCACGGATAGGCGTCCACTATGGTCGCC
>WNGS01005641.1:7459778-7502802 GCA_020271785.1 Procambarus virginalis
GGCTAGTTCATGACCTCTGTACCCTGGTGGGTGCCTGACCTTGATCATGACCTCTGTAAGGACGTCTGAAGATGGGCTAGTTCATGACCTCTGTACCCTGGTGGGTGCCTGACCTTGATCATGACCTCTGTAAGGACGTCTGAAGATGGGCTAGTTCATGCCTCTGTACCCTGGTGGGTGCCTCTGACCTGATCATGACCTCTGTAAGGACGTCTGAAGATGGGCTAGTTCATGACCTCTGTACCCTGGTGGGTGCCTGACCTTGATCATGACCTCTGTAAGGACGTCTGAAGATGGGCATCTCCAGTGATTCTGGGTAAACTTTTCCTGAGAGCTTGATTGTTATTGATTTTGTACCGAGCGGATTCAGGAGCAGAGAACTGGAAAGGAGGGACGTTTTCTCGAGACAAGGGCCAGCGTCCTATCCTCCCTCCGTCACATACAGTGTGTGACGTCACTTTCCCTTTTCCAGTGGTCGCTGTAAGTGCTTCCCTCCGTGTGTGTGTGGTGTGTGTGTGTGTGTGTGTGTGTGTGTGTGTGTGTGTGTGTGTGTGCGTGCGTCTCACTCCAGGGAGGCAGCCACGTTTGTGATTCAACCAACACATTCATCATTTTCATCTATCCTCATCTCATCATCGTCGTTGCTGCCCTTCCGTGTCACTTTCCCAGATCATGTCAAAGTGATGATGACTCTCCCATCTCGTCTTTGGAATGATTTCTTGATCTTGACTTCTGGCCAATGAAGATCTTGGCATTAGCTCCTCTGTCCTTACTGGCAAGTGTGTGTCTTAACTATTTCTTAAAACTTTCCGAGCGCCTTTATCATCATGCATCAGTTCTTACGATGTTTCCCCCCCCCTGCTATGTACCTCCCTCACCCCCCCCCCCCTCCCACCCCCAATCACATGTTCCAAGATACAAGCAAATCACCAGATTAATCACACTGTGATCTGGGTCACCTTACTCAGGAGTCTGTCTTGTGTAATTGATCAATCTTTATTCTCAAGTCTTCTTGTATAGCTTCTTGTCTTCTTCACTGTTCTATATTCTCCTACATTTCGTCTGTTTCAGCAAAACTTGCTGTATTGGATAAAAATAAAAATCCGAAATTTATTTTCAAATATTTTCATTTTCAAATTACGTCCATTTTCGGCCCATTCACGGGAGACGTCTCCCGTCACGCAGGGTGCAGTCGCACCTCCACAGATCTCCAGTCTCAGCTCTTGATACTGGTAATGGCTTCAAAAGGGCCACCACTTACGGGGCTATTCATGCCCGTGCCACCTTTTGCGTGGCTTAATCTTTTATCAATCAATCATCGGCCATACGGGCAAACGGCCAAATTCAGACTTAATCTGTAAGAGAACAGGTTGGGCACCTGACCATTTCCTTCTCGTTCTCTTTTCTCCTCCTGTTTATTTATTATCTCTTATCTCTTACGCTTCCTCATATCGTGTTTCCTCCTTGTCTTCCTTATCCCTGTTGTTTTTTTCTACTTCTTTGTCCCCATCGTCTCATTCCCTCTGCTAAGAAACAGGTTGATAGATGTCCAATTATCGTCAGTCCTCGAGTAACCAGATGATAATTAGGCAAGTTACCCGTCAATTCCAATAATGTTCCACCATCATTTTCACCACCACCATTATGTCATCTTCACCATCACCACCACCACCATTAAATCATCATCACCGCCACCACCCAGTGACGTATTCCTCCAGTGAGGTGAAGACCTTCACCTCACTGGAGGAATTAGATATTCACCCTGATATTAGATATTAGATATTTACCGTGAATTAGAATTCACGGTAATTAGATAGTAATGATCCTCCCAGATCAATAACACCGACAAGTCTTCCTCTCGAACTACTGGGATCCATATTGACCCTCTCCCCCCCCCCTCCCCCCCTAAGTATTGACACATAGGGCTCATGTATATTGACATGCTGATACATGGGACACTCTCTCTCTCACCCTTCTTCCCCTCCTACTCCCTCCCTCTTGTGTTCCAAGAGAATATGAATACTTCCCCTTGTGTTTCAAGAGAATATGAATACTTCCCCTTGTGTTTCAAGAGAATATGAATACTTCCCCCTTGTGTTTCAAGAGAATATGAATACTTCCCCTTGTGTTCCAAGAGAATATGAATACTTCCCCTTGTGTTTCAAGAGAATATGAATACTTCCCCTTGTGTTTCAAGAGAATATGAATACTTCCCCTTGTGTTTCAAGAGAATATGAATACATTTAGGTATGAATCACTTGAAGTACAAGACCAGTGGAGCGAAAGTTTGAGTTGTGTGAAAGTGGTGCTTGAGGGCAATGATAAGACGGTACTAAGATGCCTCTTATGCCCAAACCTCAAGGTATTCTGCATGTTATGAGAGGCTGAAACGAACCCCCCTCCCCCCCCCGTCCACTATCTGTACGCTTAAAGTCTTGTACAGCGGCTACAAGTCACATTATATATAGGGGAGGGAGGGGAAGGGTTTTCCCTCAGATTCGAAAGTCTACCTAACCAAACCGAACCATTTTTAACCCAACCCAATCGAACTCACCACAGCCTAGGCTAAGCTGATACATCCTAACTTAGCGAGATATACTTTTTTATAAAAGGGAAACTAGCTTTGTTAAATTGCCTTTGTACGACTTGACCTCACAACAGCCCAGCACGTGACCATCCTAGCAGGTGGTTATCCCAGCAGGTGGTTATCCCAGCAGGTGGTTATCCCAGCACGTGGTATCCCAGCACGTGGTTATCCCAGCACGTGGTCGTCCCAGCACGTGGTCAGCCCAGCTCGTGGTCAGCCCAGCTCGTGGTCAGCCCAGCATGTGGCCAGAAGAATGTTATGACAAGCTGAGGCGCAGTGGAGAGTTTGTCATGAGGGTTGAGAGTGAGTGAGTGAGTGAGTGAGTGAGTGAGTGAGTGATGAGTGAGTGAGTGAGTGAGTGAGTGAGTGAGTGAGTGAGTTGTCACACATTGGCAGAATGAGGTGGTCAGCTTTGATCTGGGCCTTAACAAGCAAGTCATGGGATATTAAATGACCATGTTGACGTCTCTCGACCTGCCCACGTCCCTATCTCCCATTGCGATGGGCAGACGAAGAGAGACATAGATCTAAGATAGCAGCTCCGTCCTTCTAAGGCTTCACTACGTCAAGGGAACTGTCGTACCAGAGTGCCTAGCTTATATCCTAATCTACCAGAGGACCCAAACGGAAAACGGGAGTGTGTGCGTGCCAATTTCGGGAACCATTTTCTAGTACGACGATTTTGGTCTTCGGTGGAGTATACGTCAAAATGCGACGCTCTGTTAGAAGGCTGTGTGTGTTGACACTTGTGATCTTTCCCCCTCACCTTCCCCCCTCACCTTCCCCCCCTTACCTTCCNAAAACTTGCCGTATTTGGTCAAAACTTGCCGTATTTGTTCAAAACTTGCCCATATTTGGTCAAAACTTGCCGTATTTGGTCAAAACTGGTCTGCATTTGGTCAGAACTTGTACACAGTGCTGGGGACACAGAAATCACAATAGCGTGATGCATCAAATGAACAAATCCACAAGGGCCGTGACGAGGATTCGAACCTGCGTCCGAGAGCATCCCAGACGCTGCCTTAATCGACTGAGCTACGACATGGTCAAAAGAAGTTGAACCCGAAGTTCTACTGAACTTACTGGATCCTGCAGCCTCTCCGAGACACAAACCAGGGTTTTACACGGAGTTTTTTGTGCCTCGGAGAGGCTGCAGGATCCAGTAAGTTCAGTAGAACTTCGGTTTCAACTCCTTTTGACCATGTCGTAGCTCAGTCGATTAAGGCAGCGTCTGGGATGCTCCCGGACGCAGGTTCGAATCCTCGTCACGGCCCTTGTGGATTTGTACACAGTGCTGGGATTTGTCAGGTTTGACAGATTAATCAGAAGAATCAGCTTAAACTGTTGAGATGTAAAGCCAAAATCAGGACCAGGTGTTGCTTGCCGAATTGCATATATATGTATGTGTGTGTGTGTGTGCATTTGCAGCTGCCAGGTATCCCATCTCCCACCGCCATGGGGCCCATGAATGATCTGAATCCTGGCAACCACAAGACCAGGAACATTGACAACGGTGAGTGGACGCTCTCTCTCCTTCCCTTCTCCTTTCCCCCTTCTTCCTCCTCCTCTCTCCTCTCCTCCCCTTCTCCCTCCTCTTCCTCCTTCCCTCTCCTTCCCCCCCCCTCCTCTTTACCTCATCTTGGTGCTCGGCTTCAATTTAATTTTAAATTTTGCCCCGAGGGGCGAGTTTATTGGGCAGCGTCACTCATCCTGTGAGTGGACACACCGCCATAGCAGCATGTACAACACTCCCCAATAGGAAGAAAACCACGCTGAGTTGTTCATCCTGCTGGTTTTATGGGAAGAGTTACTCAATCAAACTAAACGCCTTTATTCATAGATGGGTTTACATTTATAACTGGTAAAGTTTACATACATAACACAAACAAAACATGCAGTGCATTAATGGCAGTATATCTTGTAGATATAGTCATTATTAAGGTCACAGTACCTTACTGACCAACCAGAAAGTATTCTTGTGGTTGGTCAATAAGTATATGTATATACTATATATGGTATACATAGTATACTGTGTATACTACGTATACTGTGTATACTACGCCTCCGTACCCCATCCAGGGGTCACTCGACTCTTTTTATTTATTTGTTGTCATATTAACTCGTTGACTTTTATTAAATTAATTTATAGGAATTTTATTATTTATAGAAGTGGATTTGAATAACACAAAATTTAGTTTTTTTCCCTAGGTGATTATTTTATTTATATACAATGGCATCACAAATGGGGTTTTAATATAATTATTATAAACCAAACAAATGCAAATATTTGTCGTGTGCCAATTCAGTGTTATGGAAATTATATTTACAGTTTTCAGGTATATAAAAGGAGGGGGGGGGGGGTTATATACAAGGTAAGATATACTCTTGTAAACGTATTTCTTCCAAGATATATATCTGTATATATAGCCAGGTATATGACCATGAGGAACAATATATATATATATATATATATATATATATATATATATATATATATATATATATATATATATATATATATTGTTAAGTTTGAACTATATAGCCAGGTGTATAAGCATGGAGGAACATCTATATATATATTTTTGCATATATAGTCAAGTACATGACCATGGAGGAACATCTATATATATCTACATATATAGCCAGGTATATAATCATGAAAAACATCAATGTACTCATTTATTTATGTACTTGTCTTACCGTGACACATGCTGAAGATACATGGATCCTGTAAGAGGTGATACTTGTATCAACGTGACACTTGTGTCAGCCGTCAGAGGCAAGATAATTACATAACACACGCTACATGAATAATACAAATGAATAATGATAACAATTGTTATATTTTCTCAAAGATACTTTACTCCACTTTTCCCCACTTAAATACCCGAGTCACCATTAAGTGGACACATAAGTTTACAAAATAAATATTTCATTGATCAGTACTATGAATTACTTGTTTAATAATAATGTTTTCGAATTATTATTTGTTCTCAACATGTTCTCAAATTTGTTCTCAAGAACATTGCACATGTTCTCAACTAGCACTTACGTCATTTATACATCCCCCATAAACTTTCCCAAGACATAATAATGTATAACGAGGACTATGTATGAAGACAAAGAGCAATTCATATAGTGTATACTTCTCTACTTGTCAAGAGACTCGGGTATATACATCTTGCCTTGCAATGCAACCGCTTGCAACGGAAGCGATCGCCTGCAGCTACTCCTCAGACTAGGCCTCCACTAGGTCTATACAAAGGGCCTTTGACACAACTCTAAACAGACGCAAACAACCATCCGCTCTACTGGTAGTTAGGCTTTCAGTCAAACTATTTTCAACCTGCACCTAATACTATTATATATTCTAATTAGCTACTAGCTCTTATCAATTTAGGTACAGTAAATATTCCACTATTGAAACCCCCCCCCCTAATGTACGTATGGCTGCAATGTTGGCTTGTTTCCCGTCTTAAAACGGCAAAGATAATAGTTTAACACGGTGCATAAATTCTTTACATTAATTCAACACATTATGCAGCCTCTCTCCAATTCGTACGCTAATTCATTCCCCCCAAAACAAACTAATTTAAATACAGTTAACTCGGCTCGTAACAGTTGCAAACTTCCTCCAGATCAGTTGCTTTAATAATAAAGACTAATGATGCCTACTACTACTACTACTAATGCAGTAAAACATTGCCAGCCGTGGTGACAGGTCGGTCTCGAGCCCATTGTTGATGTGACGATGTGTATTGAATTTTGTAACTAGCTCATCAAGACTGTAACTTGCTTTGCTAAGTGAATTGTGGGATTCAGTCCCTGAGCCCATTATGTGCCTCCTGTAGCCCTTTCCACTACCGCCCACAGAATGGGTATGGGGTGAATAATAAATGAAGTTAAAGAAACTATCGCCAGCGTTCCCAACGTCAAGAAACTGTTGTACTAAAGTGGCTTATCCTCCCAGAGGACCCGCGAATAGAAAACGGGACATTATGTTAATTTTCGCGAGCCGCTGCCATTTTCTAACACGACAAATTTTGGCTTTTTTGGTAACGTATACGTCAAAATGCGAGGTGCTATAATGAGGACAGCTTGGACTAAACTTGGGGAAGGAGTCTTAAACGCTCCTTCTGCTGCTATGGAATGCATTGCACCACAGATCTAAACCAGGCCTGGTTGGCAGCCCGTCCTCACAATGGCCAATTGCTTATTTAATCCAGCCGCCAAACCTCTGTGACTGAAAAAACACATTACATATAACATAACTGCTCGTCGTTCGAACATTTCTCGAAAAGTGCTTCACTGCCATCACAGTCCGTCCTCCAAACAAAGACCCAAAAGTGATTCCATGTACCTGCTAAACCCCCTGTTTATGAATGAAAAACGGTTTACACATGGCTCACAACTGATTTCGTTCGAACACTTCCGGAACAAGTGCTTCGCTGACGAATTTTGTTCGAACCACAACGCTGTAAATATTTCACCCACGTTCTACAAATACAAATAATCGCCAACAGAACCTAAACACCTAAAATAACCTATGCCTATATATATACAATATGCTAATATATTACAATATTAATTTATATTTGAGAAAATTTCTATTTTGAATGAACAGCATGTAAAAATTTATGAATGCTTCTGTGGTGTCGACCGCTGGATGTAATGGACTTGAGTTGAGGACGGATTGAGCCATCCTCTGTTCGAATCTCACATCTGTACTATTTGCACTACAAATACAAATAATCGCCAGAAGAGCCTAAACACCTAACCTAATTTTGGTCCTAACTATGCACCAAATTATTATGGCTGAGGTCCGTAGGGGTCGGCATTGTCTGGTTGGTGGAGTTGGGCAACTGCATTGTGTTTGGATGTTAACGAAGTTTCCCCCCCTTGCCTAGTTTTTTTTCTCATGAATTAATTTTGCGCGTGATAATTATTCTATTTTTCTTAACCTTGTCGACTGTTTAATATAAACATTGGTTATATATTATTTTTTGTAATATTATTTTTTTCTTTGTAAAATGTGTAATGGGGGTATATAGTTTATACTTCTTTTGTTTTTGTATAAGTCCCTAGAATCGTAATAGTTTGTAGTTGTGACTTTGAATAAATATTCTTGGATTATTAACCCCTAAGCTTTATTTCTTTTTAGTGGCTTGTCGTGTAAGTTCAGTTTCCTTTGGTTATATAAGTGAGTATCAAATTCTTTATATTTTGCACTGAAATAAGTTAAAATATTGTTTAGTTTGAACCTCTTGCAGTTTGCTTCCTTGCTTGGTTAATCTTATTTAATTAACCGAGTTTTTGTGAATCTTTTGTATTCATGGTTTTTTAGATCTGTTGATAAACACCTGAAGTGTTCGAAACTTAATTAAACATCTTAAAGTACTACTTCAAGGTGTTCGTCGCGTTAATAGTGATCCTTTTGAAATAAAACAATAATTTATATATGAGAAAATACCAATTTTGAAGTTAAAATTTCTGAATGCCTCTAGGTCGGGCGCCGTAAGGTCGAACACAACAGCCTAAGGACACGTTTGTAGTAAGATATTAAATCTAGTTTTGTTCCCCATCTAATTTATCATTTTTCCATTTTCTGTACATTTTGTAAGTATTTTATTTTGGAATAAATGATTTAGTTTCAAAAAGACTATCAATATCTACATATATGTATATCGTAATTGCGAGGATGAACTTAAGACGTTCAAACTTGCATTCTTAATATGATTATAGCTCAATATAAAAGCTTAATTCGTGTATTTTGCCATCACAGATCAGCTTAAACTGCGCACTTTAGCGGCTGGTCAGGGGCCAGATTCACGAAAGCACTTACGCAAGCACTTACGAACCTGTACAACTTTTCTCAATCTTTGGCGGCTTTGTTTCCAATTATTAAACAGTTAATGAGCTCCGAAGCACCAGGAGGCTGTTTATAACAATAACAACAGTTGATTGGGAAGTTTTCATGCTTGTAAACTGTTTAATAAATGTAACCAAAAGCCGTCAAAGATTGAGAAAAGATGTACAGGTTCGTAAGTGCTTGAGTAAGTGCTTCGTGAATCTGGCCCCAGATTTATAGGTCAGCCATCTTGAAATTGATATTATGATGTGAGGACGGCCATGTGGTGCAACCTGGTGGTCGAACGAGGAACCAGACGACCAGTAACGCCGTTTAAACGGTTTGAATTTAACGGATTAGTTGATTTCGTCCAAAAAAAATATACGTAACAGATGCGAAATCGAATTGCGCAAACGAAATTAACTAATCCGTTAAAAATGTGGTGTTAGTAAAAAAATTAAAGCTCCGTAATATCGACGTGTTCTATGCCTCGGCCTCTATAGGTTAGGTAGGTTGCTTGGGTTCGTCCGTTGCGGGTTAGGGTAGTCAGAGGCATGGAATGTGGGGAAGAGTTTTGTTAAATTATTTATCGTAGTGCTCCCTTGGGTCAGTTGTACGAATTCGTTATATTATTCATTGTCGTGGTTGGCCATTACATATCTTTTTTTTTGTTATCTTCAAAGAGCATATGATTTAGACTACGGCGAAGAGCCGTTATCCTTTGCAACACTGTAGATCCGCTATGACGTATGTAGATCAAATTCAAAATTCAAATTTGTATTCAGGTAAAAGTACATACATAGAAGACGAGTTCGAAACATAATGTTGGATTTAGAGATAGAGCGTGTACATACTATACCTCCCTAAAGCCACTAATACGCACAGCATAGTTGGCGCAGTAGTTCGATTTATTGAATGGTGTTCGATTCTCTAAGATGATGTTCGGTTATGGAGAATATCTCGAAGGAATACTAAGAGGTTTACCCCGCTTCTAGGTGCGTGTATATATACAATTGAAAGTTTACTTAAAGCCGTGAGCCACGGCCAGGACTAAAGTATATACTTGTTGGTTCATTTGATTAAAGTTATTGTGTCGGCCTTGGTAGTCTAATCTTCCAGAGTTTACCTTGCATTGGTTTCGAGGGTCATTGACCCCCGCGGCCCGGTCACTGAATAGGCCTCCTGATTGGCGGTCTGGGTCAACCAGGCTGTAAAACGCAGCTTTAAGCCTTAGGCTTAAAACCAAATAGCGTCTCAACAATTCCACAACAAATGGCTTTCCAATCTACAATCACTATCCAATCTACAATCACTTTACAATCTTTACAATCACCCGAATCTGCGAAACCGTTTTTTTTGGGGGGGGGGGGCTGATTCTGGGCTTAATTTTGAGTAACTTGGTCATTTTTATTATAATTCGCATTGTCGGAGGACAAGAAGCCTGTGTGTATATTTATATTTTATGTTCGAATTGCCACCACCTCTGAAGGTGGAACTACTGACCCTCCCCAGGATGCAAGCAACCCTCCACAACAGTTGCTTAACTCCCGGCTGCCTATTTCCTGCAAGGTAAACAGAGGCATTGGGTGAAAGGGAAGCTTCCCAACCATTTCTATCCCGCCGGGGAACTCGAACCCGGGATTCCCGATTGAGAGTTGAGAAAGAAGCCAACTGTATGTACTTTGAGATTGAAAGACATTGTGCCAGGGAGCTGATCAAGGGGACTGTCCCTACATGGAGTGTGGGGGGGGGGGTTCTGGTTGGTCAAGAACCAACGGGTTCTTGAGCCTCATTGGAGGTCTGGGGCTAGATTCACGAAAGCACTTACGCAAGCACTTACGAACGTGTACATCTTTCCTCAATCTTTGACGGCTTTGGTTACATTTATTAAACAGTTTACAAGCATGAAAACTTCCCATTCAGCTGTTGTTATTGTTATAAACAGCCTCCTGGTGCTTCGGAGCTCATTAACTGTTTAATAATTGGAAACAAAGCCGCCAAAGATTGAGAAAAGATGTACAGGTTCGTAAGTGCTTGCGTAAGTGCTTTCGTGAATCTGGCCTCTGGTCAATCTACATTAGCAACAACTTTGCGGCTTTGGTTATAAGTTGTGGAAGGTGCGTCTCGCGCCTTACAACTTTCCTCTTGTATATTAGACAACTTCTCAGGTTTCCTAGTTCTCTGCTGTTTTGTTTTTTCTCCTCTTGATCCTCTTCATTTTTCTCTTGTTTACAGTATTCTCCTCTTCTGTCTTCTCTTTATACTTCCTTCTTGTCCTTCTGTTTGCTTTTCTTTTGTCTCATTCTTCTTTTTTTCACCTTTCATCTTTTTTCTTCTTATTTCTCATTCTCTTCTACCCTTTCTCTCCTCCTACTCCTCTTACTCCTTCTTCGTGTGTTTTGTTTGTCGTTGTATGTGCTTGTGTGTTTTGTCTTTGTATTAGCGTGTGTGTGTTTGTGCGTGTGTGTTTGTGCGAGGTGTTTAAACGATGTATTTGCGTGTACTCACCTCGTTGTACTTGCGCAGAGTGATTCCAGCTCTTGTCCCCCCGCCTCCTCGTAGTGTGGGTGCCTGATCATCCCGTCCTCTAACAAATTACGTCGCTTTTCGCTCGTATGCGCCACTCAGGCTAAAAATCGACGTAATTCAAAATGAAATCGGCTCTCGAAAGTGACGTACTGTCCCGTTTTCTGTTTTGGGTCCTCTGGTTTAGGCTGTTAGGTTAAGAGAGGAAACTTTCAGTTAAGTTTTCATGACGTTTTAAAACCTTAGGAGAACTTCCTGATCCTCCTAACCTACCAGAGGACGCTTAACTTATCGTTTTGGAAAAACAAAATTTAATTGGACAATAAATTTTCATTTTTAAATTGCGTCGATTTAAAACCGTAGCGGATAGGGACGAAGAGCGACATAATTTGCAAGAGGACGGGTTTAAGCATGCACTTGCATACCTCCCGATATTGTGCCTTGTCGTATGTGATCTGGGAGCCGTGAGGGGAGGTGGCTTCCACGCCGTATGCTGCCAGGTAATGCCGGTTGGGCACTACCCGCGTTGTGTATGGCTTTAGGGTCTTACAAGCAGAGAGTAAGCCACAATAACGTGATTGATAATTCACTGAGCGTGAAGAAGCCTCTATTTCACAGACTGTAGAAGTTTTGATGTTTCTTTTGCATCTTGAAATTTTTTAAGCTGTTTAATATACTTTTCAGGAGATTGGTGGCTTAATTCAAGCTTTAAATTCCCTATAGCCAGGCCTCTTAGATGTGGAGAAATTGTGTTGGTTGGGAAAATAATTTTCGACTTGTTAAATGAATTATCTGCTGTCAGATGGTTGTAAAGAATACATGAGTTATAGGTGAAAATCTGTGATTTATTTATGTAAATATTTTTGCCGATGTAACAAAAATTTTTTTTTGTCCTAATACATTTGTCTCCTTGGTACCGGTTCCCCCACCAGCGGGACTTCCTGTGTACTTCCCTATCTCCTATCTCCACCACTTAAAGTACCCACTGCCAACCACTACTGCCACTCTCTCCTCCAGCACCACCCCGTACAACCAACACCACCACCTTCCTCATCTCCACCAATACTCCACCTACGGGCTCACCATAGCCCGTGCTACTTGGAACTTTGTTCCAGGTAGCGAATCTTTAATAACAACAATAACAACAACAACCTTCGCCCGTGCACCACCATCTCCATTTATTGTCGCCAACACCTCCACTACATTCCCCAACAACAACAACAGACGACGCCTACAGTCATTTGCTTTTCCCGCCACTAACGCGGCCGCAAACACCACCTACCCACCAACCATTTCGATGCCAAAAATCTACCTTTTCCTCCCATATTTACCATCACTCTCTCCACCACCTCTGGACTAACCGCCGTTCGTGTCTCCCACAGCTGACGAGAATGACAGTGGGATCGGCGTGTGTGGCTGGATCCTCACAGCACTCTCCTGGATGCTGGTCCTGGCTACCATGCCCTTCTCCTTCTTCGTCTGCTTCAAGGTACGAGTCTTTCCTCCATCTCGCCGAGGACCTGGTTTTCCTTCTATGGGGGGCGAGTTACAGGTTGGCAGGGCATGCTAAGGGGTGAGTTACAGGCTGTCAGGGCATGCTAAGGGTGAGTTACAGGCTGTCAGGGCATGCTAAGGGTGAGTTACAGGTTGTCAGGCCATGCTAAGGGTGAGTTACAGGTTGTCAGGGCATGCTAAGGGGTGAGTTACAGGTTGTCAGGGCATGCTAAGGGTGAGTTACAGGTTGTCAGAGCATGCTAAGGGTGAGTTACAGGTTGTCAGGGCATGCTAAGGGTGAGTTACAGGCTGTCAGGGCATGCTAAGGGGTGAGTTACAGGCTGTCAGGGCATGCTAAGGGGTGAGTTACAGGCTGTCAGGGCATGCTAAGGGTGAGTTACAGGCTGTCAGGGCATGCTAAGGGGTGAGTTACAGGCTGTCAGGGCATGCTAAGGGTGAGTTACAGGCTGTCAGGGCATGCTAAGGGTGAGTTACAGGCTGTCAGGGCATGCTAAGGGTGAGTTACAGGTTGTCAGGGCATGCTAAGGGGTGAGTTACAGGCTGTCAGGGCATGCTAAGGGTGAGTTACAAGTTGTCAGGGCATGCTAAGGGTGAGTTACAGGCTGTCAGGGCATGCTAAGGGGTGAGTTACAGGCTGCTGGGACATGTTACAGGTTATTTCGTGTAGTTTTTGTACTGTAACTTAGCCATCAGTCACCGCTACAGTGCTACACATCATATGTACATTTTCAGCAGCTCTACCACAAAGAGCTGGGGAGCTGCTATACATTATATGGTGTAGAGTAGCGCCAGAGGTCACTGTAGAGGCTTCCGCGAGAGGTCACGAGGGTTCCAAAGAGGTTCCGCGAGAGTTGTTGTTGTTGTTATAGATTCAGCTGCTCGGAACAAGTTCCAAGTAGCACGGGCTATGGTGAACCCGTAGCGGACTTACCTGGCACGGGAGCGGTGCTCCTGTCCGCGAGAGTGATAAATAGGTTCGTGCTAATCACTGAAATTGTATTTTCATTCTCACAGTTCGTGTGAAGATAATAATGCCAGCATGTAGAATTATAGTGGGTAAAATGCTGGGACAAGCTGCAATACGAGAATTATAGTGGGCAAAATGCTGGGACAATATGCAGTTCGAGACATTGAAAATGTTTCACATTCAAACAGTAGGATACATGTGTGATCAATTGAACAATATAGCTTTTCTGTGCAGGTTGACGAATCGACTGATTGTACCAGTATCATGTTTTCTCTGCTCTAAGATTTGTCAGTGAAGGTGAAACTGAAGAAAACGTTTGTTGTTGTAAAGAACTGTCTTTGAGACAAGCAATGGGGCTGATATATTTCATAGTTTGTCCTCGTATGGACTTTGTGGTAACGTTGATATCATTATTACAAGTACTTTGTTATCTAGGTTTATTGATGTCCAGGGCTAGCCAATTACAATTGTGTCCAAGGCTAGCCAATTACAGTTGTCCAAGGCTAACCAATTACAGTTGTGTCCAGGGCCAGCCAGTTACAGGTGTGTCCAAGGCTACTGGACACACCCTCGCGTTTGAACTTCACCTCCTGTGCGTATTGACAAGTCCGTTTTCTAACTGTAACATTAAATATAGACCAAAAACACAACAAAAAATAACGACAAGCTGAAAATGTGTCATTATAAAAAGGGGGAACTTAACAAAAATATATAAACTGTTATCGGCCTAATCAAACCAAGGCTAGGCTAGGTCATGCTAGGCTTTTGTTAAGTTAGCTCCCTTGATCTAGGCTAGGCTAGGTCATGCTAGGCTTTTGTTAAGTTAGCTCCCCCTTGATCTAGGCTAGGCTAGGTCATGCTAGGCTTTTGTTAAGTTAGCTCCCCCTTGATCTAGGCTAGGCTAGGTCATGCTAGGCTTTTGTTAAGTTAGCTCCCTTGATCTAGACTAGATTGGTTAAGTTTTTCTAACTGTCATCTCTTATTCAATTTCCCGTTTGAGGATTGATATATTTTGCTTACTCCAGTTTTGTTTTTTGGACTAAATTTGATTAATGACGAAACAGCCTCTTTGGTACAAGATGGGTTTGTTGTTGTTGTTAAAGATTCATTACCTGGAACAAAGTTCCAAGTAGCACGGGCTATGGTGAGCCCATATGAGGTAAGATAAGTATTTACATTAGCGTCAGAATGGGATGAACTCTCAAAGGTTCAAGTTATAAGCTGCACCAGACCAAGGTGTGAACTGTAAAGCTATTTTAATGCAATTTGTCCAGCGTCGTACACACCCCGCGGAATTTCTGCCAAATCCTTTAATCTTATCGTAACTTCTGGCATTAATAGCAGACAGGAAAATTAAAAAGTTTGGGTCATGATGGAGTTTCACGAGTGTGTGAGTACATACCTAGTTGTATTCACTTAGTTGTGCTTGCGGGGGTTGAGCTTTGCCTCTTTGGTCCTGCCTCTCAACTGTCAATCTACTGGTGTACAGATTCCTGAGCTTCTCGAGCTCTATCATATCTGCATTTGAAACTGTGTATGGAGTCAGCCTCCACCACATCACTTCCTAGTGCATTCCATGTACTAACTACTCTGACACTGATAAAGTTCTTTCTAATGTCTCTGTGGCTCATTTGGGTACTCGGCTTCCACCTGTGTCCCCTTCTTCGTGTACCACCCGTGTTACATAATCCATCCTTGTCTACCTTGCCAATTCCCCTGAGAATTGTTTATGCGGTGATCATGTCTCCCCGAGCTCTTCTGTCTTCCAGCGACGTGAGGTGCATGTCAGGCAGCCTTTCCTCGTAACTCATGCCTCTTAATTCTGGGACTAGCCTAGTGGCATACCTCTGAACTTTTCCCAGCTTCGTCTTGTGTTTGACAAGGTACGGTCTACATGCTGGGGCCGCATACTCCAGGATTGGTCTTACATGTGTGGTATACAAGGTTCTGAAAGATTCCTTACACAGGTTTCTGAAGACTGTTCTACTTTTAGCCAGCCTCGCATACGCCGCTGATGTTATTCTTTTGATGTGGGCTTCAGGAAACTGGTTTGGGGTGATATCAACTTCTAGATCTTGCTCTCTGTCTGTTTCATGAAGGACTTCATCTTCTATTCGGTATCTCGTGTCTGGCCTTCTACTTCCTCCGCCTAGTTTCATTACCTTACATTTACTCGGGTTGAACTTCAACCATTTGTTGGACCATCCCTTCAGCTTGTCTAGGTCATCTTGTAGCCTCATACTCTCTTAACCCACCTCATAATTTTTGCATCATCAGCAAACAATGAGAGGAATGATTCTATACCCTCTGGGAGATCATTTACATATATCAGAAATAGTATAGGTCCAAGGACTGAACCCTGCGGGGCTCCACTGGTGACGCCTCGCCACTCCGAGACGTCACCCCCTCACAGTGACTCGCTGTATTCTGTTGCTTAGGTACTCCCTTATCCAGTGCAGTATCTGATAAGGGTCCAGGAAGGACCTGAAATTTGTGATAGGGGCCCAGGACGGACCGAAACGTCCTCACTTTCATCTCTTATGTGTGTGGGTTCGGTTATATGATTTCAGCCACATTATTGACCAGACCACACACTAGAAAGTGAAGGGACGACGACGTTTCGGTCCGTCGTGGACCATTCTAAAGTCGATTGAGAATGGAATGTCGATTAATGTGGCTGATCAAGTCGATCAGCCACATTATTCTGACTTCTTGTCTGCAATGCACGTGTCGATTTTCATGCATAGTTTGTTGCAATGCGCGCACCCATTGTGTTACAGTGTGCATTCTTTTCACCAAATCATATTGTTACTTTTTGCGATGCATTCCGTTAGCTTTTGCATTCCACAATTCTTATTTTTGCAACGCATATTCCTATTTACCCAATTATGCGCCATGAAATACATCTTCTCACTGTTCCGTAATGCACTCGTGCAGTGCTCCGTAAAGCACTTTTGAAGTGTTCCTTTACACATTTCCCCCAATGATGACCAATGTACGCTGTATAACTCTACCCTATGAATGCTAAGAGCAAATAACATCGTTCCATGTACTCTTAAATGTGTCTTTTTTTCCCCCCCGTCCCATCCCAAATCCTTATCCTGACCCCTTCCAAGTGCTGTAAAGTCGTAATGGCTTGGCGCTTTCCCTTGTTAATTAATTATAATTAATGCCCCCCCCTACCCCTTAACACTCAAGAATCGTTGGAACAAACTGCCGGATACATAATAGACATAGGATCAAGGGATGATTTAACCCTTAAAGGGTTAATAATATGTATACGAATGAGTTTATAAACAAAACACTAGAATTGCACTGCATAAGATGATGAACAGCAGAAGGCCTCTTGGGAGGTTAATGGGCCCTCTGCTGTTCCCTTAATTATGCAGGTGAAGAGCCACAATAACCTGGCTGAAAAATGTTGACCAAACCACACACTAGAAAGTGAAGGGACGACGACGTTTCGATCCGTCCTGGACCATTCTCAAGTCGATTGTGACTTGAGAAATAAAGTCACAACTGACTTGAGAATGGTCCAAAACGGACCGAAACGTCGTCGTCTCTTCACCTTCTAGTATGTGGTCTGGTCAACACTTCCCTTAATTATGTTCTAACAAGTGTCCACAAATTCAGGTTGTGCAGGAGTACGAGAGAGCCGTCATCTTCAGACTGGGAAGATTACTTCAGGGAGGCTCCAGAGGGCCAGGTCAGTCCTCCCATACTCCATCCTTCCTTCATCGGGATGAAAAGGATTTTCAAAGTCTTGGGCTCGATTCACGAAGCAGTTACGCAAGCACTTACAAACCTATACATTTTTTCTCAATTTTGGTAGCTTTGTTTACAATTATTAAACAGTTAATGAGCTCCGAAGCACCAGGAGGCTGTTTATAACAATAACAACAGTTGATTGGGAAGATTTCATGCTCGTAAACTGTTTAATAAATGTAACCAAAGCCGTCAAGATTGAGGAAAGATGTACACGTTCGTAAGTGCTTGCGTAACTGCTTCGTGAATCTGGCCCCTCGTTTATTATTGAGGCGTTGGAAATAATCTCACTTATTACTTGTATGTCAGTAGTATGTGTGAGTACGTGTGTGCACTCGTCTAGTTGTGCTTGCGGTGGTGGAGCTTCGGCTCTTTGGTTCCGGCTCTCAGCTATCAATTAACCTGCGTGTGTTTTCCTGAGGCTGTGAAGCTTTAGCGTATATTCATTTGAAACTGTGTGTGTGTGTGTGTGTGTGTGTGTGTGTGTGTGTACCTGTGTACCTACACACCTAAATACACCTAAATGTATTTGCAGGGTTAAACCTCAGCTCCTAATCTTCTCTTTCGAACAATAATAGTCCATTGTGTATGTTTAAGGTTCTGAAAAGGAATTGCATTGCATTTAACTCCATATTTTTCTTATGACAATATTGAAAATATATATATTTCAGTGAATCCAAATATAACTGAAACATCCCCATAACGTAATCAATTGTAAACCCAAACAAATTGATCCTAGTCCTAATATTTGAAGTAGCTCTCCCAAGGAGACTCGTAGCTAGTGATAATCCTCTTACTGGAGTTGTTTACAGCGACATGAAGATGTTGGAGGAGCGGTGATTGGCCTTCCAGCGTGGTCTTGGCCTCAATAACAACCTGTAGACTGTCATACCTGTTTAACTGTCACTGCAGCACCAGCAGAGGAGCTGGTGCTGGGAGAAGGAGGGAGAGAGAGAGAGGAAAAGAGAGAGNGCAGGTAAGTGGACCACAGGAGTGAGTTAGAGATCACAAACATTACACATTCACAAGCGCACCTGGTCGCCATGGAAACTGTCAACACAAGCGGTTATATGACATCTTCTTTTTCCGGTTTCGTTATCGAGACCGTCTTGTGAACGCGGGTCTTTGTTTACCTTTCTCAGAAACCTGTGTGTTTCATCTAGTTTTCTAGCACAGACGTGGCCAATCGTATGTACATATCTTCTGTCCTCCATGGACAGGGTTAGAGATCTGTTAGATATCAGACGTGGCCACTCGTATGCACATATCTTCTGTCCTCCATGGACAGGGTTAGAGATCTGTTAGATATCAGACGTGGCCACTCGTATGCACATATCTTCTGTCCTCCATGGACAGGGTTAGAGATCTGTTAGATATCAGACGTGGCCACTCGTATGCACATATCTTCTGTCCTCCATGGACAGGGTTAGAGATCTGTTAGATATCAGACGTGGCCACTCGGTGCACATATCTTCTGTCCTCCATGGACAGGGTTAGAGATCTGTTAGATATCAGACGTGGCCACTCGTATGCACATATTTCTGTCCTCCATGGACAGGGTTAGAGATCTGTAGATATCAGACGTGGCCACTCGTATGTACATATCTTCTGTCCTCCATGGACAGGGTTAGAGATCTGTTAGATATCAGACGTGGCCACTCGTATGTACATATCTTCTGTCCTCCATGGACAGGGTTAGAGATCTGTTAGATATCATATAGTGATAATGATAAGGTTATTTAGGAAAAGTATATACATACAATATGAGTGATAAGCTGAATGTGGATTTCTGTATATATTTCTAGATAGAATGTCTGGATTTCTAGATAGAATGTTTGGATTTCAAATAGATTTCTGGTTACATGCCTGGATTTCTAGACAGAATTCTAAATATAATGTCTCGATTTCTAGATAGAATGTCTGGATTTCTAGATTACACTACATTTCAAGTGTAGTGAGCTGTTGAGCACTCAACAAAAGAGGATAATTGCAATCCTTTTTGCAATACAAAGTAGCATACATATATTCTCGCCTGTCTTACATAGATAGGATTAGAAAGCTGTTCTACATATATTTTCACAATCGGGAATTCCGGGTTCGAATCCTGGACGGGACAGAAATTAGTTGGGCGCATTTCCTATCACCTAATGCTTCTGTTCACCTACCAGCAAGTATAGGTACCCAGGAGTTTGTCAGCTTGCTGTAGGGTTGGATCCTAAAGAGAGGGGGTCACTAATTCGACCTACGATGGGGGGGGGGGGAGAAGGTCACTAATTCGACCTCAAGAGGGGGGGAGGGGTAGCAAGGATCTCGATATAAGCCTAACGTGTATAAATACACAATGGCTGCCTGTCCCCCGACACTATGAATTCAAATGAATTAATTAGCACGCAGTGTATTATTGAGCACTTAAGCACAGGAGATTGAGCACTTAAGCACAGGAGATTGAGCACTCAAGCACAGGAGGAGCTGCTCAGCGCACAGTCATCCCGAGGTCAAGCCGCACAATACACATGGGGGGGGGGGTTAAAATAACTGATGTGAATTTAATCCAACATTCACTCGTTCGAATAATGTAAACCAGTAATACTCTTAGCTTTACTACCATCCAGACGGTGACCAAAAGGGTCAAGAAAACTGTCTAGTCTACCACATAGTCTACCTCATAATCTACCACATAGTCTACCACATAATCTACCACATAGTCTACCACATATAGTTCATCCTCTATAACAAGCGAGACGCATGACATTTTAACGAGACACGGGTGTCAACGAGACGCTTGAAGTGAAGCGCGAGTTTGAAGCAAACATCACGTGACAGGTATGGGAAGGGTGGGAGGGAGTGATGCATTACCGCTGCCCGGAATGGAACCAGATCGTTACTGGTGACGTGGAACGGAAGAAGGAGGTGTTGGGTCAGGCGGAATGGGGGGAGAGGGCAGGGAGGGAAGGAGGGAGGGAGGGAGAGAGGCAGGGAGGGAGGGAGAGAGGGAGGGAGTGTAAGAGCCGGTAAGGTAGGGACAAGTACCAGGTGTATCATGAAGTCAGTACGTGAGTGCCGGATGGTGCGCGCGAACTGCCTCTCTTACTGAGTTCGCAACAACCACTGCCGCTGCCTCCCGCAAGCCTTCGGCAACCGCTGCTGCTGCTGCCGTCCACAGCCCCCGCCCACCACCGCAGCAGCTGCTGTGTGTCGCCCTCGACTTCAGCCTGCTAAGGTCGAGTCATGTCTGCTGAGGAGGACGCTAGCAATGGGAAACACATATTGGTTAGGATTACCTCCTTGAAGCACCTTGTCGATGTACCCCTTCGAAGTAGGCTTCGTCCTTGAAGCACTTTGTCGATGTACCCCTTCGAAGTAGGCTTCGTCCTTGAAGCACTTTGTCTGTATACCCCTTCGAAGTAGGCTTCGTCCTTGAAACACTTTATCGATGTACCCCTTCGAAGTAGGCTTCGTCCTTGAAGCACTTTATCGATGTACCCCTTCGAAGTAGGCTTCGTCCTTGAAGCACTTTGTCTATATACCCCTTCGAAGTAGGCTTCGTCCTTGAAGCACTATGTTAATTATATCTTTTCGGAGTAAGCTCTGTTCTTGAAGCATCTCCTCGAACTACCCCTCACGATATAGGACACCTCAATGTATACTATTGTATGCTTCCGTAATATTCCTATTGTCTTCTTGCTGTGTTTGTAAGTGCTCCATACTTCACGTGTGGAGCTATTCGCCTGCTAGGGCTTATGCTACGGTGTCTGAAGGTGCTGTGTAGAGGTTGAGATTGTAAATTCACTTGAGTGAAGTGCTAAATTCTTTACCAAGACTAACAGGAGGTAAAATTCGGCGTTTAGCTTGCTTCTTCAGATTCTGCTAGGTGCTGTGGAGACTGCAGGTGAACTAACCTGGTGCTTTGGGTGATAGATATCATTATTAGAATTAACTCGAAAGATTTATTAAGAACCCACTTAGTGTTTTGAGACACTCTGGCAAGATAAGACGAATTGTTCGCACAGTCTCTGATAGGGGTGATACCTCAAGTTTAACTCAATAGATTGAGTGATGAAGATTAAGTCACCCCAAGAGAAGGCTCGGGTTGTTGTTTTATTAAGCTACTTAGAACAAAAGTTCCAAAGTAGCACGGGCTATGGTGAGCCCGTAGTGGACTTACCTGGCACAGGAGCGAGGCTGTAACTCCTAGGCTCGGGCATGAGTAGCCCGTAAGTACTTAATAGGATCAGATGTGTTAATCAAGATCAGTGGTCTCTATGAAGACCAAATCGTACACCAGAGGAGACGACGACGTTTCGGTCCGTCCTGGACCATTCTCAAGTCGATTCAGAGAATTGACTTGAGAATGGTCCAGGACGGACCGAAACGTCGTCGTCCCTTCACCTTCTAGTGTGTGGTCTGGTCAACTGACAATCATTATCACAGCCCATTATCACAATCGCCTTGATAATGGGTCCAGGACGGACCGAAACGTCGTCGTCCCCTCTTCTGGTGTGGGGTTTGGTCATGTCTTCACCCCCGTTATTGTGACTCATCGTCTGCTAGTAGTTTCTTTGTTTCGATTATTGATCTTTATCTCTGTAGTCATTTAATCAATATTTTGTGCGTCAGAATTTGTAGTTCCCATAATAATTTCCTATCTAATTACACCCTTAATATAAGACATTTTGTTTAGCTTTTATTGTTGATTTTCAATCAAATTTCCAGCTTTCATAGTTAAATTTGCTCTTTATTATTAGATTTGTTAAAATGATGTTTGTAATTTATCATTTTATTCCAATGTTATGTTTGTCATTAAATCATTTATTTGATAATAATTTTCCATATGTACATGCTTACATATTTTTATTTAGATTGGAGTTTGTTGCTTCATCATTTTCAAATGAATTACTTTTCACCATTTTTCTCACCAAAAGTAATTGCTTTTATCGATCAAGTATAGAATGAATAGTCAATATTTAAAGTGGATTCGAGCTTGTTACAATCATTTTTTATGTAATCAGTGTCGAAACTGTTGTTGGAACCTTGTCAAACTTGCCCGTATTTGGTCAAAACTTGCCCGTATTTGGTTAAAACTTGCCCGTATTTGGTCAAAACTTGCCCGTATTTGGTCAAAACTTGCCCGTATTTGGTCAAAACTTGCCCGTATTTGGTCAAACTTGCCGTATTTGGTTCAAACTTGCCCGTATTGGTCAAAACTTGTATTTTTTGCCCGTATTTGGTCAAAACTTGCCCATATTTGGTCCAAACTTGCCGTTATTTGGTCAAAACTTGCCGTATTGGTCAAACTTGCCCGTATTTGGTCAAAACTTGCCTGTATTTGGTCAAAACTTGCCGTATTTGGTCAAAACTGGTCTGCATTTGGTCAGAACTTGTACACAGTGCTGGGGACACAGAAATCACAATAGCGTGATGCATCAAATGAACAAATCCACAAGGGCCGTGACGAGGATTCGAACCTGCGTCCGAGAGCATCCCAGACGCTGCCTTAATCGACTGAGCTACGACATGGTCAAAAGGAGTTGAACCCGAAGTTCTACTGAACTTACTGGATCCTGCAGCCTCTCCGAGGCACAAACCAGGGTTTTACACGGAGTTTTTTGTGCCTCGGAGAGGCTGCAGGATCCAATAAGTTCAGTAGAACTTCGGTTTCAACTCCTTTTGACCATGTCGTAGCTCAGTCGATTAAGGCAGCGTCTGGGATGCTCCAGGACGCAGGTTCGAATCCTCGTCACGGCCCTTGTGGATTTGTACACAGTGCTGGGATTTGTCAGGTTTGACAGATTAATCAGAAGAATCAGCTTAAACTTTGTTGAGATGTAAAGCCAAAATCAGGACCAGGTGTTGCTTGCCGAATTGCATATATATATATGTGTGTGTGTGTATGCATTTGCAGCTGCCAGGTATCCCATCTCCCACCGCCATGGGGCCCATGAATGATCTGAATCCTGGCAACCACAAGACCAGGAACATTGACAACGGTGAGTGGACGCTCTCTCCTTCCCTTCTCCTTTCCCCCTTCTTCCTCCTCCTCTCTCCTCTCCCTCCCCTTCTCCCCCCTTCCTCCTTACCTCATCTTGATGCTCGGCTTCAATTTAATTTTAAATTTTGCCCCGAGGGCGACAGTATTGGGCAGCGTCACTCATCCTGTGAGTGGACACACCGCCATAGCAGCATGTACAACACTCCCCAATAGGAAGAAAACCCCGCTGAGTTGTTCATCCTGCTGGTTTTATGGGAAGAGTTACTCAATCAAACTAAACGCCTTTATTCATAGATGGGTTACATTTATAACTGGTAAAGTTTACATACATAACACAAACAAAACATGCAGTGCATTAATGGCAGTATATCTTGTAGATATAGTCATTATTAAGGTCACAGTACCTTACTGACCAACCAGAAAGTATTCTTGTGGTTGGTCAATAAGTATATGTATATACTATATATGGTATACATAGTATACTGTGTATACTACGCCTCCGTACCCCATCCAGGGTCACTCGACTCTTTTTTATTTATTTTTTGTCATATTAACTCGTTGACTTTTATTAAATTAATTTATAGGAATTTTATTATTTATAGAAGTGGATTTGAATAACACAAAATTTAGTTTTTTTCCCTAGGTGATTATTTTTATTTATATACAATGGCATCACAAATGGGGTTTTAATATAATTATTATAAAACCAAACAAATGCAAATATTTGTCGTGTGCCAATTCAGTGTTATGGAAATTATNCCCCATAAGTGTAATTATGCACTGTATATGACAGTAAGAAAATGTACTTATTACACTTAGTATTAATTAAATCGTACTGTCAATTCGGAGGATGGGGTTGTATTAAATATATCAACACGAGACAATGTTCTATAAATAGAACAAAAGACATAAATTGGATAAGTTTAGATTTAGGAAAGTCTAAGTGGCATCTCTGAGACTTTGCACATCGCTACATTTATTAAATATGGAGAATAATATGGAATAGAGGCCTAATAAGCCTCGCAGAAGGCATATTGGGCCATTCGTTGTAACTAATTTTATAAAATATTAATAAAAAAGCAACTTGAGCTTTTCTTTGCGCGCTTGAAGAACTCTGGCAAATACTTCGTCTGGCCTTTGGGGGAACTTTAATATTTTGGGTAACTAGAAGCAGTCTACTTGGGGGAAAGTGTACAAGTCAATTTCTACTCTTCGCCAATACATAGTTCTAGCAATTCTAGGTCATTCTAGCAATAATATAGATTCTTCTCTGGTAAAAATGCAGAAATCAATTGCTCTCTCTCTCTCCCCTCCGTCTAGCACAAAAAACTTTGGCGTTATAACCTTGTTCTATTACGGAAGTTTTCATGATAGTTTTATCTCAAAAAGTTTCTGTAATTATGTTTTTTTTCTTTAGTATTTGAAGAAAAGAGAGTGGATGACGTGGGAGCCCATTAAGTGAGATTAGTAGAAAACTTGGCTCCAAGAACCACCACCGATAAGAATACGTTTTAGGAGCATTGTATTCTTTAGTCTTTACGTCCGACGTTGAATGAGAGAAACATTCATTCTTTGATTCTATATTTTTCTTTGGAGTTGTCTTGTGGTTTTAAGACGTGTGCTTTTGAGTACTCAGGGAGCTGGTTCGCATCCTGCTATTGGCCCTGATTTTCAGGAGTATTTTCAACGAACAGTTTGTAAATTTTCCATTTACAAACATGAGAATGTTTTGTAATTGATTCTTGGAGAGCGTGATGTTGATGGGTAAGGAAGGCACTTATGTCGTTATAACGTCGAGGAGCTGAACGAACTTTTGTTCTTCTTAACCTGAAGAAAGAGAAGTTGTAAAATGAACTCTTACAAAGTTCATTTCGTAAAGTGAACTTTGTAAGTAAATTCTCTTACTAAGAAGTTAAGAGTTCATTTCATTTCGAAAAATGAACTCTTACAAAGTTACTCTAGTAACTTTTCTAAATATTGATCTTGTCAATATTTAGTGTTGTGTTCGGCAATATGTCTAGACATATATATGACATATACTAGATGTCTAGATCATATATGTCTAGACTAGATATGTCTGTTTATGTGTAGAGACGATATGTTCCTGGTGGGATCTTGCTCTTTGTGAATTATCAGACGCCTTGAAGGAGATTGATTGATTGATAAAGATTAAGCCACCCAGAGGTGGCACGGGCATTAATAGCCCGTAAGTGGTGGCCCTTATAGCCATTAACATATCGAGAGATGATACTGGAGACCTGTGAGGTGCGACGGCACCTGCGTGACGGGAGATGTCTCCCACCAAATGGTCTTGAAGGAGATGTTCTTGTCTTGCCTATATATTGAGATCCTCCAGACGCCTCCTGAACCATCACAACGCCGCCTGCTTAATGCTTACGATCACTACGCATGAAACAAGACAGTCAATAATTTCTGTACTCAAGTTTCAAACCATCAACATCTAGTTTGATATCGAAGAAACCCACGTAATTACTAAATGACTCAGTCTTAGTAATTAGTAATTACTAAATTACTAATTTAATAATGTCTCTTTAGGTAGGAATTACTAATTTAGGGAGGCACTCCTTTAGTAATTACTATCTTAGTTCGTAATTACTAAATAGTAATTAGTTATTCTTTTAATTTTTAAATTAGTAATTACTAATTACCGGTTAGATTCATTAGTAATTACCAATTAGTAATTAGAATTACTAATTAGTAGAATTGCTAATTAGTAAATTTAGTAATTTGTTTACAATTATTTAATTACAGCAATTAAGTCAAATTGCTAAGAAAGTAATGATGTTGCAAGTTACTTCTTGCAACATCCTTACTGTCTTCTGCAAGAACTGCCACATTTCTGCGGTTCATCAAGCAACCTTCAGACACTCTTAAGACGTTTCGGTCTAGGGCAGGCCGAAACGTCTTCAGTTTCGTTCTTCTTTTTAGATGTGTGGGTTCACGTGCCTTAATATTCACCCCCGTTATTGTGACTTACTCTCTGCATTGTATTGCAAACTTGCGTAAACGTATCCAGGTGCATATATATATGTTATCATTTATGTATTAACATATGAATTATGATTTGTTCATTTATGAATTAAGCTTTTTGGTTTGATTGTTATCAAAACAATTATAAAGTATATCAGTATAATTATATGCAGTTAAATACAGTATATACAGTTAAATATCACATCAAAGCTTTTATCTTTACAATTCAACTGTATCTTAGTTCAATGCAGCTTAATTCTGAAATTAAATTAGCTGTAACTTATTTCGGCAAACTTTAAATTGTAACCAAAAATCTGTAACTAAATTCATTGCAACTTAATTGAATGAAGATATAACTTGACGGGGCCTGACAGCTGAGTGGACAGCGCTCGGGATTCGTAGTCCTAAGGTTCCGGGTTCGATCCCGAGGCGGAAACAAATATGCAGAGTTTCTTTCACCCTGATACTCCTGTTCACCTAAGTGAGATCTAATTATCTATCTAAATTATTAAATCTAACCCCCAGGTACCTAATTAAGTGAATCTAATTAGGTTCTAATTGAATCCAATTAGGTACATAATTAGATTCATTAGATAACGGGGATCTAATTAGATTCAATTAGAACCTAATTAGATTCACCTAATCAGGTACCTGGGAGTTAGGCATCTGCTACGGGCTGCTTCCGAGGTTTCGGCGAGGACCGGGCCGCGGGGACGCTAAGTCCCGAAATTATTTCAAGATAACCTCAACTAATCCAGGGACGTTCTGTCCCTGACGCGTTAATGGATAACACATTCCTGATTGGCTTACGTTGTACATTATAAATGAAATCAATGACCTCGTTGAACGTCTCAACAGTAATGTAAACTCCTCAGAGCCAGGAGGAGGCGTGTCAACGCAACGACGTCTTCCAAGAAGCTCTGACTCTCCAAGGACTCTTCTCAATCTTTGGTAGAGTCCGGACGGGACTCTCCCAAGGACCCGAAAAGTCATTACGGGATTGTTCTCTCCGTGACCCGGTAGACTCACTAACAGGACCCAACTCAAAATCTGGTAGACTCAGTTTGGGACTCCCAAGATCTGGTAGATTAAGTACGGGACTCTCCTTAAGGTCTGGTAGAGTCCGGACTGACCGTCAGGGGCACCACACGACACTTGTCATGGGAATGTACGATAATGGTGAGTAGATTCAGTTCTGGTTTAACCTGCACATTCACTGCTGTGTTTAACCTGCACATTCACTGCTGTGGTTTAACCTGCACATTCACTGCTGTGTTTAACCTGCACATTCACTGCTGTGGTTTAACCTGCTCATTCACTGATGTGGTTTAACCTACACATTCACTGCTGTGGTTTAACCTGTACATTCACTACTGTGGTTCAACCTACATATTCACTGCTGTGGTTCAACCTACACATTCACTGCTGTGGTTTAACCTGCTCATTCACTGCAGTGGTTTAACCTGCACATTCACTGCTGTGGTTTAACCTGTACATTCACTGCTGTGGTTCAACCTACACATTCACGGCTGTGGTTTAACCTGCTCATTCACTGCAGTGGTTTAACCTGCTCATTCACTGTTGTGGTTTAACCTGCTCATTCACTGCTGTGTTTTAACCTGCACATTCACTGCAGTGGTTTAACCTGCACATTCACTGCAGTGGTTTAACCTGCACATTCACTGTTGTGGCTTAACCTGCTCATTCACTGCTGTGGTTTAACCTGCTCATTCACTGCTGTGGTTTAAACTGCTCATTCACTGCTTTGGTTTAACCTGCTCATTCACTGCTGTGGTTTAACCTGCTCATTCACTGCTGTGGTTTAAACTGCACATTCACTGCTGTGGTTTAACCTGCTCATTCACTGCTGTGGTTTAACCTGCTCATTCACTGCTGTGGTTTAAACTGCTCATTCACTGCTGTGTTTTAACCTGCACATTCACTGCAGTGGTTTAACCTGCACATTCACTGTTGTGGTTTAACCTGCTCATTCACTGCTGTGGTTTAACCTGCTCATTCACTGCTGTGGTTTAACCTGCTCATTCACTGCTGTGGTTTAAACTGCTCATTCACTGCTTTGGTTTAACCTGCTCATTCACTGCTGTGGTTTAAACTGCACATTCACTGCTGTGGTTTAACCTGCTCATTCACTGCTGTGGTTTAAACTGCTCATTCACTGCTGTGGTTTAAACTGCCCATTCACTGCTGTGGTTTAACCTGCTTATTCACTGCTGTGGTTTAAACTGCACATTCACTGCTGTGGTTTAACCTGCACATTCACTGCTGTGGTTTAGCCTGCTCATTCACTGATGTGTTTAACCTGCACATTCACTGCTCTGGTTTAACCTGCACATTCATTGCTGTGTTTAACCTGCTCATTCACTGCTGTGTTTAACCTGTACATTCACTGCTGTGGTTTAAACTGCTCATTCACTGCTGTGGTTTAAACTGCACATTCACTGCTGTGGTTTAACCTGCTCATTCACTGCTGTGTTTAACCTGCTCATTCACTGCTGTGTTTAACCTGTACATTCACTGCTCTGGTTTAACCTGCACATTCATTGCTGTGTTTAACCTGCTCATTCACTGCTGTGTTTTAACCTGCACATTCACTGCTGTGGTTTAATCTGCACATTCACTGCTGTGTTTTAACCTGCTCATTCACTGCTGTGGTTTAATCTGCACATTCACTGCTGTGTTTTAACCTGCACATTCACTGCTGTGGTTTAACCTGCTCATTCACTGCTGTGGTTTAACCTGTTCATTCACTGCTGTGGTTTAAACTGCACATTCACTGCTGTGGTTTAACCTGCACATTCACTGCAGTGGTTTAACCTGCACATTCACTGATGTGGTTTAACCTGCTCATTCACTGCTGTGGTTTAACCTGCTCATTTTTGTAACAATGGTCTCTTTATTTCTCAAAAATGTGGTAATTCTTAATTAGGATTTCCAGTTTGTCACCACAGCTTAAGATAACTATGCTGAGACGTGGAAAATGATCTTGATTCTGTTGAATGTGGGTTATTTTTACTAAGTCAAAAGCCTCTCAAATAACTTAGGTGTGATCACACAGGTGTTGTGGTTGTGGCTCTGGGTTGTGAGGGCAGGTAGAAGCAGGTAGATGGTTGTGTTGGTAGATAGTAGATCTGTGTGTATTGTGAGTGGTCAAGTCTTGTGTTTGTAAATAGGAAGCGCCTTATATATGCTCATATGTAACCCTTCTTATTAACTTACATATCTTCTTTAATATATTTATATATGTGGTAATTTACGACTATTTTTTTATTAATTTTATTAATTTTCTACCACAGACGTGGCCACATATTTACAATGCTAACCAGCATGTATACATTTTCTTCAGTCCTGTGTAAACACGTTTGTCTAATAAGCTTTTTTGGAGGGGCTTAATAAGTCTATAAAGCTTTTATGAACGAGTTTTCTTTTTAAATTAATTAGGCTCGAAAGGTCTCTCTCCTTTATGCATGATTGTTCGAACTGTTTTGATACCAATTACAGTCTTGTTGAGAGGTTTTGTTACCATGGTTACGTGTAAACACAATGGATATAGATTGTGTGCGTAGGTGTGTGTGTGTGTGTGTGTGTGTGTGTGTGTGTGTGTGTGTGGTGTGTGTGTTGTGTGTGTGTGTGTGTGTGTACGTATACGTGTGTGTGTGCGTAGGTGTGTGTATGTGTGTGTATTTTGTATTTTTCGTATAATTTTATTATGTCTCTACAAAAAAATTATATATAATATTAACATAAACAACTTAGCTGTGATATTAAACAAAATATGATTGTTATGGCTTTCTGGACAAATGCATTTCCGTTCTCTGTGATACGATCAAGCGCATTTTCTTCGTTTTCTTTGTATCAGAGGTTATTTATATTTGAATGTGTCAGAGTTAATAATCAGTCTCGCTCGCTTTATTAAGCAGTTCACCAGCTGTGAAACATCGCAACTCAAGGTTAGTATTGTCATGCATGACCTCGTAACACTTAAGAGCTCGTAACCCCTTAGATATAAACGGCCCCTTATTAACCAGGGGCCAGATTCACGAAGCAGTTACGTAAGTACTTACGAACGTGTACATCTTTCCTCACTCTTTGACGGCTTTGGTTACATTTATTAAACAGTTAACAAGCATGAAAACTTCCCACTCAGCTGTCGTTATTGTTATAAACAGCCTCCTGGTGCTTCGGAGCTCATTAAGTGTTAAATAATTGGAAACAAAGCCGCCAAAGATTGCGGAAAGATGTACATGTTCGTAAGTACTTGCGTAACTGCTTCGTGAACCTGGCCCCAGATCTAGCCAAACTTATCATAACCTATCCTTACTAATTATATCATATCCTATCCTAATCTATTCTAACCGCCACACGCTACGATCAACAGCCTGCTACAGTGGTAACCAGTGGTGCCTCTGGAGGCACCACTGGCACTCTCCAGGTGACACAAGTGGGTCAAGCAGTGTATTTACGTATGTAGGTTAGCTTAGCATTTTAAAAGCACCGAATCACCTTCTGTGGTTGATTGTTCAATAAACCCTTGAACTATATGTTTAACACATCTCTAACCCTGTCCATGGAGGACAGACGAAAATGTATATATGCTGGTTAGCATTGTAAATGTGTGGCCACGTCTGTGGTAGAAAAAAAAGGTGCCTTCTGTCTCCTGTTGATATGAATGGGATTGGGTGGTTGTAAATAGCTGTTGACCAGACCACACACTAGAAGGCGAAGGGACGACGACGTTTCGATCCGTCCTGGACCATTCTCAAGTCGATTGTCGATTGCATTCTCGCCTGCATATAAATAGCTGTCTCGTGTGGGCCAGATGGATGGAAATACAGAACAGCGAAGAGTACAGGTGACATAGACGCAATCAGAGAACACTCTGTGAACATCACAGGTTCACGGCTGTTCAATACGCTCCCAGAAAGCATGATAAATATTGCCGGAACAAAAAGTGAACTTCTTCAAGAAGCGTTTAGACTAGTTCCTGCAGGAAGTGCCGGACCAACCGGGATGTGAGGACCTGCGGGCCACCCCAAGCAACAGCCTGTTGGACCAAGCTCTCACAAGTCAAGCCTGGCCCCGGGCCGGGCTTGCGGAGTAAAAGTACTCTTAGAACCCAATTCAGGTACAATCCAGGTGTATGTTGCGTGAAGACATTTGGGTGCGCGCCCACCAGGCGGCAGGAGTGCCACCCACCAGGCAGCAGGAGTGCCACCCACCAGGCAGCAGGAGTGCCACCCACCAGGCAGCAGGAGTGCCACCCACCAGGCAGCAGGAGTGCCACCCACCAGGCGGCAGGAGTGCCACCCACCAGGCGGCAGGAGTGCCACTCACCAGGCAGCAGGAGTGCCATCCACCAGATGGCAGCGATACCCCTTGCGATAAATTCCTGCCACAATTTACGAGTTGGCAATAATAGGGTTCAGTTGCCAGCTGCAGGAGAAGCTCCTAGCTGTCGTAATAATTACTCCTAATTTGATGTACTCACCTGCGTCAGTAAGATCACACTGTAGGTGGTCTTAGAAGTAAAGTAATTATCCCTTTTACTACCATTAATCAAGATATTATTATTATTATTATTTAGTGGATACAGTTTCTAAGAAGAACGTAAACAATTGATTTTTGGCGCATATTTATTTGGCAGACTTATATAATAAATTAGCTAATATATAGATTGTCAGTAATATTTTAGCAACGGGTGATTTAGGATCAATTATGCCCTGGCCATCAGCGTGCCTTGTCTTAGACATTTTAGGCCAAATAATGGTTTCAGTCATTAAAACTTGGGCTTAATGAACCTGGAGGTTATAAAACATAAAAGAGATTAATTAAGAGTTAATGATCAAAAGTTATAATTATCAGATTATTTCTGCCTCAGAAGCATTGTTCGAGATAATTTCGAACGTCCGCAGCTGAGTCAGCTCATTCACATAAACCAGCCTGTTCTCCAAACAAAGACCCAAAGTCCATTCCATCCACCCGCCAAACCCCAGCTGTTTATGAATGACAAACGGTTTACACACGACTCACAACTGATGACGTTCGAACACTTACGGAACAAGTGCTTCGCTAACCTAACCTAACCAGTGCCTATATGTGTACAATATGCTAATATATAATAATATTAATTTATATTTGAGAAAATTCCTATTTTGAATGAACAGCATGTTAAAATTGTTGAATGTGTCTTTGGGGTCGACCGCTGGATGGAATGAACTTGGTCCGAGGACGGGTTGCAGTATTAGTCGCGTGAACAATATAAGTCAAATACTGAGTTTAGTATACTTTAAGTAAGTCAGTTTTAGTAAGTCGATACATGTGAGAGGAGGGAGAAATATATGGAAGGGGAGTGTAGTAGAGAGGATAAAAGGGGTGAGAGGGGGAAAAGGAGGGAAGGAGAGAAGCGGATTTAAAGAGGGAGAGAGGGGAATATAGAGGGGATTTTAAAGAGAGTAGGGAGAGGGAANGCCAACCCACGTTTGAATCAACTGAAACCAGCCCATACGAACCTTAGGATGTTAGACAAAGGATTTTTTTGGGGGTGAAATGAAAGCTATTTAACCCCCCCCCCCCCAAAAAAAAAGGATTGAAGACGAGGGGGAACTATAGCAAGTTTTAAAAATAGCACTAACAGGAACACACAATTTAGTTACATCGAAATAGGGAGTGAGGTACAGAACAATGATCACACGAACATCAGAACATACGATAATGACGAAGACATGAGTTGTATCTTTTATAAATATTACGTTTCTATTTACTAAAGAGGAACTAAATATTATGCCTTTAGTCAAACAAGTCTATGTGGGTGGGGGAAGAGGATAGGTTAACTAGTTTAGCAGTTAAGAACATAAGAACATAAGAACAAAGGTAACTGCAGAAGGCCTATTGGCCCATACGAGGCAGCTCCTATTTATAACCACCCAATCCCACTCATATACATGTCCAACCCATGCTTGAAACAATCGAGGGACCCCACCTCCACAATGTTACGCGGCAATTGGTTCCACAAATCAACAACCCTGTTACTGAACCAGTATTTACCCAAGTCTTTCCTAAATCTAAAGTTACCAGGAAGGATATTATTAAAGGATTATTGAAAGATTACTAATCATAACTCTGGGAGTTATGATTAGAGTTATGATTAGTAATGTTCTTTCTTATGTTCTTTCCAGTGAATGCTTAAGTTGCATTCACTGGAAAGGCGAAGAGTTAGGGGTGACATGATAGAGGTTTACAAGTGGATGAATGGATATAACAAGGGGATATTGATAAGGTATTAAAAGAATCAACACAAGACAGAACACGAAACAATGGGTATAAATTGGATAAGTTTAGATTTTGGAAAGACTTGGGTAAATACTGGTTCGGTAACAGGGTTGTTGATTTGTGGAACCAATTACCGCGTAACATTGTGGAGGTGGGGTCCCTCGATTGTTTCAAGCTTGGGTTGGACATGTATATGAGTGGGATTGGGTGGTTATACATAAGAACAAAGGCAACTGCAGAAGGCCTATTGGCCCATACGAGCAGCTCCTATTTATAACCACCCAATCTCACTCATATACATGTCCAACCCATGCTTGAAACAATCGAGGGACCCCACCTCCACAATGTTACGCGGCAATTGGTTCCACAAATCAACTAAATTATAAATAGGAGCTGCCTCGTATGGGCCAATAGGCCTTCTGCAGTTACCTTTGTTCTTATGTTCTTATGTAATTTTCAAGAAAGGAGATAGATCACTTCGTCAAACTATCGGCCAATTAGCCTAACGTCTGTTGTGTGGAAAGTTACCTGAATCGATAATTGCAAATACCATTCGTCTTTATCTTGAAAAGCATAAATTAGTGAATGATTCACAACATGGTTTTTCAAATGGCCGTTCATGTTTAACAAATTTGTTAACATTTTATTCCATCATAGTTGAGGCAGTTGATAGTGGTAAGGATTGTGATGTTGTGTGCCTTGACTTTAGCAAAGCTTTTGATACAGTGCAACATGAAAGACTGATTAACAAAAATGGCTCGTAATATTGGCAGATGCAATGGGTATAAATTGGATAAGTTTAGATTTAGGAAAGACATGGGTAAATACTGGTTCAGTAACAGGGTTGTTGATTTATGGAACCAATTGCCGCTTAACATGGTGGAAGGGAAAATCCTTTGATTGTTTCAAGCGTGGGTTAGACATATATATGAATGAGGTTGACCAAGCCACACATTAGAAATTGAAGAGACGACGACGTTTCGGTCTGTCCTGGACCATCATCAGTTCTATTGTGTTTGGGTGGAGATGATTGATGAACATTACTCCACGATGATGGCACGGGCATGAATAACCCGTAAGGTGGGAATGATGATGATGTTGTTTTAGATTCAGCTACTCGGAACAAAAAGTTCCAAGTAGCACGGGCTATGGTGAGCCCGTAGTGGACTTACCTGGCACAGGAGCGGGGCTGTAACTTGTCAGGCTGGGGCTTGAATTTGGGTAGATAATAATAGGAGCTGCCTCGTATGGGTCAATAGGCCTTCTGCAGTTACCTTCATTCTTATGTTCTTAGAATTCCTCCCCATCTCCTCTCGGGGTCCCCCCCCCCCAAAGCTACCCCCGCTCCCACAGCCACCTCACCCGCATCGCACCTCATCCACACCAACTATATATGTCTAACTCCAGTCAAGAAATCAACGTACATATCTCACAGAAATCTCACAGAAGTTAAGTGTTTACCAACAAGGATGGCAGTGTTAGTTAACCTGTTCGTTATGTCTGCCTGCGTGGCCTTCCTCGCTTATGGACAGAGTGATTCATCATTCATCCCTGATGATGACGGATACCTTGAAGGACGAATTTTCCCCCTACCAGTGCCAGGCATGCAGTTGGCTGTTCTTCCAGTTCTTGCTCCGTTCAAATGTCAATTTAATCAAACTTGTCCTTCACCGGATGATCATCCCGTGTTTGTCATGACGGTTACTGAGCTTATCGAGGCTCCCCAAGGCAGGGAACTTGATGATGACCCTTTCGACGAACTACCGGAACGTTCGGTAGTGTTCACGGACCAGCAGCAACCCTACGAGTTGCTGCGATATTTGTCCGTACCCATCATGCGCTTCGAGGTCGCTCCAGAAGACATCGCTGCTCCAGTCTCGTCACTCGAACTCTGGGCCAAGCTGAAGGAGACTTATCCAAGCATCAGCGATATGTTCAGTCCTTCTGAGGACGCCGACGACTCGGTCCTCCGTCGCCTGTCTCCTGGCAAGCTTACCGAACCAGCCGACCCCTCCTTTATTATCAGCCTACCTGACCCCACCACATCCTTGAAGGCAAACTTGATGTTGTTCTTCAGGTTCTAGACCCCCGGGCAGATTTAGAGGTCTGCCGCCTCTAAATTTAGAGGCAGACGATGAGTCACAATAACGTGGCTGTAGGTATGATGACCATTGTCAAGTCTCGATAATTAACTAGTCTTGATAATGGATGGACCGAAACGTCGTCGCTGTGTGTATATTGATCAACACTGATGACCATTATCAAGTCCATTACCTATAATGGACGGACGGAAACGTCATCTTTTCTCTAAATCCTAAATCCGGGATTTTGTTTCCAAAAACCTATTAATGTTTATCTGAATAAAATATGTTACATTGTAATTGATTTTCTTGTGTTAATAAAGGTGATAATTAAGTATGGTATTTTATTGAAATCTATTGGTTGGATATTTTATGAATTAAAATACAGCATACAGTCAAGAACGTAATTTTGCAAAAATATATTTATTTTTGCCCATTCAAGGCAGAATGTTTAGGTCTCAACAAATTCCCTCATTCTTGAATTGGCGTAACAAAGGGGATATTAATAAGGTATTAAATCAGCCTGTCCTCCAAAAATGGGGCGGTAAATGTAAGGAGACAAATAAGTACAATTATGTACTATTCATAGCAGTTAGGAATTGAATTTATTTTCACTTAGTATAAATTGTACTGTCAATATATTGTGAATATTTGAGTTTACCTGAAAAACTGAATAGAAAACCACAACCTCACCTAACCGTCTTAGTTTTTGAAGATAATAATTTTATTGCTTCTTAATTACAATTAGTACTTAACCTATAGCTATATTGATATTACAGTTTATAAAACTAATAAAACAAAACTAAAATATATCAATAAATTGTAAAGAAACTCGGGATATTTTAACATTTTGTATAAAATCTATATTGTTTAATAAACCTGAAAAAAAATTCCTGATATTTAAAACTTGTGCATAGCAAATTGAATTTGAAAACTTCATCCTAAAATTCTTCCAGAAAAACGAGGAGAATTAAATCAGGGGAGGGAGTTGGGTAAATGTAACAGCCCCATAAGTGTAATTATGCACTGTATATGACAGTAAGAAAATGTACTTATTACACTTAGTATTAATTAAATCGTACTGTCAATTCGGAGGATGGGGTTGTATTAAATATATCAACACGAGACAATGTTCTATAAATAGAACAAAAGACATAAATTGGATAAGTTTAGATTTAGGAAAGTCTAGTGGCATCTCTGAGACTTTGCACATCGCTAACCATTTATTAAATATGGAGAATAAATATGGAATAGAGGCCTAATAAGCCTCGCAGAAGGCATATTGGGCCATTCGTTGTAACTAATTTATAAATATTTAATAAAAAAGCAACTTGAGCTTTTCTTTGCGCGCTTGAAGAACTCTGGCAAATACTTCGTCTGGCCTTTGGGGGAACTTTAATATTTTTGGGTAACTAGAAAGCAAGTCTACTTGGGGGAAAAGTGTACAAGTCAATTTCTACTCTTCGCCAATACATAGTTCTAGCAATTCTAGGTCAGTTCTAGCAATAATATGAGATTCTTCTCTGGTAAAAATGCAGAAATCAATTGCTCTCTCTCTCTCCCCTCCGTCTAGCACAAAAAACTTGGCGTTATAACCTGTTCTATTACGGAAGTTTTCATGATAGTTTTATCTCAAAAAGTTTCTGTAATTATGTTTTTTTTCTTTAGTATATTGAAGAAAAGAGAGTGGATGACGTGGGAGCCCATTAAGGGAGATTAGTAGAAAACTTGGCTCCAAGAACCACCACCGATAAGAATACGTTTTAGGAGCATTATATTCTTTAGTCTTTACGTCCCGACGTTGAGTGAGAGAAGAACATTCATTCTTTGATTCTATATTTTCTTTGGAGTTGTCTTGTGGTTTAAGACGTGTGCTTTTGAGTACTCAGGGAGCTGGTTCGCATCCTGCTATTGGCCCTGATTTTCAGGAGTATTTTCAACGAACAGTTTGTAAATTTTCCATTTACAAACAAACGGTGGTGATGATGATGGAAGGCACTTATGTCGTTATAACGTCGAGGATGATGTTGATGGAAGGCACTTATGTCGTTATAACGTCGAGGAGCTGAACGAACTTTTGTTCTTCTTAACCTGAAGAAAGAGAAGTTGTAAAATGAACTCTTACAAAGTTCATCTCGTAAAGTGAACTTTGTAAGTAAATTCTCTTACTAAGAAGTAAAGAGTTCATTTCATTTCGCAAATGAACTCTTACAAAGTTAGAGTTTACTCTAGTAAACTTACAAAGTTCATTTGTACGGTTTTATTATGACCTGACGCCAAGAGAGGCGTTTCCTTGATCCTTGTCAATATTTAGTGTTGTGTGTCAGCATATGTCTAGACATATATATGACATATTTATGCCATATGACTAGATATATATATGTCTAGACTAGATATGTCTGTTTATGTGTAGAGACGATATGTTCCTGGATGGGATCTTGCTTTTGTGAATAATCAGACGCCTTGAAGGAGATGTTCTTGTCTTGTCTATATATTGAGATCCTCCAGACGCCTTCTGAACCATCACAACGCCGCCTGCTTAATGCTTAACCCTCACTACGCATGAAACAAGACAGTCAATAATATCTGTGCTCAAGTTTCAAACCATCAACATCTTGTTTGGTATCGAAGCAACCCACGTAATTACTAAATGACTCAGTCTTAGTATCAGACTACTGATACTAAATTACTAATTTAATAATCTCTCTTTAGGTAGGAATTACTAATTTGGGGAGTCACTCCTTTAGTAATTACTATCTTAATTCGTAATTGCTAAATAGTAATTAGTTATTTTTTTAACTTTTTTAATTAGTATTTGCTAATTGCCAGTAGATTCATTAGTAATTACCAATTAGTAATTAGAATTACTAAATTTAGTAATTTGTTTACAATTATTTAATTACAGCAATTAAGTCAAATTGCTAAGACAGTAATGATGTTGCAAGTTACTCTTGCAACATCATTACTGTCTTCTGCAAGAACTGCCACATTTCTGCGGTTCATCAAACAACCTTCAGACACTCTCTTAAGACGTTTCGGTCTAGTGCGGGCCGAAACGTCGTTATTGTGACTTACTCTCTGCATTGTATTGCAAACTTACGTAAACGTATCCAGGTGCATATATATATGTTATCATTTATGAATTAACATATGAATTATGATTTGTTCATTTATGAATTAAGCTTTTTGGTTTGATTGCTATCAAACAATTATAAAGTATATCAGTATAATTATATGCAGTTAAATACAGTATATACAGTTAAATATCACATCAAAGCTTTTATCTTTTTTATCTTTACAATTCAACTGTATCTTAGTTCAATGCAACTTTAACTTAATGCAATGCAGCTTATTTCTGAAATTAAATTAGCTGTAACTTATTTCGGCAAACTTTAATTTGTAACCAAAAATCTGTAACTAAATTCATTGCAACTTAATTCAATGAA
This sequence comes from Procambarus virginalis, assembly GCA_020271785.1. Taxonomy (NCBI): domain Eukaryota; kingdom Metazoa; phylum Arthropoda; class Malacostraca; order Decapoda; family Cambaridae; genus Procambarus; species Procambarus virginalis. Next base: position 7,498,781 of record WNGS01005641.1, read on the forward strand.
GATATAACTTGACGGGGCCTGACAGCGCTCGAGATTCGTAGTCCTAAGGTTCCGGTTCGATCCCGAGGCGGAAACAAATGTGCAGAGTTTCTTCACCCTGATGCTTCTGTTCACCTAAGGGAGATCTAATTATCTATCTAAATTATTAAATCTAACCCCCAGGTACCTAATTAAGTGAATCTAATTAGGTTCTAATTGAATCCAATTAGGTACATAATTAGATTCATTAGATAACGGGGATCTAATTAGATTCAATTAGAACCTAATTAGATTCACCTAATCAGGTACCTGGGAGTTAGGCATCTGCTACAGGCTGCTTCCGAGGTTTCGGCGAGGACCGGGCCGCGGGGACGCTAAGCCCTGAAATTATCTCAAGATAACCTCAACTAATCCAGGGACGTTCTGTCCCTGACGCGTTAATGGATAACACATTCCTGATTGGCTTACGTTGTACATTATAAATGAAATCAATGACCTCGTTGAACGTCTCAACAGTAATGTAAACTCCTCAGAGCCAGGAGGAGGCGTGTCAACGCAACGACGTCTTCCAAGAAGCTCTGACTCTTCTCAATCTTTGGTAGAGTCCGGACGGGACTCTCCCAAGGACCCGAAGAGTCACTACGGGATTGTTCTCTCCGTGACCCGGTAGACTCACTAACAGGACCCAACTCAAAATCTGGTAGACTCAGTTTGGGACTCCCAAGATCTGGTAGATTAAGTACGGGACTCTCCTTAAGGTCTGGTAGAGTCCGGACTGACCGTCAGGGGCACCACACGACACTTGTCATGGGAATGTACGATAATGGTGAGTAGATTCAGTTCTGGTTTAACCTGCTCATTCACTGTTGTGTTTAACCTGCACATTCACTGCTGTGGTTTAACCTGCTCATTCACTGATGTGGTTTAACTACACATTCACTGCTGTGGTTTAACCTGCTCATTCACTGCTGTGGTTTAACCTGCTCATTCACTGCTGTGGTTTAACCTGCTCATTCACTGCTGTGGTTTAACCTGCACATTCACTGCTGTGGTTTACCTGCTCATTCACTGCTGTGTTTAACCTGCACATTCACTGCTGTGGTTTAACCTGCTCATTCACTGCTGTGTTTAACCTGCTCATTCACTGCTGTGGTTTAACCTGCTCATTCACTGCTGTGTTTAAACTGTACATTCACTGCTGTGGTTTAACCTGCACATTCACTGCTGTGTTTAACCTGCACATTCACTGCTGTGGTTTAACCTGCACATTCACTGCTGTGGTTTAACCTGCTCATTCACTGCTGTGGTTTAACCTGCTCATTCACTGCTGTGGTTTAACTGTACATTCACTACTGTGGTTTAACCTGTACATTCACTGCTGTGGTTTAACCTGCTCATTCACTGCTGTGGTTTAAACTGTACATTCACTACTGTGGTTTAACCTGCACATTCAGTGCTGTGGTTTAACCTGCTCATTCACTGCTTTGGTTTAACCTGCTCATTCACTGCTGTGGTTTAACCTGGTCATTCACTGCTGTGGTTTAAACTGCACATTCACTGCTGTGGTTTAACCTGCTCATTCACTGCTGTGGTTTAACCGCTCATTCACTGCTGTGGTTTAAACTGCACATTCACTGCTGTGGTTTAACCTGCTCATTCACTGCTGTGGTTTAAAACTGCTCATTCACTGCTGTGGTTTAAACTGCTCATTCACTGCTGTGGTTTAATCTGCACATTCACTGCTGTGTTTTAACCTGTTCATTCACTGCTGTGGTTTAACCTGCACATTCACTGCTGTGTTTAACCTGCTCATTCACTGCTGTGGTTTAACCTGCTCATTCACTGCTGTGTTTAACCTGCTCATTCACTGCTGTGTTTTAACCTGCTCATTCATGCTGTGGTTTAATCTGCACATTCACTGTTGTGGTTTAACCTGCTCATTCACTGCTGTGGTTTAACCTGCACATTCACTGCTGTGGTTTAACCTGCTCATTCACTGCAGTGGTTTAACCTGCTCATCACTGCTGTGGTTTAACCTGCACATTCACTGCTGTGGTTTAACCTGCACATTCACTGATGTGGTTTAACCTGCACATTCACTGCAGTGGTTTAACCTGCACATTCACTGCTGTAGTTTAACCTGCACATTCACTGCTGTGGTTTAACCTGCACATTCACTGCTGTGGTTTAACCTGCTCATTTTTGTAACAATGGTCTCTTTATTTCTCAAAAATGTGGTAATTCTAATTAGGATTTCCAGTTTGTCACCACAGCTTAAGATAAACTATGCTGAGACGTGGGAAAATGATCTTGATTCTGTTGAATGTGGGTTTTTTACTAAGTCAAAAGCCTCTCAAATAACTTAGGTGTGATCACACAGGTGTTGTGGTTGTGGCTCTGGGGTTGTGAGGGCAGGTAGAAGCAGGTAGATGGTTGTGTTGGTAGATAGTAGATCTGTGTGTATTGTGAGTGGTCAAGTCTTGTGTTTGTAAATAGGAAGCGCCTTATATATGCTCATATGTAACCCTTTATTAACTTAATATCTTCTTTAATATATTATATATGTGGTAATTTACGACTATTTTTTATTAATTTTATTAATTTCTACCACAGACGTGGCCACATATTTACAATGCTAACCAGCATGTATACATTTCTTCAGTCCTGTGTAAACACGTTTGTCTAATAAGCTTTTTTGGAGGGGCTTAATAAGTCTATAAAGCTTTTATGAACGAGTTTTCTTTTTAAATTAATTAGGCTCGAAAGGTCTCTCCTTATGCATGATTGTTCAAACTTTTGATACCAATTACAGTCTTGTCGAGAGGTTCCGTTACCATGGTTACTTGTAAACACAATGGATATAGGTTGTGTGGAGCGTTGTGTGTGTGTGTACGTGTATGTGTGTGTGTATGTGTGTGTGTGTGTCGTATGTGTGTGTGTGTGTGTGTGTGTGTACTCACCTATTGTGTGTGCGTAGGTGTGTGTATGTGTGTGTATTTTGTATTTTTCGTATAATTTTATTATGTCTGTACACAAAAAATTATATTTAATATTAACATAAACAACTTAGCTGTGATATTAAACAAAATATGATTGTTATGGCTTTCTGGACAAATGCATTTCCGTTCTCTGTGATACGATCAAGCGCATTTTCTTCGTTTCTTTATATCAGAGGTTATTATATTTGAATGTGTCAGAGTTAATGATCAGTCTCGCTCGCTTTATTAAGCAGTTCACCAGCTGTGAAACATTGCAACTCAAGGTTAGTATTGTCACGCATGACCTCGTAACACTTAAGAGCTCGTAATCCCTTAGATATAAACGGCCCCTTATTAACCAGGGGCCAGATTCACGAAGCAGTTACGTAAGTACTTACGAACGTGTACATCTTTCCTCACTCTTTGACGGCTTTGGTTACATTTATTACAGTTAACAAGCATGAAAACTTCCCAATCAACTGTCGTTATTGTTATAAACAGCCTCCTGGTGCTTCGGAGCTCATTAAGTGTAAATAATTGGAAACAAAGCCGCCAAAGATTGCGGAAAGATGTACAGGTTCGTAAGTACTTGCGTAACTGCTTCGTGAACCTGGCCCCAGATCTAGCCAAACTTATCATAACCTATCCTTACTAATTATATCATATCCTATCCTAACCTATTCTAACCGCCACACGCTACGACCAACAGCCTGCTACAGTGGTAACCAGTAGTGCCTCTGGAGGCACCACTGGCACTCTCCAGGTGACACAAGTGGGTCAAGCAGTGTATTTACGTATGTAGGTTAGCTTAGCATTTTAAAAGCACCGAATCACCTTCTGTGGTTGATTGTTCAATAAACCCTTGAACTATATGTTTAACACATCTCTAACCTGTCCATGGAGGACAGAAGAAAATGTATATATGCTGGTTAGCATTGTAAATGTGTGGCCACGTCTGTGGTAGAAAAAAAGGTGCCTTCTGTCTCCTGTTGATATGAATGGGATTGGGTGGTTGTAAATAGCTGTTGACCAGACCACACACTAGAAGGTGAAGGACGACGACGT
>WNGS01005641.1:7519263-7529448 GCA_020271785.1 Procambarus virginalis
GAACTACAAATTCTGACGCACAAAATATTGATTAAATGACTACAGAGATAAAGATCAATAATCGAAACAAAGAAACTACTAGCAAACGATGAGTCACAATAACGGGGGTGAAGACATGACCAAACCCTACATCAGAAGAGGAGACGACGACGTTTCGGTCCGTCCTGGACCCATTATCAAGGCGATTGTGATAATGGGCTGTGATAATGATTGTCAGTTGACCAGACCACACACTAGAAGGTGAAGGGACGACGACGTTTCGGTCCGTCCTGGACCATTCTCAAGTTAATTCTCTGAATCGACTTGAGAATGGTCCAGGACGGACCGAAACGTCGTCGTCTCCTCTGGTGTACGGTTTGGTCTTCATAGAGACCACTGATCTTGATTAACACATCTGATCCTATTAAGTACTTACGGGCTACTCATGCCCGAGCCTAGGAGTTACAGCCCCGCTCCTGTGCCAGGTAAGTCCACTACGGGCTCACCATAGCCCGTGCTACTTTGGAACTTTTGTTCTAAGTAGCTAAATAAAACAACAACCCGAGCCTTCTCTTGGGGTGACTTAATCTTCATCACTCAATCAAACAATAAGTGGGTTCTTAATAAATCTTTCGAGTTAATTCTAATAATGATATCTATCACCCAAAGCACCAGGTTAGTTCACCTGCAGTCTCTACAGCACCTAGCAGAGTCTGAAGAAGCAAGCGAAACGTCGAATTTTATCTCCTGTTAGTCTTGGTAAAGAATTTAGCACTTCACTCAAGTGAATTTACAATCTCAACCTCTACACAGCATCTTCAGACACCGGAGCATAAACTCTAGCAGGCGTATAGCTCCACACGTGAAGTATGGAGCACTTGCAAACACAGCAAGAAGACAATAGGAATATTACGGAAGCATACAATAGTATACATTGAGGTGTCCTATATCGTGAGGGGTAGTTCGAGGAGATGCTTCAAGAACAGAGCTTACTCCGAAAAGATATAATTAACATAGTGCTTCAAGGACGAAGCCTACTTCGAAGGGGTACATCGACAAAGTGCTTCAAGGACGAAGCCTACTTCGAAGGGGTACATCGACAAGGTGCTTCAAGGAGGTAATCCTAACCAATATGTGTTTCCCATTGCTAGCGTCCTCCTCAGCAGACATGACTCGACCTTAGCAGGCTGAAGTCGAGGGCGACACACAGCAGCTGCTGCGGTAGTGGGCGGGGGCTGTGGACGGCAGCAGCAGCAGCGGTTGCCGAAGGCTTGCGGGAGGCAGCAGCAGTGGTTGTTGCGAACTCAGTAAGAGAGGCAGTTCGCGCGCACCATCCGGCACTCACGTACTGACTTCATGATACACCTGGTACTTGTCCCTACCTTACCGGCTCTTACACTCCCTCCCTCCCTGCTTCTCTCCCTCGTTCCCTCCCTTCCCCTCTCCCCCCATTCCGCCTGACCCAACACCTCCTTCTTCCGTTCCACGTCACCAGTAACGATCTGGTTCCATTCCGGGCTGCGATAATGCATCACTCCCTCCCACCCTTCCCATACCTGTCACGTGATGTTTGCTTCAAACTCGCGCTTCACTTCAAGCGTCTCGTTGACACCCGTGTCTCGTTAAAATGTCATGCGTCTCGCTTGTTATAGAGGATGAACTATATGTGGTAGACTATGTGGTAGATTATGTAAGAACATAAGAACATAAGAACAAAGGTAACTGCAGAAGGCCTGTTACCTTATGTGGTAGACTATGTGGTAGATTATGAGGTAGACTATGTGGTAGACTCGACAGTTTTCTTGACCCTTTTGGTCACCGTCTGGATGGTAGTAAAGCTAATGAGTATCACTGGTTTACATTATTCGAATGAGTGAATGTTGGATTAAATTCACATCAGTTATTTTAACCCCCCCCCATGTGTATTGTGCGGCTTGACCTCGGGATGACTGTGCGCTGAGCAGCTCCTCCTGTGCTTGAGTGCTCAATCTCCTGTGCTTAAGTGCTCAATAATACACTGCGTGCTAATTAATCATTTGAATTCATTATGTCGGGGGACAGGCAGCCATTGTGTATTTATACACGTTAGACTTATATCGAGATCCTTGCTCCCCCTCCCCCTTCTGAGGTCGAATTAGTGACCTTCTCCCCCCCCCCATCGTAGGTCGAATTAGTGACCCCCTCTCTTTAGGATCCAACCCCACAGCAAGCTGACAAACTCCTGGGTATCTATACTTGCTGGTAGATGAACAGAAGCATTAGGTGATAGGAAATGCGCCCAACTAATTTCTGTCCCGCCCGGGATTCGAACCCGGAATTCCCGATTGTGAAAATATACGTAGAACAGCTTTCTAAGCCTGTCTATGTAAGACAGGCGAGAATATATGTATGCTACTTTGTATTGCTTAAAGGATTGCAATTATCCTCTTTTGTTGAGTGCTCAACAGCTCACTACACTTGAAATGTAGTGTAATCTAGAAATCCAGACATTCTATCTAGAAATCGAGACATTATATTTAGAATTCTGTCTAGAAATCCAGGCATTGTAACCAGAAATCTATTTGAAATCCAAACATTCTATCTAGAAATCCAGACATTCTATCTAGAAATATATACAAATCCAACATTCAGCTTATCACTCATATTGTATGTATATACTTTTTCCTAAATAAACCTTATCATTATCACTATATGATATCTAACAGATCTCTAACCCTGTCCATGGAGGACAGAAGATATGTACATACGAGTGGCCACGTCTGATATCTAACAGATCTCTAACCCTGTCCATGGAGGACAGAAGATATGTACATACGAGTGGCCACGTCTGATATCTAACAGATCTCTAACCCTGTCCATGGAGGACAGAAGATATGTGCATACGAGTGGCCACGTCTGATATCTAACAGAACTCTAACCCTGTCCATGGAGGACAGAAGATATATACATACGAGTGGCCACGTCTGATATCTAACAGATCTCTAACCCTGTCCATGGAGGACAGAAGATATGTGCATACGAGTGGCCACGTCTGATATCTAACAGATCTCTAACCCTGTCCATGGAGGACAGAAGATATGTGCATACGAGTGGCCACGTCTGATATCTAACAGATCTCTAACCCTGTCCATGGAGGACAGAAGATATGTGCACACGAGTGGCCACGTCTGATATCTAACAGATCTCTAACCCTGTCCATGGAGGACAGAAGATATGTGCATACGAGTGGCCACGTCTGATATCTAACAGATCTCTAACCCTGTCCATGGAGGACAGAAGATATGTACATACGAGTGGCCACGTCTGTGCTAGAAAACTAGATGAAAACACACAGGTTTCTGAGAAAGGTAAACAAAGACCCGCGTTCACAAGAACGGTCTCGATAACGAAACCGAAAAAGAAGATGTCATATAACCGCTTGTGTTGACAGTTTCCATGGCGACCAGGTGCGCTTGTGAATGTGTAATGTTTGTGATCTCTAACTCACTCCTGTGGTCCACTTACCTGCCTCCTCCTCCCCGGGAGGTGGAGGGAGTCCATGTATAAGGAACAGACAGAGAGAGAGGTTTGAAGTTCTTAGTTTATGTAAACACGTTTCCAACAGAGGTGAGATGTGTCAGAGTTGTTTATGTCTGTTTATGTCAGAGTGGACGTAAACAGAGTTTATGTCAACACGTGCCCAACACGTGCCCAACACGTGCCCAACACGTGCCCAACCCAACATTTAATCCCGCCATAAGCAGACGAGGAGCCACAATAACGTGGCTGAAATATGTTGACCAAGTCACACACAAGAAAGTGAAGGGACGACGACGTTTCGGTCCGTCCTGGACCATTCTCAAGTCGATTGTGTGTCGACTTGAGGCTACACTAGGCCTAGGAATTTTTTAAGTTTGGCTCTGGGCATAAATTTTGTCGTTCCCTCTACAAAATAAATATTTAAAAAAAAGGGGGAACATTGTTTATAACAATACATTTGCCTACGTTCGCAAGAATAGTTGTAGTGAGTACTGGTGTACTGTGTAACACCAAGTTATAAGTACTGTCTTTGGGAGAATGGGTTATGGTCTTGTGAACCCAGGATCGATACCCTCTCATATCAACTTTCTGCGCTGCCTTAAGTAGTACGCATTTGCTCCTATGGCGGCAAAGAACCAATTAGACATTCTGGAAAATTTAAACAGCTGTTTCTGCGGGAATGTTTGGGTTCGCGAGTGACCCGCGGTGTAAATCCGACTCGCGCATGAAGCCGCGTGCATTAAACTTCACGAACGAGCCGTATCGAAAATTGTGGCTCGTTACTTGATTGATACAATTATGAGTTACGATGCTGCACGCGAACGCTTTAATTGTTAAATCGCGATAAAACGCATAGCCATAATTAGGGCCTAATTTGATTGATGACGTCGCTATGGGTGGACCAATCAGAGCGTAGCAATTGATGCAAGCGAATGTGTGTGTGTACAAAAAAGCAATCCAATATTCCACACACTCGCTGTCTCATGAAAGATTCACGTTTGCTGAAATATTTAGGGAATGATTACTTGTCGCTTTTATTTCTTTCTCGCAATTTAGGTAAATTATACTTGATGTTGATATAGCCGGACATGAAAGTCTACTCACATATATGTGCTGGCAGAGTAAGCTTCAGCTCCTGGGGTCTCGCTTTCAGGTCACCGGTCCTGTATTGCAAAGGTTTCTAACCCATTTTGGTCTCTCTCTCATGCCTACTCTTGAAGCTATGAAGAGTGTTATGCTCATCTGCATATTTATTTGCTCATCTGCCTGAGCAAGATGCTCATCTGCCTGAGCAAGATGCTCATCTGCCTGAGCAAGATGCTCATCTGCCTGAGCAAGATGCTCATCTGCCTGAGCAAGATGCTCATCTGCCTGAGCAAGATGCTCATCTGCCTGAGCAGATGCTCATCTGCCTGAGCAAGATGCTCATCTGCCTGAGCAAGATGCTCATCTGCCATTTATTTCAGCTTATAAAGCTCGCTCACTACTCGTATACTGAAGAAGTGCTGAAGTGCTTTCTTCAGACTAACGGTTTCCTTGTATTTATCTATTGTGTAATTCGACATTGCGCAAGTATTTTTACCTCTGAATGACCGTTCCATGGAATTTTGTCAGCAAATTCTAACATTTTTGTTACTTCTTCCCCTGTGTGGAACGGCAGTTGTTTTCTCCCCTCTCTGAATGGTCGTTATAGTTGCCTTGTGTTAACAAATGACAACACTTGTGATTGGCGTGACAAACAAATTTCGAATTCAAAGTTTCTGATATCAGCCGCGTTTTCTATGGTTGTGTGTATGTGTGTGTGTGTGTGTGTACTCACCTAATTGTACTCACCTAATTGTGCTTGCGGGGTTGAGCTTTGGCTCTTTGGTCCCGCCTCTCAACTGTCAATCAACTGGTGTACAGAGTTCCTGTGTGTGTGTGTGTGTGTGTGTGTGTGTGCTCGCCTTTTGTACATGTGTGTGTGCCAACAAGATAAAGCTCCAGCTCTTGGACTCGGCCCCACCCGCTAGTCCTGTAATATAATCAATGACGCCTGTCCAAAATGCATCTTTTTACTCTCCCGCTCAACTTCTATTTTCTCTTATCTGGAGACTCAATTGTGTACCCACTGTCCCTCCACGCCCTCTACTTGACATGTCAAGAACATGTCTTCTTTCTCCACCCACGTGTACAATGCAATCATTATTTAGTCGTTCTCCTGGAGCCCTGCGCCCACCGGCCCAGTCTCCTCGTGCTGGGTTAATATGTTCAGGGACTTCCTTGAACATGTAAATATTTCTTCAGGTCAAGCTGGCCCGTTACCCTCTGAAAGAGCGTCCACGGACTGTTGATCTTAAAACACCCTTCATCTACTCCCACAATCCCATTCAATCCTCAAGCTCTCTTACACCCATTACACAAGCTCTCTTTACACTTCCCCTACCCTTATACCCATCCTACAAGCCCATTTACACCCATCCCACCAGGCTCCTTACACCCACAACACAAGCAGCGAGGGATCAGCCTGATATGTGTCCAATGTCCAATCTTACACATACCTGGAAAGAGTTCTGGGAGTTCTTGTACTCCCCGAGCCCGGCCTGAGGCCAGGCTCGACTTGTGATAACTTGGTCCAACAGTCTGCTGTTGCTTGCAACGGCCCTCAGGCCCCACAATGTTGCACAAAGTCGCGAAATGACAGAACTGTTTGAACGTAAAGGTTTTTAGATTTTGAGCAGTAAAAATATATAATCTGAAAATATTATGTGGTGCTAGGAGAATCGAGTACGGAATAAAGTATCAAGGAGAGATGTGGTTCGTTGTGGTTCGAACAAAAGTCGTCAGCGAAGCACTTGTTCCGGAAGTGTTCGAACGTCATCAGTTGTGAGTCGTGTGTAACAGCCCGTCCTCCAAACAAAGATCCAAAAGTGATTCCATGCACCCGCCAAACCCCCTGTTTATGAATGAAAAGTGGTTTACACACGACTCACAACTGCTGGCGTTCGAACATATCCGGACAAGTACTTCACTTGACGATTTTGTTCGAACCACAACGCTATAAATGCTTCACCTACGTACTATAAATACAAATAATCGCCAACAGAACCTAAACACCTAACATAACCTATCCTATGCCTATATATACACAATATGCTAATATATTATAATATTATTTATATTTGAGAAAATTCCCGTTTTGAATGACGCATGTTAAAATTTATGAATGCGTCTGTGGGGTTGACCGCTGGATGTAATGGACTTGAGTCGAGGACGGGTTGTGTAAAACCTTTTGTCACTCATATACAGGGGTTTGGCGGTGGATGGAATGGACTTTGGATCTTTGTTTGGAGAACAGGCTGGTTTATGTGAATGGGCTGACTCAGCTGCGGACGTTCGAAATTATCTCGAACAATGCTTCTGAGGCAGAGAATCTGATAATTATAACTTTTGATCATTAACTCTTAATTAATCTCTTTTATGTTTTATAACCTCCAGGTTCATTAAGCCCAAGTTTTAATGACTGAACCATTATTTGGCCTAAAATGTCTAAGACAAGGCACGCTGATGCCAGGGCATATTGATCCTAAATCACCCCTTGCTAAAATATTACTGACAATCTATATATTAGCTAATTTATTATATAAGTCTGCCAAATAAATATGCGTCAAAAATCAATTGTTTACGTTCTTCTTAGAAACTGTATCCACTAAATATATAATAATAATAATATCTTGAATAATGGTAGTAAAGGGGATAATTACTTTACTTCTAAGACCACCTACAGTATGATCTTACTGACGTAGGTGAGTACATCAAATTAGGAGTAATTATTTTGACGACAGCTCGGAGCTTCTCCTGCAGCTGGCAACTAACCCTATTATTGCCAACTCGTAAATTGTGGCAGGAATTTATCGCAAGGGGTATCGCTGCCATCTGGTGGATGGCACTCCTGCTGCCTGGTGAGTGGCACTCCTGCTGCCTGGTGAGTGGCACTCCTGCTGCCTGGTGGGTGGCACTCCTGCTGCCTGGTGGGTGGCACCCCTGCTGCCTGGTGAGTGGCACTCCTGCTGCCTGGTGGATGGCACTCCTGCTGCCTGGTGGGTGGCACTCCTGCTGCCTGGTGGGTGGCACTCCTGCCGCCTGGTGGGTGGCACTCCTGCTGCCTGGTGGGTGGCACTCCTGCTGCCTGGTGGGTGGCACTCCTGCTGCCTGGTGGGTGGCACTCCTGCCGCCTGGTGGGCGCGCACCCAAATGCCTTCACGCAACATACACCTGGATTGTACCTGAATTGGGTTCTAAGAGTACTTTTACTCCCCAAGCCCGGCCCGGGGCTAGGCTTGACTTGTGAGAGCTTGGTCCAACAGGCTGTTGCTTGGGGTGGCCCGCAGGTCCTCACATCCACCACAGCCCGATTGGTCCGGCACTTCCTGCAGGAACTAGTCTAAACGCTTCTTGAAGAAGTTCACTTTTTGTTCCGGCAATATTTATCATGCTTTCTGGGAGCGTATTGAACAGCCGTGAACCTGTGATGTTCACAGAGTGTTCTCTGATTGCGTCTATGTCACCTGTACTCTTCGCTGTTCTGTATTTCCATCCATCTGGCCCACACGAGACAGCTATTTATATGCAGGCGAGAATGCAATCGACAATCGACTTGAGAATGGTCCAGGACGGATCGAAACGTCGTCGTCCCTTCACCTTCTAGTGTGTGGTCTGGTCAACAGCTATTTACAACCACCCAATCCCATTCATATCAACAGGAGACAGAAGGCACCTTTTTTTCTACCACAGACGTGGCCACACATTTACAATGCTAACCAGCATATATACATTTTCTTCTGTCCTCCATGGACAGGGTTAGAGATGTGTTAAACATATAGTTCAAGGGTTTATTGAACAATCAACCACAGAAGGTGATTCGGTGCTTTTAAAATGCTAAGCTAACCTACATACGTAAATACACTGCTTGACCCACTTGTGTCACCTGGAGAGTGCCAGTGGTGCCTCCAGAGGCACTACTGGTTACCACTGTAGCAGGCTGTTGGTCGTAGCGTGTGGCGGTTAGAATAGGTTAGGATAGGATATGATATAATTAGTAAGGATAGGTTATGATAAGTTTGGCTAGATCTGGGGCCAGGTTCACGAAGCAGTTACGCAAGTACTTACGAACCTGTACATCTTTCCGCAATCTTTGGCGGCTTTGTTTCCAATTATTTAACACTTAATGAGCTCCGAAGCACCAGGAGGCTGTTTATAACAATAACGACAGTTGATTGGGAAGTTTTCATGCTTGTTAACTGTTTAATAAATGTAACCAAAGCCGTCAAAGAGTGAGGAAAGATGTACACGTTCGTAAGTACTTACGTAACTGCTTCGTGAATCTGGCCCCTGGTTAATAAGGGGCCGTTTATATCTAAGGGATTACGAGCTCTTAAGTGTTACGAGGTCATGCGTGACAATACTAACCTTGAGTTGCAATGTTTCACAGCTGGTGAACTGCTTAATAAAGCGAGCGAGACTGATCATTAACTCTGACACATTCAAATATAAATAACCTCTGATATAAAGAAAACGAAGAAAATGCGCTTGATCGTATCACAGAGAACGGAAATGCATTTGTCCAGAAAGCCATAACAATCATATTTTGTTTAATATCACAGCTAAGTTGTTTATGTTAATATTAAATATAATTTTTTGTGTACAGACATAATAAAATTATACGAAAAATACAAAATACACACACATACACACACCTACGCACACACAATAGGTGAGTACACACACACACACACACACACACATACACGTACACACACACACACACATACACACACACATACACGTACACACACACACACCTACGCACACAACCTATATCCATTGTGTTTACAAGTAACCATGGTAACGGAACCTCTCGACAAGACTGTAATTGGTATCAAAACAGTTTGAACAATCATGCATAAAGGAGAGAGACCTTTCGAGCCTAATTAATTTAAAAAGAAAACTCGTTCATAAAAGCTTTATAGACTTATTAAGCCCCTCCAAAAAAGCTTATTAGACAAACGTGTTTACACAGGACTGAAGAAAATGTATACATGCTGGTTAGCATTGTAAATATGTGGCCACGTCTGTGGTAGAAAATTAATAATGTTCCTCACGTTTGCCCTAAAGAATGAGGTGATTTGATAAAATGCTTTGCCCAAGATTACCTTCCGAGTGCCGGCAGGGACGTGGTTCAAATAGCTTCGGCTATCACTTCCTTTTGTCCGGTCGTGATGGTCAAGCAGATTAAGGCGTCCTGTAGATACCAGTTGTGTTGCTCCTGACAGTATGGGTTCGAGTCACATCTGGGGTGTGAGTTCTCAGTCGCATATAGTTCTAGGGACCATTCAGGCTTGTTCGCATTTGTGATCCTCACGTGTGCCCTAAAGAATGAGGTGATTTGAAAAAATGCTATGCCCCAAATTACCTCCGAGTGCCTGCGGGGAAGTGGTTCAAATAGCTTCGGCTATCACTTCCCTTTGTCCGGTTGTGATGGTCAAGCGGATTAAGGTGTCCTGTAGATATCAGTTGCGTTGCTCCTGGCAGTATCGGTACGAGTCACTTCTGGGGTGTGAGTTTTCAGTCGCATATAGTCCTGGGGACCATTCAAGCTTGGTCCCATTTGTGTTCATCGCGTGTGCCCCAAAGAATGAGGTGATTTGA
>WNGS01005641.1:7530803-7542148 GCA_020271785.1 Procambarus virginalis
ACTAGGGGACACAGGTGGGAAGCTGAGTGCCCCAATGAGCCACAGAGATATTAGAAAGAACTTTTTTAGTGTCAGAGTGGTTGGTTGACAAATGGAATGCATTAAGCGATGTGGTGGAGGCTGACTCCATACACAGTTTCAAATGTAGATATGATAGAGCCCATTAGGCTCGGGAAACTGTACACCTGTTGATTGACGGTTGAGAGGCGGGACCAAAGAGCCAGAGCTCAACCCCCGCAAGCACAACTAGGTGAGTACAACTAGGTGAGTACACACACACACACACACACCACACACACACACACACACACACACACACACACACACACACACACACACACACACACACACACACACACACACACACTCACACACACACACACACACACGAGACTGTTGGATTATCTTCCGCAAATGATCAACATGATGATATCACGATATCATATGAAGATCAATGTTGCACGGGACTAAAAATGCAGTCCCTATAGTGTTTACTTCTGATCGTGAGATGACTAAAATATATCAATCAATTCCTTCCTGGTTGACCGTGAGTTCCTGGAACGAGGGGTCCTGACCCCTGTGTGCTTGTCTAGTCATGTCCTGGCGCCTGTGTGCTTGTCAAGTCATGTTCTGTCCCCCTGTGTGCTTGTCAAGTTATGTCCTGCCCCCTGTGTGCTTGTCAAGTTATGTCCTGCCCCCTGTGTGCTTGTCAAGTCATGTTCTGTCCCCCTGTGTGCTTGTCAAGTTATGTCCTGCCCCCTGTGTGCTTGTCTAGTCATGTCCTGCCCCCTGTGTGCTTGTCAAGTTATGTCCTGGCCCCTGTGTGCTTGTCAAGTCATGTCCTGCCCCCTGTGTGCTTGTCAAGTCATGTCCTGCCCCCTGTGTCCTTATCAAGTCATGTCCTGCCCCCTGTGTGCTTGTCTAGTCATGTCATGGCCCCCTGTGTGCTTGTCAAGTCATTTCCTGCCCCCTGTGTGCTTGTCAAGTCATTTCCTGCCCCCTGTGTGCTTGTCAAGTCATTTCCTGCCCCCTGTGTGCTTGTCAAGTCATTTCCTGCCTCCTGTGTGCTTGTCAAGTCATTTCCTGCCCCTGTGTGCTTGTCAAGTCATTTCCTGCCCCCTGTGTGCTTGTCAAGTCATTTCCTGCCCCCTGTGTGCTTGTCAAGTCATGTCCTGGCCCCCCTGTGTGCTTGTCAAGTCATTTCCAACACAGGGGAAATGTTTTCAGCGCGGGAAGATTTATTGTCAAGAAGAGTTACAAGCACAAGAGAAATTCTGTGAAGAAAGTCTCCTAACACCTAGCAAGGGAGGAGTAAGGTGAGGAAGAATGGAGGGAGAAAGTGAGGAAGAATGGAGGGAGAAAGTGAGGAAGAATGGTGGGAGAAAGTGAGGAAGAATGGAGAGAGAAAGTGAGGAAGAATGGTGGGAGAAAGTGAGGAAGAATGGAGGGAGAAAGTGAGGAAGAATGTAGGGAGAAAGTGAGGAAGAATGGAGGGAGAAAGTGAGGAAGAATGTAGGGAGAAAGTGAGGAAGAATGGAGGGAGAAAGTGAGGAAGAATGGAGGGAGAAAGTGAGGAAGAATGGAGGGAGAAAGTGAGGAAGAATGGAGGGAGAAAGTGAGGAAGAATGGAGGGAGAAAGTGAGGAAGAATGGAGGGAGAAAGTGAGGAAGAATGGAGGGAGAAAGTGAGGAAGAATGGAGGGAGAAAGTGAGGAAGAATGGAGACAGAGACAGACATGGGCTATATATATATATATATATATATATATATATATATATATATATATATATATATATATATATATATATATATATATATATATGCGCATGCAAGCACATTCAACATGAATTTCAGCGCAGTTGCAGCCTGACATCACTACAATAGTGGTAATCGCTCGGTGGTCAGAGAATGTAATCTGATTTGACTGTCGATTTCATGCGGCATTTGATTGTAATCAAGTTCTTTCCCCGTCAACCGTAGCGAGAACCATTCATGGTCATTCCAGTCGCCTCGGTACTATTTCCACTACCAATAAATATGAATAAAAATAATCATTAAAACTTGTAATCAAATAATAATGTCATAATTATATCACTAAAAACAAAGGGATGTAAAAATTGGTGGTTTACTGTTAATTGTTAAATATGCATATTGGTATCACAGTAATTGGGTGTGTAACACTGTATTTGAACCGATCGTGGAGTATACTCGTCTCTGGATTGGTATTCTTGTATACGCCGTTTCTGGATTTAGTCACAGATAAGGAGTTTACATCTATTGAGAAGTATACTCGTGCCATGTATCCGGATACTCGGATATACAACACATGTGGGGTAGTTTGTATGTGTGTTCAACCAGATTCACAAAATACACACGCCTGTGTGTCTATGTATGTATTAATACGATGTACTGAACGGGGTGAGAATAGGTTGAGCTACCTCATCCCTTTGTGTGTATTTTACCCCAATAAACTTATTTCAATTTCAATTTCAACACATGCCTAAACGACCAAATGGCCTGCCTGACCCCTCAAACCCGGCCTCCTAATAGCACGACGCATTTTGACGTATACGCCACCTAAAACCAAAAAATCGTCGTACTAGAAAATGGAAGCAGCTCGCGAAATCAACATACTGTCCCATTTTCTGTTTTGGGTCCTCTGGTAGGTTAGGTTAAGGGCACTTTAGTACGACAGTTTCTTGACGTTGGGAAACTTTAGGAGGACGGACTGGTCCTCATAGACTCTGAACAACTGCTCGTTTATCCGGCCGCTAAACCCAGTTTAAAAACTAAAGACATTATACGATGTTCGAACATTTCTGGAATATATTTCACTCTTTTTCTCTGTGTTTTAATTGTCTGCCACTTTACCAAGTGTGATTCCATCTGGTCTATTTATTGAACCATAACAGAGTTATGGTTCAATAAATTGTGAGGCGCTCTCTCTGCTGGACACTGGGCGGAGGCAAAGCTCCTCTTAATGATGTCATTGACTTTGTCGTCTCGTGAGTGCCAACCGCCTAATTTTCTACAGTGCAGGCGCCTGACAGCTGAGTGGACAGTGCTTCGGATTCGTAGTCCTGAGGTTCCGGGTTCGATCCCCGGTGGAGGCGGAGACAAATGGGCAAAAAGTTTCTTTCACCCTGATGTCCCTGTTACCTAGCAGTAAATAGCTACCTGGGATGCTGCTACGGGCTGCTTCCTGGGGTGTGTGTAACAAAAAGGATGCCTGGTCAAGGACCGGGCCGCGGGGACGCTAAGCCCCGAAATCACCTCAAGATAGCCTCAAGAGAGAAGACAGGCCATGTAAACAATATTCGTCTGCATCTGCCACGTCAATCACACTTAAGTAGTTCATACAATTCTAAATGCAAATGATTGCAACAAAACTGAAACATCTGACCTATGCTAGGTCTAACTGTACACAAAAATGCAATATGCATTAATATAAATAATAAAAAAAAATTGTTTCTGAATACGCAGTATGAGAAAATAGATCACTACATCTCTGTGATCAGTCGAATTATGAGTGATGGAACATGAGGATGCGTCGCAGAACTGGACCTCACCGTGTCGGAAAGAGACACATACAGGAGACATAATTACGACATACGAGATTTTATAGCGAGTATTAGTCATTCTCAGCTATTACAAGAATGAGAAAACATTCATGGCATTTGAAAACACAGTTAGGACATGAAGGAGATTTTCACTGAATAAGCAGTGACCAAATAAAATAGGTTACATAATTTGGTACCACAAAAAAAGAGGAAATTGTAGAATCGGGTGACTAACAGCCAGAGGGTAGCTGGGGTCCAAGAGCTACAGATCAACCCTCGAAACGTCAATTATTAACTTGTTTTTTGCCTCACCAAAAGTGTTCAAGCCTAGGCATTCCTAACCTGTTGAGGCCGATGGTAATTAGGCTCAAGGAGCCTAATTACGGTCCTTAATGTTCACTCCATTCACTGAGTTCTAGGAGACTCGAACCACGGACCCCCACGCATGTGAGGCCGAAGCTCTATCGATCGAGCTATTGAGGGGTCTTAATAAGGAACGTTTCCAGAAGCTGCATCCTTCGCGTGGGGGAAGCGTCTAGAAGGTTTGAGGCACCAGGGGGTGGGGGGGGGGAAGGGTTATCTCATGCCTTACCTTGCATTGTTTCCGAGGATCAACGTCACAGAGGCCCGGTCCCCCCATGCCTATTGACCAGTGGTCTGGTCAACCAGGCTGTTAGATGCAGCTGCCCGCAGCCTGACGCAATGAATTAACGTTCAGTTGATCTTTGGAGGTGTTCATAAAGTTTTCTCTTGAACACCTTGAATTAAGTTTGAAAGGAAAGTGTTGATAAGACTCGGACCATTGATATTGATAAAGATCTCTCTTGGTGTTACTATTGCACCTCTACTATTTAATGGGAGTATTCTGCACATCCTACCATATCTCCTGGCTCCATTTGGACGTATTTTCCTGTGAAGATTTAGAATCACTCTCTCTAATATTTTCCGTGTGAATTATGTATCTCTCCCGCCTGCACGCCATGAGATACAAATTTTAAACAATCCCAATAATTTTAGATATTTTATTGAGCGGATTCTGGGAAGGTTTGGACGTTCTCCAGGTCAGCGATTTATCCAGCTTTGAATTGGGCTGTAATTGTGCAACAACATTCCACCCTAGAGAGAGAATTGTCACGAAAATGTTGTTGTTATTGCGTCTCATAAGATGATGCTTGTTATCTAACGTGTTATTTGTCTTGCAGTTGTGACGACTACTGTAATGCCAATTAAATGACCTGATTAACATCAGTCTGAAGGTTCGCTGTGTCCTCTTATAATCTCTAATTTTTCTCATAAAATCCTAGTGTCATCCGCAAAGAATGATACGAGTGAGGGGCGTAGAAATAGCCTAAGCTACTCTATCCCTTTGAGCTGTATTTCTTGCTTATCTCAATAAACATACTTGAATTTGAACTTGATAAGAGTGAGAATGAACAAGTTATTGCATATTGCTGTTGTATTAATACAATACGAGCGTTTGTAATTGAACAATATATGCAGGTCCAAGAGCTGTCAATATATTACAAGAGGAATGTTGTTTGAAAGATTCCCATGGCCTGGATTTTTTTTCATTCAAATTGGAATTTTAGTTTGTATATTCAATTTATAAAGCTGTGAGTGTATGTCTGCATCTATCTTTGTTTACGTTTCTAACGTAAATTTTCCACTATATGCATACACATGAATACATTTTGAGGCCTGTGTGAATGAATGTATACAAGTATGAATGGACGTTTGCATGTCCATTCATACTTATAAAAAAAATCTTTTCTACAAAAAAATCTTGAAATCTTTTACAGAAGTATCTCAAAAAATATTTATATTATTACACACCTGTATGTCCAGCTTGAATGGAACCCCAAACATCACCAGTTTTTCAACAATTCTATAATGATTCCTCAAGGATTCGAAACTAGGCCACCAGGGCCTCAATCCATCTTGCAGTCCAGTACTATACCAACTCCACAAGTGAGTTACAATTGCAGGAGGGTCCCTGAGACCCACATATGCATTTTACACCCAACTACAATCTTGTTTCAGTTTCACACATATATATCAACAGTTCATTAGTGGCTCCACTTGTAACTATTCCTGTCAGAGTGGGGGCATGGTACTGGGCTGCGAGATGGATTAACGCCTGGTGGCCTAGGTTCGAATCCTTTTGGGGATCATTAGAGTATTACACACAGATATCACACTAACGTGATGCATCAAATGAACTAATCCACAAGGGCCGTGACGAGGATTCGAATCTGCGTCCAAGAGCATCCCAGACACTCATACTTATAGCTCAGTCGATTAAGGCAGTGTCTGGGATGCTCCTGGACGCAGGTTCGAATCCTCGTCACGGCCCTTGTGGACTTGTTCATTAGAGTATTGTTGAAATTATATATTTATTGATTTATTTTAGTGCACTATATATGATTTCTCCTCCCACCGTGCATACTACACACTGAAAAAAACCACAGATTTGAATCGTTGATACTGCCCTTTGCAAAATAAACAAAAATACTAACAAGAAGCTGGCTTTGTTAGGGAGAAGTCACTGGTCTCAAGACTCAAAGGACTGACAGTTGCTCCCAGATATTTTTAGCAAGAGATTTAAAGGGTCGGAAGATGAAAGTTTGAAAGTTCTCAAACATTATATTTTGCCAGCTAACTTGTGTTTAGGAGTGTGTGGAGGATATAGTGCACGATTTCTGGTTGAGATACTTATCCCACCAAACTCACCACCAAACTACGACGTTGCTACAACGTTTGAACACTTTTTAAGCAAGGAAGTCTTTATACAGACTTACTTGCATAATGAGGAGACTTCTGTGATCTGAATGTCTTAAACATCATTAAACGTTATCTTAACCTTGCCTGAGCTCTGCGTGAATATTGCCNCTTGAAGCAACAGATGCCCCAGCTTGAAGCAACAGATGCCCCAGCTTGAAGCAACAGATGCCGCAGCTTGAAGCAACAGATGCCCCCAGCTTGAAGCAACAGATGCCCCAGCTTGAAGCAACAGATGCCGCAGCTTGAAGCAACAGATGCCGCAGCTTGAAGCAACAGATGCCGCAGCTTGAAGCAACAGATGCCGCAGCTTGAAGCAACAGATGCCGCAGCTTGAAGCAACAGATGCCCCCAGCTTGAAGCAACAGATGCCCCAGCTTGAAGCAACAGATGCCGCAGCTTGAAGCAACAGATGCCGCAGCTTGAAGCAACAGATGCCCCCAGCTTGAAGCAACAGATGCCCCAGCTTGAAGCAACAGATGCCGCAGCTTGAAGCAACAGATGCCGCAGCTTGAAGCAACAGATGCCGCAGCTTGAAGCAACAGATGCCGCAGCTTGAAGCAACAGATGCCGCAGCTTGAAGCAACAGATGCCGCAGCTTGAAGCAACAGATGCCGCAGCTTGAAGCAACAGATGCCCCAGCTTGAAGCAACAGATGCCGCAGCTTGAAGCAACAGATGCCGCAGCTTGAAGCAACAGATGCCGCAGCTTGAAGCAACAGATGCCGCAGCTTGAAGCAACAGATGCCGCAGCTTGAAGCAACAGATGCCGCAGCTTGAAGCGACAGATGCCCCAGCTTGAAGCGACAGATGCCGCAGCTTGAAGCGACAGATAATGCAAATGAACTCATTATACGAAACAACTTGAGAGGGTATTATACAAAAAAAAAAACTAAGTTTTCATTTCATCCTTAACCTGGAAAGTTTAAGACTAAAGCTTACCTAAACTTTGAGAGAGTTAGCGGTTGTTAAATCTTCAAGCATCTTCCTCGTCCATTGTTAGATCTTGCAAGCTCTCGTTACGTTAACATTTCGTACGTTTCCTATCTGAAGAGGTTCTGAATTATATGACAAGATAGGATTGAGGGATTGAGTAGTTTATGCAGGATGCCTCAAAACTCCTCTCGGTAATGGAGGCTTCAGGACGAGCCTCTATGAACCAGGCCATCCTCGTCAACACAATCCAAATGTTCATTGCATGAAGCAATTATACACCCTCCCCCCCCATCCTACACCCCTTGTTTATGAGTGAAAAAGACGGTTTACACACGACTCCCAACTGATGACGTTCGAACGTGCGACAGACCTCCGTTCTGTTCGAATCGCAAGCCTGTAAATGCTTCACTCACGTACTTCAAATACAAATAGTTGCTAACAGAACCTAAACACCTAACTTTAACCAACGCCAAACTATACATAGAACTTTAATATATATAGATTAATTTATATTTGAGAACAAACCTATACAATTAATACAATAGGCGTTACAAATTGATGAATGCGTCTTAGTGGTCAGGCGCTGGATGGAATGGATGTATTCTGAGGACGAGTTGCGAACGTCAATGCTTTGTTTACACTCATCAGCTGATGCTGCTCGCGAGGCGCAAGTCACGTGGTCCTTTGTTTACACTCATCAGCTGATGCTGCTGGCGAGGCGCAAGTCACGTGGTCCTTTGTTTACACTCATCAGCTGATGCTGCTGGCGAGGCGCAAGTCACGTGGTCCTTTGTTTACACTCATCAGAAGATGCTGCTCGCGAGGCGCAAGTCACGTGGTCCTTTGTTTACTCTCATCAGCTGATGCTGCTCGCGAGGCGCAAGTCACGTGGTCCTTTGTTTACTCTCATCAGCTGATGCTACTCGCGAGGCGCAAGTCACCTGGTCCTTTGTTTACACTCATCAGCTGATGCTGCTTGCAGAGAGAGAGAGAGAGAGAGAGAGACGCCCCAAGAGGTCGGTCCTGGCGCCAAGGAGATTACAATCAAGAGAGTCACCAGTAGAAGATGTTGCGGGTTCTCAAGAGGTGTTGCAGATCCCTTAGATGACTTCCTTACCCATTACTGAGGACTCTGCTCCACCCAACACTCTCCCCGCCGTGTCAGCCAAAGTCCCCAAGGGGGCTCTAGCAGCTCCTCGAGTGCTCTCACTCTCACTATAGTCCCCTCACTCACGTTAATTTGTACTTTAATAACTTCTCAGCAGGGTTCTAATATTTCCAATTTAGCTCAGCCTTCAGAAACACTCTGGGTTTACCTAACTCTTATATGATAGTGTGTGGCACAGCGTAAAGAATTATAGAGTGGAATGAGAAATACAGTTAACCCGAAAAAATTACATTTACTAAATAAAATAAACAGATTTTAACCGTTCTCACCATCCCAGTCTACACCCAGAGTTCTACACCTACACAGAAAGTACACACTTCCAAGAAGTACGAGGAGGCCTGGGCGGTGACCGGGCCGCGGGGACGCAAAGCCCCGAAACCAACACAAGGTAACCCCACAAGGTAAAGGTAAGCACAAGGTAAGGTTCCCTGGCCCTACCCTAAGGGGATGGCTACATCTTCCTTAATTCCTTCCTTCAGACTTTTCCTCTCAGTCTTTACTGGTCTCTATAACTCCCAATAAGTACGGCTGACTCGGCATCCAGTTACAGCCCCGCTCCTGTGCCAGGTAAGTCCACTACGGGCTCGCCATAGCCCGTGCTACTTGGAACGTTTAGTTCCTATTAGCTGAATCTTAAACAACAACAACAACGGCTGACCCGGCATTATGGGGTCCATCTTACCTTTACTCGGCCCAAGAGTTTATACAAATAAATAATAATAAACGAATCATTCACTTCCAACTATCTCCCCGCGATTGTTTATGTATTCATTATTCAACATCATATACATAATCTGTATAATGTATAGATGTTGCCAGTTGAGAGGCGGGACCAAAGAGAGAGCCGAAGCTCAACCCCCAGCAAGCACAATTAGACGAGTACACACACGCGCGAAATCAGCATAATAGTTTAATTGTTCAACTGATCGTGCATTCAATCAATTAAATTTCTGTTATCGCAGTCTGTCTGTCCTCTTCAAGATAACCAAGACATGAGGTGTAATACTGGCTTATATACTGGTAGGAGCTCTATAGAGCTCGATAGAGCTCTATAGAGCTCGATAGAGTTCCTACCTCTCACGTATTGGGTCAACGGTTCGAGCCTCATAGAGTCCAGATGAATGGCCTGGCTTAGAGCATTCTTCTAATAACTACCTAATCTCTATACACACACACCTCACGGTGTATAGAGATTAGGTATACACCGTGGCCTCTGTATGTATAGCATCTATACACTCACATTACGGTCAATGAGATACACTTGAGATAAATCTCTAACCATCTGCAGCATCCATCTGCATTTTCTAGACCTGTGGGAAACGTATCGTTGCATCTCTTAATTAAGGACATCGTAGCGTCACACCGCCAACATGCGTCACAAAACCAACTATCATAAAATCCTTCAATCGTAACCCAACAATTCCCGCCATTAAAAACCCAACTCAACACAAAAATAAAAAGCAAAATCTGCTTTGCACTGAAGCATGCCAAGATTCATCAATTCATCGTCAAACAAGCAACCGAACTCCCAGGTTTTTTGTTTGTGTGTGTGTGTGTGTGTGTGTGTGTGTGTGTGGTTGTGTGTGTGTGTGTGTGTGTGTGTGTGTGTGTGTGTGTGAGAGTGAGTTTTGCGTGCTGAGATGAGTGTTGGTGCTGTTGAACTGAGCGGTGGTGATGCTGAGGTAGTGAAGCAACTAGTCCTGTTTTTAACGAATTAAAACAAAAGTTAAACGATTTAATTAAACGAGTTGTTAACGTATTACGTAAAACTATTAAATTATACAAAATATCAGTATTCTGACTACATTTACCTTAAGCAACACACAGACAAGCATGTAATTGTCAACGGAGAGAGAGAGAGAGAGAGAGAGAGAGAGAGAGAGAGAGAGAGAGAGAGAGAGAGAGAGAGAGAAACTATTATCAACATATATAATGAAAATATCAATTTTTTATCAAAATTACACAACATATCCCTAGAAAATCCGTTGGAGCCGTGGAGAGGTTTCGAACCTATGCGGATGCTGTACCCACGGACACACCCTGTCAATTAGGCCAAGTTGACTACCCTTACATATGCTGGTCAAGGATAACAGGCAGAACGATATTTTAATTCCAATAAGACGTCACCTCGGTATTGAACAACACGCCACACTCAACCATAACTACTTACAAAGCCGATGTCCAATCCCCTGATAATCCAAGTGATTGAACACCCTCTTTCACACTCCTATCCTCATAGTCTTCCCCCGTCCCATACACGCTAGCCACGCCGGCTTTCTGCTGTCTACTCATAACTGCCTTTCCTTCCAACCATCAATCCAAACGCCACAAACGACCAACGGAAGAACAGTCAGAATTGAAGATTAAAAAACAAAATAATAATCCCAAGCATTTTATTTCTCAGTTTCGACCTCACGAGGACTCGGAAAGACCTGAAACGTCGCAGCTTTGGCTAGCCTGAAACTATAGTTCCTCACCCACGATATTTTGACGTATATTCTCTTGACACCAGAGAATCAAACGCAAGACGAAGGCTTTTTGGTAGGGATACAATTCAGATCAAAGATGGTGTTTTCTTTGTTTGAGGGGGGTTGGGTGGAGGATTGGAGGGGGATCTTGACCCCCAAGATCTTGGGAGGGGGAGTCAAGACCTCCCTCCTTCCGTCAAGTGGCCGGGAGAGGGGAAGATATCCGTCGGGCAAACTATTAGTGCGGGGCCCTGAAGGCTCCGGAGTGGGCCGCTCAGAGGGCCTGGGCCAGGGTGTAAACAAGGGTCAAGGGTCACTATCAGGTGAGAAGATGGCCGCGGGGGGGGGGGGGGGGGGGGCTGAGAGGACCACTTTCTCCTCCTCCTCCTCCTCCTCCTCCTCCTCCTCACATTTCTTTCCTCGCTTCGTGTCTTCC
>WNGS01005641.1:7573027-7587832 GCA_020271785.1 Procambarus virginalis
AAGGTTGGGAGGTTGAGGGAGGGAAGTCGTACCGCTCGCGCTCCGTTAAAATCGTGACATTAACCGGGATTTCTTAGGACCACAGCCTTGGATTACCGATTACAGGCATAACAAGTGCATAGTGACCCGCTGGAAAATTTGAAAACAGTCATTATCAACGGAACTTTGTGTTAAATAGATAATAAACGGGAGACCACGTGTGGGCCAGTGCATGAGGCTTTGTGTACGTGCGTGTATGAGGAAAAAAAAATAGTGAACGGTGATTCGTGGAACAGTGAAGTGGAACGGGTACCACAACAACATATAAGTTGGAAGTGAAGGAAAATCGTGCATAGAATATTATAATATAGAATGCTAGAAATATAGAATAGTGGCAAGAGGCGGCATCAGTAGGCTGTTTCCACAAGCCACGCGAGGCCTACCCCAGGGCACGTCCCACAGGGATAAAATACGGAAATCATATAGTGTACTATGGAAATGTGAATCTAATAATTAGCAATAAAGTGAGTGAATACCATTGCAAGCCGGAAATTAGGCGGAAAATCCCTTGTAAGAATACAAGCAAAGAAAAATCAGTGTTATAAATCGAGTAGCTGGAAACTCGTGACATCAACCTGGGACGACAAGAGGTCACCTGTACCGCACCGGGGACCAGCTTCGCTACCCTACGCTAAGTACCTGCCATAAAGTTTGAACAAAATAACATACATAATATTACAAATCTACGGTATACATATAGTATTATAAATATTAATATATAAAAATATACATATAACTTTATAAAGAGTTAAAAGGACTGACATCAACAAGTGATCCACACAGTAAACCACAAATACAACAATACATCAGACAATGGAGAGATGTGCGAGTGCTCGGGAGTACTGGGAAAACGTAATGTAGGCGTAACGTGTTGCATCTGTAACATGAGATTTCACCTGGGCTGTACAGAAGTATCTCCAGGATGCACAAAAAGGCAAGGATTTACTGGGTCTGCAAAGATGACAGATTATGTTAGAGAACATAACTAAACTGATGAAAAACATTCCCGAGTCACAGAGATTACCATTCACAGACAAGCTACCAGTGATATATGCAGACTGGGAAAGACAACATTGGTTAACGACCAAAACCCAGGAACAGATAGTTTAGAGAACCGCAGCAGTAATGTGGAGGAAGAGGTATTGTAGTACATAATAGCAGCAATATTGCAGAGTCAGGTAATATAAACGATGTGAGCAACAGTGAGACAGAGTGCATAAATGAAGGAATTGGGACGAAAAGCGGAGATGGCTCCAATAAAGAGGTAGACAAGACAGACACAGATATAAATACCTTGAAAAACGCAAAACCGAACACATTTGCAAATTCTACGCTAAAGGAATATGCAAATATGGAAAATTAGGAACAAAATGCCATTTTCTGCATCCTCGAAAATGCAGGAACATGTTGGCGAGGGGTACATGCCGTTTTGGAACAGGGTGTAGATACTTCCACCCCAAATTATGTCAATTTTCAATTAGGGACAAAAATGCTACAATCTTCAGTGTCCGGAATTCCACGTGAGAGGTACACAACGTTATAGACGGGAAGATCAGTATGACACTACTGGCAATTTTTTAGAGGAAGGCAGAAACAGAGCAGAAATATAAGAGAGAGGAACAGTCAGATGGAACCACCACAGGATTACAGAGGGGAAGGGAGATACCCACAAGTCTGGAATACACATTACCAACAAACACACAGGTACTACACCACACAACACTCGCCCCACTACCGAAACTGGACGAATCACTTCGAAAACAACACACCCTGGACGCAAACACAGTGGCCCCCTTACCAGAGCCTCAGATATTAACACCAAGTAAGGCATCCAGCACTTCCACTACCACGATAACATCATTTATATTTGCCAACATTCAAGGTATAAAAACACGCAAATCCAACAAAGTTCACTTTATAGATGGTCTCCTTCATGAGGCAAATGCAGTGTTTGCAGCCCTAACAGAAACCCACACAAAGGACTACCATGATGGTGAAATATGGATCTCAGAGTACAATCTTTTCAGATGTGATAGGAAACACCGGCTTCAGGTGGGGTCAGCCTATACATCAAAGACACACTCATCTGTACTGAGCTGCTAAACACCTCAAATGATATGGTGGAAGTGCTGATAATCAAAATAGAGATTATAAATGTAGTTATTGTCCTTGTATATAAGTCACCGGAGGCAAACCCTCAGCAGTTTAAGACCAACTAATGAAAGTAGAACACTGCTTGGAAAACCTCACAAATCCAGCTCCGAACATCATTCTGCTTGGGGACTTCAACCTACGGCACCTGAAATGGAAGCACCTGGCTAATACAGTAATATCAGAAAGAATACCAGGAAGTAGCCTTAATGAACAGGCACATGCAAATGACCTGCTACGGATGTGCGACAGGTTTGCCTTAAACCAGCAAATAGTAGAACCAACCAGGAAGGAGAACACGCTGGACCTCATTTTCACTAATAATGATGAATTGATCAGGAACATAATGATTACAAATACCTGTTACTCAGATCACAACTTAATTGAAGTTATGACAACCATGGGGAATAGACCTTCAAAACCAGTCCAGATTCCCGGTGGAGGAGATTTCAGCAAATTCAACTTCAATAATAAACAGATAAACTGGGAGCAAATAAACCAGGACTTCACAGAAATAAACTGGGAAGAACAGCTAGGAAATGCGAACCTGAACCAGTGCCTGGAAAAATAAGCTCAGTAGCACTAGAAATATGTACAAACCGCATCCCCCTAAGAAAAAAGAGGAAGAGATGCAGATTGGAACGAGAACGTCGTTCCCTATATAGGCGAAGAAACGAATCGCGGTACAACTTGAGAGTCGCACCCTATCTCAGGAACGGCGAAGAAGGTTAGGTAGCGAAATAGGAAAAATTGAACTCAAGCTACAAGAATCATACAAAACGCAGGAGAGGGAAAGAGAGCAAAAGGCCATCAGTGAAATAGAGAGAACCCGAAATATTTTTTCTCCTATGCAAAATCAAGATCAAAAACCACATCTAGTATCGGGCCCCTGCGAAAGGAAGATGGAACTTTCACCGATGACAACAAAGAAATGAGCGAGCTACTGAGGAAGCAATACGACTCTGTCTTCAGCGAGCCATTAAACGCACTAAAGATCGATAACCCAAATGAATTTTTCATGGATATGATACCAACATCAAATCATATATCAGACGTCACCCTATCCCCACTGGATTTTGAAGAAGCCATAAACAGTATGCCTATGCACTCCGCACCAGGCCCGGATTCTTGGAACTCCATATTCATCAAGAACTGTAAAAAACCACTATCGCAGGCCCTTCACATTCTGTGGAGACAAAGCCTAGATACTGGCGTTATTCCTGATATACTAAAAACAGCAGAGATAGCACCACTTCATAAAGGAGGAAATAAGGCAGAGGCAAAAAATTACAGACCGATAGCACTAACATCGCACATCATAAAAATTTTTGAGAGAGTGCTAAGAAGTAAGATCACAAAATACATGGAATCACAGCATCTCCATAACCCCGGACAACATGGTTTCAGAACAGGGCGCTCTTGCCTGTCGCAGTTGCTGGACCACTATGATATGGCATTAGATGCTATGGAAGACAAACAAAACGCTGATGTAATTTACACAGATTTTGCAAAAGCTTTTGATAAATGTGACCATGGTGTTATTGCCCATAAAATGCGCTCAAAAGGAATTACCGGAAAAGTAGGCAGATGGATCTACAATTTCCTGACCAACAGAACCCAATGTGTAATAGTCAACAAAATAAAATCCAACCCGTCAACCGTTAAGAGCTCAGTCCCCCAGGGTACTGTGCTTGCTCCAGTACTTTTTCTCATCCTTATATCGGACATAGACAAGAACACAACCTATAGCACTGTATCATCCTTTGCAGATGACACTAGGATCTTCATGAGAGTAGGCAACATAGAGGACACGGCGAACCTCCAGTCAGATGTAGATCAGGTCTTTCTATGGCTACAGAAAATAATATGGTGTTTAACGAAGACAAGTTCCAGCTCATGCGCTATGGAAAAATGAAAATATAAAAACTGAAACCACGTACAAAACTCAGGCAAATCATAACATAGAACGAAAAGGCAATGTAAAGGATCTGGTGTACTCATGTCGGAAGACCTTACCTTTAAAGAACACAATAAAGTAGCCGTCACAACTGCAAGAAAAATGACAGGTTGGATAACAAGAACTTTTCACACTAGAGATGCTATACCGATGATGACACTTTTCAAAACGCTTGTGCTCTCTAGAGTGGAGTACTGCTGCACAATGACAGCCCCTTTCACTGCGGGTGAAATTGCTGACCTGGAGAGCGTGCAGAGATCCTTTACTGCTAGAATCCACTCGGTAAAACATCTAAACTATTGGGACCGACTAAAGAGCCTAAATCTGTATTCCCTTGAGCGCAGGCGGGAGAGATACATAATAATTTACACGTGGAAAATATTAGAGGGGCTGGTCCCAAACCTGCACACAGAAATAACATCACATGAGACCAGAAGACATGGCAGGATGTGCAGAATACCCCCGTTGAAAAGCAGAGGTGCAACTGGTACTCTGAGAGAGAACTCTATCAACATCAGAGGCCCGAGACTGTTCAACACGCTTCCACTACACATAAGGGACATAACTGGCAAACCCCTCACAGTGTTCAAGAGAGAACTGGATAAGCACCTCCAAAGGATACCTGATCAACCAGGCTGTGACTCATACGTCAGGCTGCGAGCAGCCGCGTCCAACAGCCTGGTTGATCAGTCCAGCAACCAGGAGGCCTGGTCGATGACCGGGCCGCGGGGACGATAAGCCCCGGAAGCACCTCAAGGTATCAAGGTAAGGTTGGGAAAACCAAAACCTTTATAGTCAAAGCCCATAAAATACTGCATACTAAATCTATCATCTGTCATGTGTCTTAATCATTAAGATGAGAATCTATACATTAAATGTGTGAAGACTTCACAAGAACATGAAACAGATGTATTCAAAGAAATAACCACCTCCACCAAATAGAAATAAATGAGAACAGGAACATGACTCATAATCAAACCCTTTGCAGCAAAATTGCAACCTTTAATGATTAGATCTAACACAATGTGTTTTACATTTATAACTTGACAATGATTGTTAATGAATCATAGTTAAGATAGCTAATATCTCCATTGCAGCAGGCAGAATGAACTGAGTTTCATGTACCCGTCGCAAGCACTTGCAATTGTCAAGCTTCTCAAATTACTTGTTGACTGACAGCTAAGATAACCTTAAATGAATTATACAAATAGCCTGTAGTAAAGGTTAACAAATATTAATATATACTTTGTATTAAAAATGGAGAAATTTGTTCTCGCTAACCCATTTAAGGAAAATGCCCGGGGAAGACCGGCACTCTCACAGACTCAAAATCTAAGCACTGAGGTGGCACAAATTTTGGTTAAACCCAGACCAATTCTAGTTATATGCCATCCCAATTTTTCATGCAATTGTACCTTAAACCCAAATCCTAAATAGCCGAGTTGCATTAATAACCGCTGATGTAGAATATTTATTAAAATATTATGTTTTAGATTTTTTTTTATTATTTTGTAGTGCAGTCGTCAGTGCACTTAGTTCACTATGAAAAGGTGCCAGATCTGATTCCTGGAACAGGATAGGAATTTGAGCACATTTTCTTTCACCTGATTTCCTGTATTCACTTAGCATAGCTAGGTGAATACAGGGAAATACTCACAGCTCTTTTTCTTTACTCGGTACACGACTCTTTTTCTCATACAACATGTGATAGAAGCAACCTATCGTAACAACCTTCTAGATCTTGAACTAACATCAGAAGAAGGCAGCACAAATCTTATCCAGGTAGGGAAGAAGCTTTCCCCTTCACGTGACTACAATATTCTACGATGGAATGCAATTACAGAAACCCATATGAAGGGCCAGGATGATCACTTTCTAGACTATCACAGAATGAAAGATGAATTACAAAATTCCTTTAGGAGGGAGGTCATTGGAGTTCAAGATGTGGAAGCCTCGTGGGAAAACTTTAAAAAAAGTCATTATTGAACTTATTTAAAAATATGTACCAAGTAGGAGAAGTAAATGAAAATAAAAAGAGCTAGATGGATGACAGTGCAACCTCTCTTAAGAGGTAAGTATCAGTCAACCAGGAACCACATATGTTAAGAGATATACATAAGAGCATTAAATTTAGCAACCCAGGGAATCTGAATAGCAAAGAAAGAATAAGAAAGGGCAGTCCTCGTTCATGCAGTGGTATAACACTGGCCGCGTGCTTCCTGAACACTTTGACCTAAGGTTTGTATCCTGACCGAGAAGGACTGACTTGTACCAATCTTTAACAACATGCTTCTGTTCGTCCAGCAGCAATTGGGTAGCTATTGTTAAACGGTTGGCGGGTCGTATTCCTGGGAAAGAGTGGGTAAGGTTTGCCATGAGCTATAGGAGGGGAAACCTCTCGGTCTGCTAACAGAAGTCTGAGTCGTCTGTTCTTGTACTCACCTGTGTAGAAAAAAAAACTTGAAAATAAATTGAAATGAATCTGATTGGAAAAATGTGAAGAGTGGAATACTGCAAAGGTTCAATCTTGGGCCAACCTTTTTGTCATATTACTGTACATCATTAATAAATGAGAATATTGTTACCCACATTATCAAAATTTGCAGATGACACCAAGATCTATGGTAAAGTTTGAAGAAACAAAAATGATATTGAGCCCTGACAAAAAAAATCAACGTGAATTCCACAAATGGTCAGAAGACTGGCAAATGCTTTTTAATGTGGAAAAATCCAAGACTTTGCACGTAGAGCATAACAACGCACATCACATCTATCATGATCACCAAACCACACATCAGAAGATGAAGAAACGACGACGTTTCGGCCGGTCTGTCTATCCTAACACACTATGTGATGATGTGTTGTTTGGTCACCATATCCTCTGCCACCTTATTGTGATTCATCTTCTGCACAACTATCATATCAACAACACTACCATGCAGTGTTGTTAACTATAGGGTGTGGAAAAAGCTATTTAAATGCTATACAAAGCCTACCCTGGCTTTGCGCCCTGCTGGAGAGGCCACTCCAGATCGACAACCAGAGCGCAACTCCATAGTCTCCTGAGACTGATGGATGACCTACTACTACTACTTGGAATGCAGTACTATCTGGCTGCACTCTAGAATATACAGACGCCATTATCAGTTTCAAGCTTGGCAGCATTGCGAGAGTTCCAAGCTTGGCAGCATTGCAAGAGGTCCAAGCTTGGCAGCATTGTAAGAGATCCAAGCTTGGCAGCATTGCAAGAGGTCCAAGCTTGGCATCATTGTAAGAGTTTCAAGCTTGGCAGCATTGTAAGAGTTTCAAGCTTGGCAGCATTGTAAGAGTTCCAAGCTTGGCAGCATTGCACGAGTTCCAAGCTTGGCAGCATTGCACGAGTTCCAAGCTTGGCAGCATTGCAAGAGTTCCAAGCTTGGCAGCATTGCACGAGTTCCAAGCCTGGCAGCATTGCAAGAGTTCCAAGCCTGGCAGCATTGCAAGAGTTCCAAGCCTGGCAGCATTGCAAGAGTTCCAAGCTTGGCAGCATTGCAAGAACTGATATCGGGACATTCGTTTAACCGTTGAAGTCTAGCAAACAAGAGTACTCCCATACAATTGAATACCTAACTTAATGTAATGTAATGTATGTTAATTATGTACAGATTGGCATATAATCTATTACACTAATTTATGAAAATCAAAAGAAGCTACAACTCTCAAAACAGTATATTAAAACAATAACTTAATTTTTCTAATACACATGTACTGTACATATGCTTATAACATAATTTGTATAAATTATTTACCTTTAAACAGACAAAATAATGTAAATAAGGGTCAACTTAAGCATTCAGTGTCTCCATCTAAATTCAACAAGGCTGCAACGTAATAATTTGTATAAATCTTTTTATTTCCATAGAAGTATTGAATTAGCTAAGCATATGTCCAAGGTGAAATTATCATATCTATTCCTACTGCATATTAAAAAATAAAAATTAGCAACAATAATGGATGCGATGGTAAGCCGGATATATGGTTATGTTGAGGCTTCAAGACTAGTCATTACATGGGTGTCACTGTGTGCTAGGGAGGGTGCCACTGTGTGCTAGGGAGGGTGCCACTGTGTGCTGGGGAGGGTGCCACTGTGTGCTAGGGAGGGTGCCATTATGGGTGCTGGTGTAGGTGATGTGAAAACGAGTGAGTTGCCCAGCACCTCCCCGCTTCTAGTCACAAAGAGAACAATACGTTAACATCTAAGGCATTAGAATGTGTGTTATTACTGGGTGAAAAGCCGGCAGACCTGAAGGAGATGATCAATAAGGGGATGCAAGGGGGAAGAGCGAGTGGTGATTGCAAGGAGACCATAGCCAAGTGTGTTTTGAGAGCGCTCTTTCCCGACCCCCGCTCTCAGGAGCTAACACGAACAGGAATCCTTCCCCTAACAGGTTACTGGCGTCCTCTTTCCCTAACGGGTTACCGGCGTCCCCTTTCCACCCACGTCTCACCCCTTCCAAACATATTGCCCCTGTACCTACTCCTCCTCCCCTCCCCCCACTTTTCCAAACCTTAGACCTCTTCTCCCTTAAAATGTCCCCTTTCCATAACCATAACAACTTTGTCATCTTTCTCTGAACGTGTTTAAGTAAATTTACGTCCATTCTATACTATGGCGACTAAAGTTGAACTTCATAATCATCTAAATGGGGCCTTAACACGAGGGAGATAATGAAAAAGCCTAAGCTATCCCTTTGGGATGTGTTTTATGATCGCAATAAGCTTATTTGAACTTCAGATTCAGATTCTTTATTCAGGTAAAGGTACATCCATTGAGTTACATACATAATGATGGATTTAAAGACAGAGATAGTACATACAATACCTAAAGCCACTAGTACGCAAAGCGTTTCGGGCAACTTGTTTTAGTGCTAACGCTTCGGGAAATATATGCCAGTATCCTATTTGCCTTATTCCAAATATTTATGCATTGATTCTTTGCCTGCTAACCGTAGATCATTCTGGCATTGGTATTTGATAATCTTAACACCATCTTACATCCGTTAACTATCGTCATAACCTAGCTTCAGAATCCTACCATTTTCAGCATTAAAAAAATCCCAATATTCTATTTTCCTTATTCCAAACATTTATGATATATTTTTTTTAACTTGAAATCCCTACTAATTGTGACTCCTGGATCTTTTTCCACCCTCGGACTTGGCATCACAACATTATCCAGTTAAGAACACCTTGGTGTGTTAACTATGTTTAATATGTCGAATAATGAGCACACACGATACTGAGAAGAATAGACAGGGTGTAAAAGGACACTTTTTTTTTAAAGTGAAACAAAAATAGGACACAGGTGGAAGCTGGAAACACCTCGTTCTCCTTCCTTCTCGCCCTCCCCCCTCCCCCTCACCCTGCACCCGAGCCCCCTTACACCTCGTCCTCCTCTCACCCTGCACCTGTCCCCCCCCCCATACCTCGTCCTCCACCCTCCTGCTCCTCTCTCACACCTGTCTTGGTCAAGTAATGAGGGGAGGGAGCCGCGGGTGAGAGGCGATGCCTCATCCCTGCTACCTTATCATCTCTCCCTCGCTCTCCCACGTCGTCGGAACTAACACAATTTTTTGACCCCACTTTGTAGGTTTAATTAAGAGGGGAGGCAAAGGAGGAGATGAAAAGGAGAGAGATGGAAGTAAGGAATAAGGTAGAGGACGGGGGTGGATGATAAATGGGGAAAGGGAAGCATAATTGGGAGGGGGGGGGGGAGTGGAGGGAGTGATGAGAGAGGGAGAGAGAGGAGAGAGAGGGAGAGAGAGAGAGGAGAGAGAGAGAGAGAGAGAGAGAGAGAGAGAGAGAGAGAGAGAGAGAGAGAGAGAGAGAGAGAGAGAGAGAGAGAGAGAGAGAGAGAGAGAGAGAGGAAGAGAGAAAGAAAGAGATGACAGATACACATTGAAATTGAGCATCCAAAATACAATGAAACCTGAAGACAACTGAATCCTGGGTTTCCCACCGGCCCCATCCACCCTGACTCTCTCCAGCAGCAGCAGCACCGACCTCACCTCGCCCCCACCATCACCATAATTCAACTTACCATATTTTTGTCCCTGGAATCAATCCAATAATGCACAATTCTCTCCCAGTGACAATATTTTCCCAGCTACGTTCATGTATGAAGACAGAATATAAAGCACCCAACGAAAATTCTTTGTACTTGTGAAATTCGTCAGGCAATCCTGAGAAACGAATCGGTTTGTATGAAAAAAAACAAATGCAAGGTATCACCTCTCAACTATATCACGTTGTCTATAGGCAGAACTCGACTTGAAATGGTGTTGACAACACTTCTTTTCACAGACATCAGGATCCTTCCAGCTCTGAACTCGTGAACGTCATGTCAAATAATGACCGAGATATTTTTGCACCCCGCTGGAACTCTCTGACATTAAGAACAACGGTTGAAGAGGTAGAGGGTGTGTTTAGAGCTGATAATCGATTACACTTATTACCAAGTGTGATTATAGACGGAAGAGAGATACACTTAACTGACATCTTTAACCTTGAAACGTTGGGTTGTGGCCTGATTGGATAGCTGCCATTATTGTAAATGTCAACATGTATGGTTGTGGCCAGATTAGAGGACACATTACATCCTTAATTTTGAGCGTGTGTATAACTAGATTCTCATACAGTATATGTATGAGTAGCAGGTAATAAAATATATGTATGCCTTGTTGATCATTCAGTATAAAATTACAATTAAAACCTTATTACCTTTAAATAAATCTTTAATAAAATGATAAAAACATGCAAATTTGTAAGAATGTGTACTTAGGGGGCAGAAATACAACAGGAGTGAGCTTTGTCCTTAAGTATAACCATAATACGTCAACGTGGTAAACCTCCATTGTTCTGTCCGATTTTACACTACTACACCTGTCTAAATTTCTTGTGAACAATGTTTACCCTTGAAAAAAATATTATTTGGTCACGTAAAATCAACTTCAACATCTGGTAACAGTTATACAAAGATGGAAAAGTGTCTTCAGATGGGGTTAGCAATGTCTGCAAGAAAGTTTTCACTATTACCGGAGCCTAATGCATTGTTGTGGAGAGATCTGCTGAATCCCGGGCGACACCTTCCATTTTCTAAGTTTAAATTATTTTTTTTTTTTGTTCGGAATAATAAGATCACGAATATCATACTCCCAGTTGATAGGGGAACACCTCCTCTCTCTCACACTCACACTCACTCACTCTCACACACACACACACACACACACACACACACACACACACACACACACACACACACACACACACACACACACACACACAAAGGTGGAAACTGAGTACCCACATGAGCCACAGGGACGTTGAAGGAACTTTTCAGTGTCAGAGTAGTTAACGGATGGACTGCATTAGGCAGTGATGTGGTGGAGGCTGACTCCATACACAGTTTCAAATGTACTATGATAGAGTCCAGTAGGCTCAGGAATCTGTACACCAGTTGATTGGCAGTTGAGAGGCGGGACCAAAGAGCCAAAGCTCAACCCCCGCAAGCACAAATAGGTGAGTACACAGTTGAGGAGGCGGGGCCAAAGAGACAAAGCTCAACCCCCGCAAGCCAAAAGGTTAATAGGTGAGTACACACACATGCGCGCACACAGTTTCAAGTGTAGATATGATAGAGCCCAGTAGGCTCAGGAACCTGTACACCAGTTGATTGACGGTTGAGAGGCGGGACCAAAGAGCCAGAGCTCAACCCCCGCAAGCACAAAATTAGGTGAGTACAATTAGGTGAGCGCGCGCGCACACGCGCGCACACCACACACACACACACACACGCGTGCGCGCACGCACACACACGCGCACACGCACACACACACGCACACGCACACGCACACGCACACACACACGCACACACACGCAGGCACACACACACACACACACACACACACACACACACAGCACACACACACCCACATCCACACCCAGCTTCCCCCCCCTCTCTCTAATGGCTTCATTTAACATAATGATTGTAGTACATTATTAATTACATAACTACTCACACCTAAACTATCAAACCTTGCATGTAAACACACACACACCACAGAGGAGGGAGACCAGCCAGCCAGGCTAACCGCATTAGCAACGAGTCAGAGACATGAGGCACAGATCCGGTGTATTAGTTGACCCTACCAATGGGAAGGACCAGAGAACACGGACCATTAGCCCACCATTATATAGCTGCTATGAAGGCCGTGGTAAGAGGAAAGAAGTGTGAGAAAGACTAACTTTCCATAAAGGTGAGTACTAGTTGGTGAGGAGAGAGAGAGATGAGAGAGAGAGAGAGAGAGAGAGGAGAGAGAGAGAGAGAGGAGAGAGAGAAGAGAGGAGAGAGAGAGAGGAGGAGAGAGAGAGGAGAATACTATGGGAAACACAGCTCATTGAGAGAAAAGGAGACATGATGGACTTCATAATCAAATGCAAATAGCTGAAGGAATATTTACACCTGCTAAGAGATAAATGAGTCAAGAGAAAAATTGCCCATGGTTTCAGAGGAAATGCTTGGAGGCAACAGGAAACTGCCACAGAGCGTGGAAGAAATACAGGGAATATGGACAGATGAAAGCAATGCCCAACACATAGGAGTTACACAGGACTCTCAGAGCAGCATAGAAGCAGCATGAAAATAATATAGGATCCAAGGCCAAGGATCAGCCTTAACACACACACACACCACACACACTAGGAGACAGAGGAAAATACGTTGGTTAAAAAGGCGGGGTCAGAGAGCTGATAGCTCGATTTTGCAGGTACAAATGGTACAACACACACACACACACACACACACACACACACACGCAACCCGGTGGGGGAGGGGCTGGTAGCCTGGTGGATAGAGCGCAGGTACTCGTAATTCTGTGGCGCGGGTTCGATTCCCCCACCAGGCAGAAACAAATGGGCAAAAGTTTCTTTTACCCTGAATGCCCCTGTTACCTAGCAGTAAATAGGTACCTGGGAGTTAGTCAGCTGTCACGGGCTGCTTTATGGAGTGTGTGTGTGTGTGGGGTGGGGGAAAAAATACTTAGTAAACAGTTGATTGACAGTTGAGAGGCGAGCCGAAAGAGCAAATCTCAACCCCCACAAACACAACTAAGTGAATATACACTAAAGCCAACATGGACGTAATCTATCAGGAATCAATGCCAAAGCGAACACGGCCAAGCCACCATCATCACCAGTAACATGACACGTGAACCTATCAGCTGATCACATAAACACGGTCCATTGTTTACAAACATGAGGCGGTCTTCGTGCTTGGGGTCCATCCAACCCAGCTACCTCTTAACACACCAATGTTTAACACACCGGGTGTATGGCTTAAATTAGGGCTCATCTCCCTAGCCACATGTCTCCTCTATCCCAATCCCCAGCCACTATCCCTTCATGATCAAAACCTTCACTCATACTACTCCTCATCCTTTCATTTGCCTGTCTTCTGCAGATTCATTTTTTCTTCAGCCAAGCCGTACACACACCTGCCATTAGCAACATACACGTTGCTAATGGCAGGTGTTGGGTAGGACTGTGCCTTACACGCACAGTCCTACCCAACTGTGCGGTAAGTTGTGATCTACATATAGATATTAGCGAGACTACGTAAGGGCAATACGTAGGTGAGAATAAATGGGACAAAGATGATGAAAAAGATGATGCTGCGAATGGAGGAGGAATAAGCAATCAAAACGTAAATATTGCTCACTATTGAAGACCCGGAGGAGGAGGAGGAGGAGGAGGAGGAGGAGGAGAGCCATGCGGCGTGTTGATGTGTATTTACTATTTTGTGTCTGCAGAATCGAGCTATTAGCTCCTGGGGCCCCCGCCTTTCTAACCAATCTATGTTTCCTGTGTCTACTACATATATTTTTCTCTCTCCGCACACACATTCCCAGGAAATCACATCTCATTTGTTTCTGCCTCCACTGGGAATCGAACCCAGGCCCTTGGGACTACAACCCCCAAGCGCTGTCCACTCAGCCGTGAGGACCCTGTGTGTGTGTATCACCTATTTGTTCCTGTAGGATCGAGCTTTAGCTCTTGGACCCTGTTTTTCTACTCGTTGGTTGTCTAGTGCAGTGACTCCTGGCCTATTTGTCTCTCATACCTGTTTTTAAAGTTATGAATGGGGTTAGCCTTCGCAGCCTGTTCCTGTAGGTCATGCCATTAATCGCCACCCTCACGCTAAAAGAAAACTTTCTAACATCTCTATGACACATCTAGCCTCAAGCTTCCATTCGTGGCCCCATGTTCTATTGATAAGAACATAAGAACAAAGGTAACTGCAGAAGGCCTATTTGGCCCATACGAGGCAGCTCTATATATAACCACCCAATCCCACTCATAACATTTTCAGTTATGAGTGGGATTGGATATGAGTGGGATTATGAGAGTGGGATATTCATTGCAAACATTTCCTCTGTCTCCACCTTGTCAACCCCTCTAAGTATTTTACACGTCTGTATCATGTCCCCTCGGTCCTTCCCCCTTTCTAACGTGGTCAGGATTAGTTCCTTCAGTCTGTCTTCGTACCTCTTCCCTCGCAGCTCTGGGACGTGTCTCGTTGCAAACCTTTGCACTAAACACCTATTTCTTCCTCCCCTTCCAAA
>WNGS01005641.1:7618125-7633700 GCA_020271785.1 Procambarus virginalis
GATGGTGGTGGTGGGCAGTGTGGTGGTGGTGGTGGTCTGTGGTTGTTTTGGAGCTATGATTTATGGTGGCGAGAGATGTGTTGACCGATTTTCAGAGTGTGTTGTGTCTTGACTGGGCCGGCGGTGTTGTGGTTTGTGGTAGTGAGCAATTGGCTGGTTAATGGAGCTCCGCTTGTGTGGTTGAGATGGTGTGGACTCCTCTTGTGTGGTTAGATGGTGTGGCACTCCTCTTGTGTGGTTTAGATGGTGTGGCACTCCTCTTGTGTGGTTTAGATGGTGTGGCACTCCTCGTGATGTGTGGTGTGTGGCAGAGCTCCTCGTGTGGTCGCGTGTGGCCCTCTTTGTGGCGAGACGGTGTGTGGCGCTCCTCTTGTGTGGTTGACATGTGGTGTGACACTCATAGTTGTGGGTGATATTCACCAAGTCATTTGCAGCACTGCCGTAGACCGTTACTGGTGCAGGTGTGGCAGGTTCCCTGGTTGACCATTACTGGTGCAGTGGTTACGTCACGCGTTACTGTCTGTACTTCAGGTTTACCTGTAGGTGGTTTCGAGAGTTCTGCTCTCCTTCCCAACAAGCCCGGATTGGGACAAGATTGGTTCGGTGATAACTGGATCGGTCATCTGCTGAATGCATCATATATATATATATATATATATATATATATATATATATATATATATATATAAATGTGTGTGTGTGTGTGTGTGTGTGTGTGTGTGTGTGTGTGTGTGTGTGTGTTTGTGTGTTGTGTGTGTGTGTGTGTGTGTGTGTGTGTGTGTGTGTGTGTGTGTGTGTGTGTGTGTGTGTGTGTGTGTAAATCACGAAAATTAACACGTGATGAAAAATGTGACAGTGTCAGACCACGGAGTTCGTATCGTTACTCGCAGGACTGGAGATAATGCCAGGATCTGAGTGTTCAATTTCGCTGCTGAACCTGACAAACATCTGCTGCTGCAATGGTATATTGCAAATTACATTTAGCAGTCATTACAAGACTTATTCCTGTATCATCAGGGTTGAACCATGAAATAAAGGATGACTATTTATATTGACCTCCTCATATCCTTGGACATAACCATTTTGTTCATTTCATTTCCTTATAATGCATCCCATTCCCATCCCGTGGGGGGGGGGGGTTTACAAGGCACACAATGGGCTCATTCCATTGTGTGTTGGAACAATGCATCCCAATGTATATGTTTTATCACTCAGATTGTTCGGTAATATGCTTATTGCTTGTCGTGTGTCTATATATATGTATATGTACACGTTGGTACTGGCGTTCGCCTTTCTATTGGGGACTTTCAGCGCCGTGGAGAGGGAGGACCTGCTGCATGGGTAACAGCTTCTCCTCCATATCAACCTACCCTGCTTTGCGCCCTGGTGAGGCCCCTCCAGAGCACAAGACCATAGTCTCCTGAGACTGATGGATGCCTACTATTTTACACGTTGTACTGAACGGGGTGAGAATAGCTTGAGCTGCCTCATCCCTTTGTGTGTGTGTTTATACCTCAGTCAACATATTTCAATTTGAATGGGCTCAGGAACTGAACCGGGTGACAATCCTGGGGAAGGTGGTTACATATGTGTTAATATTACACACACGTGCCGGACGCTGTGCTCCTCGTCGCCCCGCAGCTCTCTCACACACCTGTGCCCGTGGCTCAGGTGTGTGTGGCGCTGGCTGGGGCTCAGGCTACACACACACACACACACACACACACACACACACACACACACACACACACACACACACACACACACACACACTGGGGCCAGGGTAGCCTGGTGGATAGCGTGCAGGATTCGTAATTCTGTGGCGCGGGTTCGATTCCCGCACCCGGCAGAAACAAATGGGCAAAGTTTCTTTCACCCTGAATGCCCCTGTTACCTAGCAGTAAATAGGTACCTGGGAGTTAGTCAGCTGTCACGGGCTGCTTCCTGGGGTGTGTGTGTGTGTGTGTGTGGTGTGGGGAAAAAAAAATAGTAGTTGTTAGTAAACAGTTGATTGACAGTTGAGAGGCGGGCCGAAAGAGCAAAGCTCAACCCCCGTAAAATACAACTAAGTGAATACACTCCGGTGGGCTAGGCTACTCACTCCCCTCTCGTCACATTTCCTCTCTAGTTTAGTTCCCTTAGTGGGATATCTTCGGGCACAACCTGAGATATCTTCAAGAGGAAACTAGATTTATTCCTCCAAGGAGTGCCGGACCAACCGGGCTGTGGTGGGTATGTGGGCCTGCGGGCCGCTCCAAGCAACAGCCTAGTGGACCAAACTCTCACAAGTCAAGCCTGGCCTCGGGCCGGGCTTGGGGAGTAGAAGAACTCCCAGAACCCCATCAACCAGGTATCAACCAGGGAAAAACACTAATGATTAGATGAACCTCCCGTCTCTTCCCGTCCCATAAGTCCCGTCCCTCCCTTACCGTCTATGTCTACTGTCTCTACACCACTCACTACGGTCAGTCAGCCGGTTTTTCTGACGGTGAGGTTTAGACTGTAGGTTCTACCTCACCTTCCCCTTTCGCCCCCTTTCGCCCCTGCCCCTATATTTTGGAATTTAAGACAAATCCCAACGGTTTAGGAAAATAAATCACCAGTCTTATAAAGCATTCTTCCCCGGGAGCCGGCGGCTGAGCGGACAGAACACTGGACGCGTGATCCTGTGGTCCCGGGTTTGATCCCGGGCGCCGGCGAGAAACAATGGGCAGAGTTTGCTGCTTTCAAACAATGAAAGCAGCAAAGATGGCTGCTTTCTGAGGGTGGAGGCCTGGTTGAGGACCGGGCCGCGGGGACACTAAAGCCCCGAAATCATCTCAAGATAACCCGGAGGTGGCGCGGTTCTTGGAACTCTGTCCATAACAAGTTAAATGTAGACAAGGTTACCCCGACCTTAAATTTAATTTAAATAATTTAAATTTTATTAAAGGAACAACTACAGCGGAACACCTCAGGTTTTCTGGGTTGGATGACCCGATGTCTCGCGAGCGGCCCGTCCTTGTGATCAAAGGCCATATGGTCGGTGATCTAGTTCCCCCAACGTGTAGCAAAGAAATGGAATTGTGCTCTCAGACCAGGCTCGTTAAAGCGGGGGGGTCCCGCTCCCCCCTTCCCCCAAGACACATTCATCATTTTTAACGAATTGTGTATTAAAATAGTTTCTTTTCCTCATATAAATTACTATTATTATATTAAAGTTCTGTATATTGTTTGGTGTAAGTTAGGTCGATTAAGGCACAGTCCATTGAAGCGCGTCTGGGAACCTCTCGGTCGTAGGTTCGAACCCTTATCACGGCCCTTGTGGATTTGTTCTCAGGTGTTTAGGTTCTGTAATAAAAATTCATTGTGTCCCAGTTACAAGCCCCGCTCCTGTGCCAGGTAAGTCCACTACGGGGCTCACCATAGCCCGTGCTACTTGCAACTTTTGTTTCCAGTAGTAGGCATCCATCAGTCTCAGGAGACTATGGAGTTGCGCTCTGGTTGTCGGTCTGGAGTGGCCTCACCAGGGCGCAAAGCCAGGGTAGGTTGAATCGGGGGAGAAGCTGTTACCCAGGCAGCAGGTCCCCCCTCTCCACGGCGCTGAAAGTCTCCAATGGAAAGGCATACGCCAATACGATTGGTTCCAGCGCCGTCGCAGGAACTGTGAGTTCCGGGGTTGACCTCGAAGGTGGTGAAGAAGGGCACAGGGACCTCCAACCCCGAGACCGCCGTGGTTCTGTAATTAAAGTAGTAGTAGTAGTGGTACAGTAGTGGTACTGTACTGTACTAAAGTATATATATTCCAGTAGCTTCAGCTAAAACAACAACATTATGCTGGGGACAGGCAGCCAGAGTGTATTTATACATGTTAAGACTTGTATCGAGGTCTGCCCCTCCCCCAGATCGAATTACTGACCCCCGCCCAGGATGCAACCCCACAAGCAGCTAGGTGAACAGGTCCATTAGGTGAAAGGAATCGTGCCCAACTGTTGTGTTTTTGTTAGGTTGCAATTATTTGCATCTGAAGGACGTGAGTGAAGCATTTACAGAGTTGCGATTCGAACAGAGATTGTCAGCAAAACATTGTTCGAACGTCATCAGTTACAAGTCGTATGAAAAGCGTACTCAAACATAAACAAGCTTTTGGTGCGGCTTGTAATCAATTTTGGCCTTTGTTGATGAGGACAGGCTTTATAAAGGCCTTTGTTGATGAGGACAGGCTTTATAAAGGCCTTTGTTGATGAGTACAGGCTTTATAAAGGCCTTTGTTGATGAGTACAGGCTTTATAAAGGCCTTTGTTGATGAGTACAGGCTTTATAAAGGCCTTTGTTGATGAGTACAGGCTTTATAAAGGCCTTTGTTGATGAGGACAGGCTTTATAAAGGCCTTTGTTGATGAGGACAGGCTTTATAAAGGCCTTTGTTGATGAGTACAGGCTTTATAAAGGCCTTTGTTGATGAGGACAGGCTTTATAAAGACCTTTGTTGATGAGGACAGGCTTTATAAAGGCCTTTGTTGATGAGTACAGGCTTTATAAAGGCCTTTGTTGATGAGGACAGACTTTTATAAAAGCCTTTGTT
This sequence comes from Procambarus virginalis, assembly GCA_020271785.1. NCBI lineage: Eukaryota > Metazoa > Arthropoda > Malacostraca > Decapoda > Cambaridae > Procambarus > Procambarus virginalis. Next base: position 7,622,689 of record WNGS01005641.1, read on the forward strand.
GATGAGGACAGGCTTTATAAAGGCCTTTGTTGATGAGTACAGGCTTTATAAAGGCCTTTGTTGATGAGGACAGACTTTTATAAAAGCCTTTGTTGATGAGGACAGGCTTTATAAAGGCCTTTGTTGATGAGTACAGGCTTTATAAAGGCCTTTGTTGATGAGGACAGGCTTTATAAAAGCCTTTGTTGATGAGGACAGACTTTATAAAGGCCTTTGTTGATGAGGACAGGCTTTATAAAGGCGTTTGTGATGAGGACAGGCTTTATAAAAGCCTTTGTTGATGAGGACAGACTTTATAAAGGCCTTTGTTGATGAGGACAGCCTTTATAAAGGCCTTTGTTGATGAGGACAGGCTTTATAAAGGCCTTTGTTGATGAGGACAGGCTTTATAAAGGCCTTTGTTGATGAGTACAGGCTTTATAAAGGCCTTTGTTGATGAGGACAGGCTTTATAAAGGCCTTTGTTGATGAGTACAGGCTTTATAAAGGCCTTTGTTGATGAGGACAGGCCTTATAAAGACCTTTGTTGATGGACAGACTTTATAAAGACACGCTGCAACTAGGAACTGAGCCTGTTCGAACTGTTCGCAAACATTGCCTCTTTCATGTCCTCTGCTCGAATATCGCCTGTAAATATTTCCCTTTATATACAACACAGGCAAACAAATTGCCAACAGGATCTAAACATCCAAGTCTAACCTTATACAAATTTTAACATACATTCTTCCCCCCCCCCCGTCCCACTTGGGCTGGACGGTAGAGCGACGATCTGGCTTCATGCAGGTCAGCGTTCAATCCCCGACCGTCCACAAGTGGTTGGGGCACCATCCCTTCCCCCCGTCCCATCCCAAATCCTCATCCTGATCCCTACCCAGTGTAATGTCACTTATAGTCGTAATGGCTTGGCACTTTCTCATGATAATTCCCCCCCCTCCGTCTACAGAGTCTTGTACCCTGTACTAAATGTGATCTGTAACATGTGCAGTTCACATTTTGTAACACCAACCAACTGATAACATAAGGATGCTCAATGCAAATTTAAGGAGCATCTATCTTGAGGTTATCTTGAGATGATTTCGGGGCTTTTTAGTGCCCCGCGGCCCGGTCCTCGACCAGGCCTCCACCCCAGGAAGCAGCCCGTGACAGCTGAACACCCAGGTACCTATTTTACTGCTAGGTACAGGGGGCAAGGTGAAAGAAAATCTGCCCATTGTTTTCTCCGGCGCCTGGATCGAACCCGGACCACAGGATCACAAGTCCAGTGTGCTGTCCGCTCGGCCGACCGGCTCCCAATGGATGGATGCAAGAATGGATTCTGGAACACCATGGCGTCGTTGTGTTGGGCATTCGTTCACCATTCGTTGAGGGAGCCGGTCGGCCGAGCGGACAGCACGCTGGACTTGTGATCCTGGGTTCGATCCCGGGCGCCGGCGAGAAACAATGGACAGTTTCTTTCACCCTATGCCCCTGTTACCTAGTAGTAAAATAGGTACCTGGGTGTTAAGTCAGCTGTCACGGGCTGCTTCCTGGGGGTGGAGGCCTGGTCGAGGACCGGGCCACGGGGACACTAAAGCCCCGAAATCATCTCAAGATAATCTCAAGAAACCTGGCAGTAAATAGGTACCCCGGGACTTTGACAACGGTTATGAGGGTTGCATCCTGGGCAAGGTCAGTAGTTTGACCTAGGCTGGTGGAAGGACGTACATACAAACCTAAAGTATATATATTCACAGCCTGTCTGTCCCCGACAAAGCGGTTTATAACCTACAAGAGTTCTATTTATAACCACCCACCAAAGGCACTATCGCCAATACTTACTGACAGCCGCTCTTCCCCCCCCTCGGGTGCGTCTCCCGCAGGTAGCAGCGGTGTGAGCAAGCGGACCAGTAGCAGCAGCGGGTTCAGCTCCGCCAGGTCTGAGAGGTCGGACTCGTCAACAAGTGTGTGCTCCGATGCCAAGCCCCCGCCTCTGCCGCCACACCAGAGGTCAGTCCCCTCACTGTGATGGCTGTCATGCCTGCAGTTCTGCTTTCTTAGCTGTGTGTGTGTGTGTGTGTGTGTGTGTGTGTGTGTGTGTGTGTGTGTGTGTGTGTGTGTGTGTGTGTGTGTGTGTGTGTGTGTGTGTGTGTGTGTGTTGGGGGAGAAAGGTCCTGAAATGTAGCGAAGACAGTCTTGGGCACGCTTTGCTTTATCACATTTAAGTATCTTGCTCAACAGTAAGAATTTTTTAAGTTCTGGTGTCTGGGAGTAGTGTGTGGGTATGATTGTCTGGGGAGGGGGGCATATACTCGTGTCAGTTTTGTTGTATTGTACTCGCACTAACGTATTGTTTATGCTTATTATTATAATTACCAACATTGTATGTATGTATGTGTATATGTACATATATATATACATCTATATGTATTCACGCTTTATGTATATACGCACACAATAGAGTTCACCCTCTTCCCCCCCTCAACATGTATGTCTTGATGGCTTCGTGTTGCACCCATTACTGACGCGTGTGTGCTGGTGTGGGTGTGTTTTGCACTAACGCGCCTCGCGACGCACCACAGCCTGCCAGTGAGTACCAGCAGCAGCAGCAGCGACCAGACCAACATCGAGGGCCAGCCCGTGAGCGCCCCCCCTGCAGCCAAACCTCAGGGACTCCGTGGTATCAGGTACACCCTTTTCCCGCCCCTTCCTCACCTCCCCTGTTGTGTTGGATGACAGAGTCGTCGGCTGGTGGATGATAATATTCCCGCATGTTTGGGATTTGACTGATGTTGAGGGATTACTTTCCATTTGTGTTGGTTGGAGTAGTGAGTTCTGGTTTCCGATCCCCCCAGGTCAAAGTTTTCCAAGTCTAGCGGGAAGGAGGGTAAGGAGTCGCCGAAGTCGTCACGGAAAGAGAAGGAGAGGGAGGAGTCGCGAGGGTCACCGCGAGGTGGTCATAAGGCCCACCGCGACCCCCGCTCCGAGCGTGGCGATAGTCGCGAGAGGGGCGGCAGCCGGGAGGAACGCGCGGGCAAGAAAAGCGAGAAGCTCACCTTGGAGCTGGATGGCGGGTTCCGCTCACGGGCACAACACGTCCCACCCCAACCTGACCAGGTTAGAGAGTCGCGGGTTGCGGCGCAGGGCCCGCGACCTGAGACCACAGGTCAGATTGCTGACCCCCAACAACCCCCGGCACTCCCACCTAAAGAGAACATCCACAGGGACCACTCGGCCTTCTTGCAGTCAGACCCACATATGGCAGCCATGCAGCAGCAACAACATTATCAACAGCATCACCAAAGTCAGCAACAGTCAATAGAGCATGGGCTAGCATCTACACCAGGTAGCCCCTTACTCCCAGGTACTCCTGGCACCGGTATCCCTAAGCCCACGGCACACGTGAAAGGCCAAACAAAAGCGGTGCCTCCAGAACGACCGGTTCCGGCTTCTCCCACGGCCTCGCCCAACGTAAACATTCCCCATCAAACGAAGGACTACAACAAAATGGTTCGTCACACGTCGGGTGGTGTTTCCGCGCCCAAAGTAGCGAGCGCGGGCGGTGGCGCCCCGCGGCCGGTGGTGGGCGCACCGGCAAGCACAGACAGCAACACTGCCCAAGAATGCCGGGATCCCAAGGGGTCCTTACCGCGCCAGAAGCAGCTGGGCCGACGAGAAGATTGTGGGACGGGCATCAGTGTTGCCCTAGTGAGCCCGATGCCCAACCCCCGCGAGAAGGACCTAGTGACCCCGTCCGAGTCTGGCTCCAATATCAGTGAATCTTCACAGAGCAACAGCGGCCACAGCAACTCGTCAGGCAACTCTTCTGTAATATATAAACCTACAAGCTCTGAGGACGGCAGTGTTAGTGACTTCAAGACTCACATCAGAAAGGTAAACATTTTTCTCGTTACAGTCAGAAAGTCAGATATAAACCTCTCTTATCGAACAGTTGCTGCAGTGTAGGGACTGTATAAACCACACTTACACTTTTGCATTACCTTCCACAGGTGGAAGAGAAGCATGAAGGGGAAGAGGGAGACGAAGTGATATTGAACATCAAGCCAATGCAGCCTCTGGTGCGCGCCTCGCAGTATGGCTACATGAGAGGACTTGGCCTCCACCAGGCCCGCACTGTCCCGCCTTCTCTACACGTCTCCAGGCTAGGTAGTCCCACACTCCTCTCTCTCTCTTGTCTTGCTTGAAGAACAATTACAATTACACAATTTTTTTGTACATATTCTTACCTTTTCTAACTTTGTGAATCGTATGATTCAACCCATCTCGATTGGTTCCACAGCGCTACAAGACAATGCCAACACGGTGCCACAGAAGGGTATGCGTCTCGGGCCTCATCTCAAACGGCCGCCAGGATCTAACCAAGTCATTGACGCGGATTATAGCGACCTGGAGAGTGTTGAACTGGCGAACGGTAAGTCTCTTACATGGTTCCCTTTGTCGGGGCTGGCGCCGTTTTCTCTGGTGGACTTAATCCGTTTTCTTTTATTCCCATCATTTTGTTCGTGTCACTGGCTTTTTAAAATTCTTGACTATTATTATTTCTCTTTATTTCCACTATACCTATTTTTATTTCTTATTATGTTTCGTTTCCTTTCCCAACCCAATCTCCTTATATTCACCTCTCTAACTCATCCTCTCTGTATTCACCTCCCTAATTCATCCTCTCTGTATTCACCTCCCTAATTCATCCTCTGTTTGCATCTTTCCCTTCCCGGCTCATCCTCACTACTTGTATAAACTTCGTGATTAATAATTACAGCATCTCAGTACATAGTTATGTGCACTACATCAGAGGAAAGCAAGTTATAGCGGCACCTTTGTACATAGACGGTTGCTGCACCTGTGTGACGGCTCAGAGCTGAGGGCGAGGCATCCCAGAGAAGCCAACCTTTAGTGTATACATGCATTATGGGAGGAATTCAAGTATACATGCAGGTGTTAAAGAGTGAAATTCCATATTTTTTTGTTTGGTATGCATATGTATTTTTTTTCACTGGCAAATTATTGATTAAAGGATAAGGGAAATTATTGAATCATCTGGTTTTAATAGAGAGATTAGGCTCAAAATGTTCCCGGTTGATGTAGTTGATATGGTTATGTATTATAATATATATATAACCATTCCATTCACTTGGATTCTAGGTTATGTATTTTTTTTTAACGTTCTCTCTCTCTCTCTCCTCTCCCCCCGGGCCACGCGTCGTCGTCGCAGGCTACATGTCGGACGGAGACGTGCTGCGCAACGTGGGCTACAAGTGTGGTAACTCGTCGGACCTGGACGGGTACCTGAGCGAGGGCGGGGCCTCCCTCTACGCCCACCGCCTCAACCAGCGCTTCAAGGAGGGCATGCGGCAGGTGCATGAAAGCATGAACAAAGTGCAGCACTTCATCCAGGACGACAGGTAAGCGAAGCTCTTACGCATAACCAACTTGAATTACGGGCTATTCATGCCCGTGCCACCTCTTGGGTGGCTTAATCTTTATCATTTAATCATCACTAACTTGAAGGTCTAGGGGGTGTATGTCCAGGAAGGGGGAAGGGTACTCCTCGCCGTGTTATATTTGCGGGGGATGAGCTCTGGCTCTTGGATCCCGCCTTTCACCCGCGTATAGTTTGCCACTTCACTTCTTTAGACTTCCGCCTCTTCACTTCTCTGTGAAGTTCAAGTGCTCGAGTGTAAGGAAACACGGAATCAAAACAAGGAATCAAAACAAGGAATCAAAACTTGTCAAACCATTAACAAGCTTTACGGGAAAATGTTGAAGGAAATAACGAAACGTTGAATATTTTTATTTACAACTTGTTGAAAATTTTTATTTACAACTTGTTTGATAAAGTATTGACCTTCAAAAGTACCTCGCGGAGCAGCCTATCAGCTGATAGTCAATAACATTGATGTCATAACGTATGATCATTTGGCTTCATGCTTAATGATGCTGGTAATTTATTTTTCTAGTTTTCTTTTAGAAATTTTGTTGTTATTTTATGTACAGTAAAAGGTTAAATTTTGACAAATTCTACCGGACTTGGATTGTTAATAAGGAATACCCACAGTGCATTGATATTATGTAAACTTTAGCATGGGCGATATTTATATAAATTTATTTCGAGTAGGTTGAGTGGTACTCTTCAGCTCAGTGAATGTGTGTGGATTTATATTATCTTGGTCAGTGTCTTAATTCTATAAATTATGACGGCTTGCGACTTGTCAGTTCTGAAACACTCGGCCAACTCTCATACAAGGAAAGGCTGAGGAGGATAGGAATGACATCTTTAACAAGACAAGGATTTCTCATTCACACTTTTGACGAACTCAAAAGTCCTGATTAAGATTAATCCCTGACTAGCGCAATAAGAAATGCGACGCAATTAGGCCTACAGTTCAAAATGCAGTTTACAAAACACATAGGGGGGGGGTAAATGTCAACAAACAAGCACCTTTCAATCCCCGCTATGGCCACTAGAAATAGTAGCCATACAGCTAACACGAGTTAAAAAAAAAAATGAACCACAGAAAGGACTTTGCTGAGTGGTTTGCAATAGTCCCTGCATAAGTCTACATTTTCTTTGTTGGCGAGGTTGTGCTCGTGAGAGAAAACGTACACCCAACTATTGATTTGGGTGTGGGCCCGCTACGACACCCGTGACTCATGGCTTCACAGTTTATATCTGATTTCTTTTTTTAGCAGTGCGGGCTTTTGTTTTCTTGCCCACCACATGACTTGAAAGTGTATACATAGGTAGCTATATATAATAAACACCTGTCAGAATACTTAAATACGAATATTTACATTGATAACCCCCCACGTGATAGTGAGCAATGGTTTAAATATCAAATTAGTCAATTACTATTAATATATTACAAGGGGGGGGGACCCCACTCCCACGATAATCTTTTGCTACTTATAATAACCATATGCAAAGTAGATCTTCCCAAAAAGAAACGACGAATTAAGAAAAGTATTCCGGGTTAAGTTTGAAAAATTGATTTCCTAGCCTGGCCCGTAGCTTTGTGCAGACGGGAGAGGTGCATTAGGCTACAGTCTGACTGACCCCTCGCTAGACAGTCAGTCACCTGTCTGTGTCAAGGTTGTCCTCTGTTGAAAACACTCATACGGGATAAGAAAAAGGTGGGACACTGCCGCCCCCTCCCCCACAACACCTAGCTACGAATGCTTCGTTATTCCTAGAGCGAACTCGTCTGTATGGGCGAGTTCCCAAGCACCCCCAGTACTACCCCAGCTCCCCTAGCACCCCAGTACTACCCCAGCTCCCCTAGCACCCCCAGTACTACCCCAGCTCCCCTAGCACCCCAGTACTACCCCAGCTCCCCTAGCACCCCCAGTACTACCCCAGCTCCCCTAGCACCCCCAGTACTACCCAGCTCCCCTAGCACCCCAGTACTACCCCAGCTCCCCTAGCACCCCCAGTACTACCCCAGTTCTCCTAGCACCCCCAGTACTACCCCAGCTCCCCTAGCACCCTAGTACTACCCCAGCTCCCTAGCACCCGAGTACTACCCCCAGCTCTCCTAGCACCCAGTACTACCCAGCTCTCCTAGCACCCCCAGTACTACCCCAGCTCCCCTAGCACCCTAGTACTACCCCAGCTCCCCTAGCACCCCCAGTACTACCCCCAGCTCCCTAGCACCCCCAGTACTACCCCAGCTCTCCTAGCACCCCCAGTACTACCCCAGCTCCCCTAGCACCCTAGTACTACCCCAGCTCCCCTAGCACCCCCAGTACTACCCCCAGCTCCCCTAGCACCCCCAGTACTACCCAGCTCTCCTAGCACCCCCAGTACTACCCCAGCTCCCCTAGCACCCTAGTACTACCCCAGCTCCCCCTAGCACCCTAGTACTACCCCAGCTCCCCTAGCACCTTAGTACTACCCCAACTCCCCTAGCACTAGATACACAAAGGTAATGGGACAGGCTTGATATCACATCCTACTGCTAAAGTCCTCTGCTAAGAATTTTCCAAGATAACATCAAGGACAGGAGATCTCCTCTGAAATCTAGAAACGTTAAACGTATTACAAATGGGGACATACACTTGCCCACTAAATTATAGGTCTGGCGTCAATGACATGCATCATTGCAGTGTACTGGAGTAAGTAATTCAGAGGAGGAAGATAATGTGAGGAGGTTAAATCATGCCCAGCTGTTAGTCAAACCATAATTACATTAACCGTCTCCTCCTCAATAATCGCTTCGTTTCCACAACCTAAATCACTCATCTACAACTTGTACTCCTCTACAGCCTACTCCTTCCATCACCTCTACAATCCATTCCATCTTCTTAACACCACAAACAGGATACCATTAGCAGCATAGTGAGGCTGACAAACACTGCATTAAATAGCTTAACAAGGACTCTAAGGACTACACAGGCTAGGTAAGACCCAACCCAGAATACCCAGCATGGAATCGTATTAAAAATGCTACTTTAAAAATATACAGAAGTTTGCAACAAGTGCCAGTACTCATAGAACTGGTCGTGGGAACACTCTCAGGAGAGAAGAGATATGGGAAAAAAATTACAATACTTAGTGGAAGGACAAGGTAGATACAGCGAGGTGGATAGACAAGGTAAAGGTCAGACTTTGTAAATTGATAGAAAATAAAACTAGAGGATATTACTGGCAGCTGCAAACGCAAATGAGTCGTAGGTACGAAAATACTCGTACCGCAGTATGGGTGGCCAGTAAGTGGAATAACACCGAGAGAAGTTGTGGAAGCCACCTCCTACCACAACAGTACAACAAGCTAGTAGGACGGGGCATAAAGTGATAGTTGTCATTGTGGAAGTTGTCGTTCTATTTCTTCCACATCCATCACCTGCTTGTCTGTACTATCCATTTCTGACAACCACCACCACCCCACTGTCAAAAAAATAAAAAACCACCAACCACCACCCAGCACCGGCCACCACACCCAGCACCGCCACCACACACCCAGCACCGACCACCACCACCCAGCACCGCCACCACACACCACACCGCCACCACCACCCAGCCCACCACCACACACCCAAAGCACCACACCACCACACTCCCACCTCCTGGCAGCCAGCCCAGAACTTCAGTAACGAGGTCTGGGCGAGACTGGAAGAGGGGAAAAGAAGGCAACAGCTCTGAATTCAGCAGTTCATGGATGGGACTCTGCCAGGGAGGATCCTGGGGTGGGGGGTCACCCGTGAGTGCCCTGGACAAGGACCAAGCTCTCTTCACAATTTACAGCATATTGATTAACTGGGAAAGGGCAGGGGCTCCTTTATTATTACGTCAGAATAGGGTTTTAGAGAGCTGTTTTTTTTCGGGTGGAGGGATGGGTTTTTAAGAGAGCTGGTTATTTTATTCACTGGACAATCGGAGCCCGAACACAGGACCACAAAATTGGCAGACTGTAGTTCTACCAACCAGTCTGCTAAGCTACTCACAATAAGGAAGAGTTCCAGAGAGAGAAATTGGCATACAGTTGGGATTTGTTTATTGTTACCGCTGGAGGCGGCTAGTTTATTTTGCACCCTATACTCATCCTGTGAGCGGTAGCGCAAAAAGCATTAGAGGGCACAAAAGGACTTTTATCAGACCTCAACGGAGATTATACATTAACAATTGTATGCCTTGCCTGGGGTGCCAACTAACACCTCCACACTCAAGTGGTACCCCAGGAAAGGCTTGAAGTCCCAGTTGGATACCAAACTGTCTCTCTCTGGGACCCCTTCCTTATTGTGGGTAGACCCAGTAGCCTGGTGGTAGAACTACACTCCGTTTTTGTGGTCCTGGTGTTCGAGGTGGTTTGCAATTCATGAGGGTAGTTTGTTTTTTGGGTTGGAGGGTTGGGCTTTGGGGAGCTGGCTTGCTGTTTTGGGTTGGAGAGTTGGGTTTTAAGGTTAAGGCTTGTTTGTTAAGGTTATGGTGGTGGTGTTCCTGCAGTTTGTGATGCTGTGCAGAATACTGGTTGTTATATTGTTTTGTGTGTTTAAATTTAGCTACTCAGAACGAAATGTCCATTAGCACGGGCTATAGTGAGCCCGTAACTGAGTTCAGATATCGTGATAACCTTGTTACTGTGATAGAATAATTCGTTTTCACGTCAAGTGGTAGTACGTGACTGGTGTGGTGTATAGACTGTCGGGTGGGATGATAAAAATCTGAACACACAGACACACTGTATGCGAAATCGATAGTTTGTATACAGAATTTGTTATTGCTTGCAAATTGTGTTGCACGCACGATTTGCATTCTGGCTTTGCTAATACTGTGTTGTGGTTCTCGGACATGCAAGCACACTGCTGCTGAACTAGGCGGACACGCTACACGCTTTACACGCACCCTAAGGCACCAGGGACGAGGGAGGAGGTGGTAGGGGTGCTTGCTATGGAATGGGGGTAGTGTTGGGAGCGAGCAAGAGTCGTAAGTCATGCCAAATTCGCCTTCAAGGTGCTTCGATGGCATCACCAGCGAGGAACTTCGGTTTGGTCAAGGAGGTTCAGCTTACGATCATTGGTTGAATTCACGTAACATTCTGGTACAATAGAAATTCACTGAGCGAGGCGGAGGCTCAGATTCACGTAAGCAGTTACCCGTACTACGAACGTGTACATCTTTCCTCAATCTTGACGGCTTTGGTTACATTTATTAAATGGTTTACAAGCATGAAAACTTCCAATCAACTGTTGTTGTTGTTATAAATACCCTCCTGGAACTTCGGAGCTCATTACTGTTTAATAATTGTAAACAAAGCCGCCAAAGATTGAGGAAAGATGTACACGTTCGTAAGTCTTGAGTAACTACGCTTCGTGATCATGGAGCCCTCCGCCTCGCTCAGTGAATTTCTATTGTACCAGAATGTTACGTGAATTCAAGCCAAGATCGTAAGCTGAACCTCCTTGAACCAAAACCAAAGTTCCTCGCTGGTGATGATCCATCGAAGCACCTTGAAGGCGAACTTGGCATGACTTACGACTCTTGCTCGCTCCCAACACTACCCCCATTCCCTAGGTCCAATC
>WNGS01005641.1:7633725-7653030 GCA_020271785.1 Procambarus virginalis
TGGCCCCTGGTCAGATTTGAATCGTCTGGAAAGTCAGAATGGTATAAGAACAGTTTATCTTGGTCGACTTAGTGCGTCTCCCTACGACTGAACTTGCCCAGGATTCAACCCAAGACAGTTCCTTAACTCCCCGGTATATATTTACTGCTATATGAACCGAAACGTAGGGGCTCATGAAACGGGCCCAAACGTCTCCGTCCTGCGCAATAATCGAACCAGATTCCTTTTGGCAATGAACTAACTGTGCGCGCATGCAGCAACCCGTCCTCACCACAAAGGCTGCGTTAATGAGCTCGTTAATCCAACCACCAACTCCCCAGTTTATGAATGAAAAGCACTTTACACAAGACTTAACCACATAACTCGTATTTTCCTCGAGCAGTGCTTCGTTCACGACCTCTGCTCGAATTGCACTTCTAAATGCTTCACTGACGTACGGCAAATATCAATAATGATCAATAGAACCTAACCACCAAAATTGGGTGTAACTAATCAACACCTTTTAGTATAAAGCATTAAATTGTATTTAAGAAAACAACAATACTAAATACGCAGTACGTTAAAATTTATGAATGTGTCTTTGGATTGGGCCGCCGCCATGACGAGCCTAGCCTAAGGACAGGTTGCGTGCCGCTGAGTTTCTAACTACAGTAGTTTGTTTTCAGAAAACTTAAATGTAATAAGAGTAGTTTTTCTTCGGACGTTTGTGTTGTGGAAGTTGCTGTATACACCGGTAGCTGTGAGTTTTTTTTCAACACCTGTCAATTTTGAAGCACGGGAGTGTACTACGTTTTGTAATATACATTGAGTGTGTTGGTTGTATTCCGGTGTAATTAATGTCATGTTTTTGCAGGAGTTATTATTGATTTTACGAGTAACGTGCACATGTTACGTGTTCCGTGGGCCTATGCAGAGGACCGTTCCTGTAGTCACACGAGAATTGTGGCTTCCGTAGAACGGTGGGCCGCATGAGGCTTTCCACTTCTTGCTGTGATTCCCTGTGATATACACACGCCTTGTGAATGTCGCCAATTGAAACACTAGTTAAAAAGCATTTTGTATATTCAGTGCTCTATAGTCCATGAACAGAAAATCAAGTTTTAAATCATTGTGATTCACTGGATGCTTGGATTTTATTTTTCAATAAAAATCACGTTTTGGACAAGGGCAATTGGGAAAATATATTGAAAATTATATTTATACTTGCGGATAAGGTATATTAAAATGGTGGCTTTATCCATAGTGTGGGAAACCGTGTGAACCTTCGCGAGCCCCAAGAAGATAAGCTGATCATTATTACAGCTGTTGATGTGCGAGGCTATGGGAACTACATTTATTACATAATCAATAAGGCGCGCGATCCAGCCGGCCTTGGCAGTGATAGACGGCCTCCTCCGCCACAGTCCTGTGTCGGAGGGGGTTCCGGGGACAATCTCCGTCCTCCCCCCCCCCCCACACACACAAAAGGATGAAGTGAGGCTGTAAAGATGTGACCAGTCCACCCGCCAGACATTGAGATCCGGCGTCTCCTCCTCCGCTCTGTCGAGGCAACTCCTGGTCTCAAGACTTGAAGTGTGTAAAGACTTTATTGGCAGTATGCACATGTCGTTGAGTCAGTAATATACACATTTAAGGAAAAATTACAAATTTGGAATTTGTTGTATCTGATTCTTCATTGAGTGTGCTAGTTAGTTGTGAACATTACAGACAAAAATGGTAACAAAATAATGCAATTTTAGAGACGAAAAAGAAACTGAAGAGACATTTTGAATAATGATAGGGGTAACTGAAGAAAATTCAGAGCCGTCCCAGTTAAAAGTTCCAGAGACCTATCAAAACAGCAGTAGTGTTGATAAGTGTCGTCTCCATTGTTGTCCATTGATCTTCAAGCATTGTAGCGTTGCAACTACACCGTTCTCGTCCACCATGTAGGTAGTGGCACAATGTTGCGTCTCCACCATTTGCGTCCACCAAGTGATGTAGGTAGTGCAGGTTTGCGCCTTCACCAAGTGCTATAGATGGTGTAGATAGTGGCGCAGTTGAACATCTCCACCCTCCACGTCCACCAAGAAACACACAAACACAAGCGACCATGTCCTCCTACGACGAGTCCAGCTTCCGCCATCGCTACTCATATTCCTACGACGCTGAGTAAGCCCCCACCACGCCATTTCTAGTCTTGTAGTCGCTACTAGTCTGTAGGTGAAAGCCTAGTATGGCCTGCCCCATGATCCGTAGCCTAGTTTAGTCTAGTTATTGATGATGTCTTGGCCCGTAGAATAATTGTTATATCTTAGATATTTAATTCGTGTTTGAATTAATTTAATTCACAAGTCAGAACACAAGAGGAATGTCAAGTGTGGTGGGAGTAGTTCTATTTTTATATTGTTTCTTAAAGTTGAACAGTAAATTCAGTATCTTGACGCAGGTTGTCAATCATTTCTGGCATGTTATTTTTAATGAGTATAAAATTTCTATATTCTGCACAATAACAGCAATGTTTATCTTGGTATTCGTTTAATTGTATGCGAAGATTCGTATGTTATGAAATTGGTGATGTTTTATATATATCTATATATCCATGTTTATAGTGAACTAGGTTGTTAGGTTCAGGTCAACTATAGTTCGAGGTGCTGGCGAGGGGAGTCAGTACTGAGGGGTTGTGCACCTGGTGCTGGCGAGGGGTTTCAACACAGTCTTGCAACAACTTCCCAAAACAAAGCTTCTTGCAACTTCACTCGCAAATTTATTAATTTTTCATCCATAGCCTCGTTATTTCATCCCACAAGAGCCATTTCGTTTTCAATAATTAAGCATTTTATTCAAACTTCAATAAGAACATCATGTTAATTTCGTTGGGCAAGGCCGTTAAAAATAAAGTAGGTTTCAACTTGCTCTTCTTTTGCATATACTTTTTATTTGCTAAAATAGACGTATCTACTTGTAACTATGATACACCATTAAAATAAATGATTAAAAAAAGGTATCGAAACGCTGATAGGGTGCCATGGGAATTGGTGGAGTATTAGGCGCCAATCAGGTGGGCTCCAGGGGGTCTAGACGCGTTCTCCACTCTGGTCCTGCCGCCCAGGACACACACACACACACACACACACACACACACACACACACACACACACACACACACACACACACACACACACACAGCAGCAGCACTACTACTACTACTACTACTGCTGCTGCTGCGCGGGTTGTAGAGGTAGATCAGATGCGGAGGAGGGGAATGGGTAGGTGCTGCTGCTGGTGGGGGGTGAGGTTTTGATGGGGTTGTAAGATAAATCGGCCGAAATGGGTGTGTGTAGGGTGAGTTAGCTGCAATAGTTTGCAGGTGAATAGAACCATCTCCGAACCAGGTATTTTGTGCGACACAGAAAGATGAGAATATATCGGTTGCAACTTGTGAAAATTTCGTAGGAACAAGCATTATGGATGCGAGGAAGAAGGCAGACAACACCACGATGATGAAAGGAATAGGATGAAGAGGGCAAGAATATGAAAGATTGGGAGACGTCTTTAAGGTGGGTATATGCCTGCTCTGCGGGCCAGGAATGGCTAGGGGAACACAACGGGAAACCTAACCGTAATCTCGGTCAAGGGAAGTAAATAGACTTGTTTGCTGCCAGTTTAATATTCACAGCTTTACCTCACAACGCTTAACCAGGCACAGAATATTTTTGCCTTTGCTATTTTCAGTCTCCGTGTTAGATGGCTTACCTAACCTCTCTCAAATACGTGAGATATATTTAGAAACTCTGGGATATATGCTGCATTTCTCTTTAGATATTTGATTTGTTATATTTACTCAGGTATGTTATCGCTAGTGGTGATAACATTACACGTACCTCTGATACACACACAGGAAATGACTTGAGGGGAAAATTTGCGATCAGATTAGTCGTGTGTATTTTTCCCTTTATAAAATTCTGAAAAACGTTAATTGAGAATAAAAAAGTTAAAATTAATTTTCTTGCATGATTCTGACCCTCATTAAAAATTGACCAAATCACTAAAACGTTATATATATATATATATATATATATATATATATATATATATATATATATATATATATATATATATATATAACCTCTCAAGTGTTACCATGAGACCTGAATATGCTAATATATGTAATGTTGACAAATAGAATAAAGTAAATTTAAATAATTGGCCTATGAATGTATTTTTATTAAAAATGTGGCCAATTTTAATGAGAATGTAAAGATCTTGAATACAATCTGACGCACCTATGGTCGGTCTTAAGAATTGAACACAGAATTGCCACTGGATATTATTTTTACCGTCTTGTGCAGTACTCGACAGTACTGGCTATTTAAATAGAATGTCTTGTAAAATGTTAATAATAATCTTAATATTTACAGTTGCTACCGGGTAAGAGTTTAGTTAATCTAGTTGATTGTTTCTTTAAGGTTGTTTAACGAAGCTTAAAATATAGAACAAGAGCATAATTTACAATTTACAAGAATAACTTACAAAAAAGTTAATGTTGAAAATTTATAGGAAAGCTGTGGCGATGTGAATATAGATTGTTGTAATATATGTACAGTATAATGGCATCCTATTGTTATGAATCTTAAACTGCCATGTAATATATTTACACCCATCATCGAAAAAATCTTGCTATCCCATTTTTTTTAAACAGGTGAATCTGTATTTGTAATGCTACACTGGACTATATGAAAAGTAAAGCTAGCTATGTGATGAAAAATAAATTATACATGTAACGTGTAACGATTTTATTTATTAACATCTGCATTTATGCAGCTACCCTAGACTACACGAAAGATTACATAATATCATGTAGCTGGCTCTTGATACATACTAACAAAAAATGACTAACCATCTCGCAGGATGGTTAGTCATACAGGGCCTTGTCATCATTAGCCTCCACTGGCGAACTTTCTTCGTATGTGGAGACATCGACAACACAAGAGTGAATAAAATAACGTGTGACATTTCCATGCCCAACCATTTGGGCTGGAGAGTAGAGCGACGGTGTCTCGCTTCATGCAGGTCGGCGTTCAATCCCCGATCGTCCAAGTGGTTGGGTCCCATTCCTACACCCCCTCCCCGCCCTATCCCAAATCCCAATCCCATCCCAAATCAAACCAACTATACAAATCAAAATGACTTGGCACTTTCTCCTGATAATTCCCGTTCCCTCCCTTTTGTTAGGAACGAACACTCTACGGCATCTTGTCGCCTAGTTTCATTGTGTTTCACTCTGCCTATAACGCCAGCCATGCTTGGTGCTGTCTTAGGGCGACACATTTATTAGGAAGCCTTTTTAGGCTTTATGTTATGCTCAAGTCTTGAATCATGCCGTCTCCCACAGAACATATGAACAAGTCCGTTTCCATTTACGGCATGTAAAAGAAAATAACCTAGTCTATTTGTCTCTGTCGTGTGCACTCGCTGTAACCCTAGGCAAGACCTGACGACCGCTGTAAATCGGGGTCCTTAATAGCGCGTTCTTGATCTCGCCTAACTCTTTAAACACTTTGGAATGGCGAGTTTATGGTATAGAGGTTCAAATTCATGTTTATGTAAGGATATACAATTCTACACAAGTTTGTTCTATAGTGCACTGTTGAGTAATGAAAGCCTCGTCTTTTCTGCTCCATTCATAAGGATTTGAATAAAGAAATGTTCCGTTTACAGTAGCTTGTATTATTTAATTTAGGAATGTAGTGCAGTTGCGTGCGATTTTACCCCATCAATGTTGATATCAGTCTAAAAGTCAAAACCATTACTGGGAGTGTGTGTAGGCTGTGTCCAGTATTGGTCAATTGCGGCTACTGGTATGAACTAGAAAGAGTTAACAATGAGTTCGTAGCAGTGTGAAGGGAGGCATGATGTGTTGGTGGGGCTATGGGGAGAAGGTCGGTGGATATTGAGCCAGGCTCCCGAGGATTGGTTGGTAATATGCAGCTGCGTCATGAATAGATAACTAGCATGATGTAGCCTAGCTGACGCCAGTCATGAGGGGGGAAGACACAATGACACCCCACTGGCTACTGGACCCCTAGCCATGACTAATGGGGGAATATATTCATTCAAACATCATACTTACTTCAGGATTGCGTGCTGTTTCACCACTATATATGGAATATTCGTGACCCTGAAATTAGCGCAAGCTTTATTACAAACTGCTGCCTGGTACTCGTTTTATGGTCACCCATTTACATTCAATATTAATTCTAAGATAACATGGCCACATACACTGCCGAGGTTAACGACGCAGAGACTGTAAAACACATTGGATATAATATTATTGAAATCAAATAATAAACACTCATCCATCAACTAAGTTACTAGGTGATACTGACATTAGTAATCCAAGCCTCGCGGGCTGGGCTAAGTCTTAGGGCCCGCGCAATAATATTACTTACAAAATAAATATATTTTGTTAATTATTCAGTTGGTCTTCTTGCAATGACGGCGCGTGTGCAATATTTAATTCGTGGCGTAAGCGAGTTATGTTTTTTTTTGTTTGGTTTTAACAAAACATTGTCGTTTGTCTTAAACGTTCACGTAAAATGAAGGCGGAGAGAGATGCGTCAGCTAGGGGAAATCACAATGAGTATGGCAGCATGCTTTTAGTTCAGGCTCGGTCACCACTGCTCACCTAAATTGCCACTCTCAATTGATATACCCAACTGGTTAACGCCATGGTCCCTGCACTCTGGTCTTTGATAAATAAATTAATAAATACATTACGGATAACCATGAGCGAAATTGAGAATGGAAATTGTTTTGAGCTTTCATTTATATTTAGCACATACTCAGAAGCTCTTAAAAGCAATTTCCATTTTCTATTTCCTCCGTGGTTATCCATTGTCGCATTTTTTCTTAACGTCGCTTTTCTGCTATTAAAGCGTTTTGTGCACTTCACACAAGTCAACATCCTCCATCTCCTCATGCATTCACGCGTGTGTATGCACGAATATCAGTATATATATATATATATATATATATATATATATATATATATATATATATATATATATGAATGATATGAATGAAAACTCCATATCCCAGAAGTGACTCGAACCCGAACCGCCAGGAGCACATTGCAACTGGTGTCATGGTGCCTTAAACCATGACACCAGTTGCAATGTGCTCTTGGTGGTCCGGGTTCGAGTCACTTCTGGGGTGTGGCGTTTTCATTCGCATATATGCTTGGGGACCATTCAAGCTTGTTATATATTATATATATATATATATATATATATATATATATATATATATATATATATATATATATATCGTACCTAGTAGCCAAAACACACTTCTTGGCCTACTATGCAAGGCCTGATTTGCCTAATAGGCTGAGTGATTTTCTTTATTTTCAATAAATTTTTTCCAATTAGTTTATTTGAATAATTTTAGGTTAGGTTAAGATAGGTTAGGTAGGGTTAGTTAGGTTCAGTCATGTATCGACGTTAGTTTTAACTCAAATTAAGAAAAAATTAACTCATACATAATGAAATGGATAGCTTTATCATTTCATAAGAAAAAATATTGAAAAATATATAAATTTAGGAAAACTTGGCTTATTAGGCAAATCGGGTCTTGCATAGTAGGCCGAGTACGACATTCTGGCTACTAGGTACAACATATATATATATATATATATATATATATATATATATATATATATATATATATATATATATATATATATATATATATATATATATATATATATATATATATATATATATATATATATATATATATATATATATATATATATATATATATATATATATATATATATATATATATATATATATATATATATATATATATATATATATATATATATATATATATATATATATATATATATATATATATATGTGTATATATAAATCTGTTGGTCTTGTAGGCGTGTTTCATTAAACAGAACTCAATCAAGAAGATTCGTGCACAACTCATTGAGTTAACCCTTCCTGTCATATTCAGTAACTTGAACACACACACGGACCAATCCACCGTTATACAAAAGCCAACCCCCTACAATCACCGACCCATCCTATATATATATAAAAAGGGCCACACATTACATGCAGGCTGGCCAAACCGTTTTAGCCCCCCCCCCCACTTGTTTGCCGTTTGAATTTCAACGTTTAGTTGTAATAATTAAATAGTTTGCATTTTGCATAGTTGTGTTTGGCACAGTAGGTGGGGAGGTAATCTTTTATACAGCCACTGTTCTTTCAGTATCAATATCGTCAATATTTACGCTGGTAATTAAAAAAGGTACATTCAGGAGTTTGTTTTCCTTTGTTGATTACTAAAAGTAGATAATTATGTGGTACCCCTGAAGACAATGTTTCTTTCAAAATTATGTACAAAGTTTAGAATCCCTTGATAAATTATTTGTGTTTCTCTAATTGAAATTTGTAGTTTTATTTCACCCACAATGCAACTCTATGTATTTCCCAGGTAATTTACTTATTCCTACATCAATTAATATTTTAATTGATTCCCCCAGGGCATCAAAGTATTTTTCATTGTGTTTCCTTGTGAAGAAACATGTCAGTGTGTCTCCAACAAAGTAACATTGTGTTTCTTCCCCCTCCCCCCCACCCCCACAAAAAAAAACACAACAGAAGGGTAATGTGTTATTGTGTTTCACCCATCAATAGCTAGTCCTCGTTTCCAAGACAGGAGAGCTTCTCTCCTCTAATACAACAAGCTGCCTTTGTCTTATTTCAAAACAAAAAACTAAATTTTTGTAGCTCACCGAATTTTACTTTACACTTAATCTTCCCAACAAAATAATATGCATTCAGCCCCCCCCCTCCCACAAACAAAAATATTGTTAGTGTACTAATCAAAGCATCTAGGCGTGTCTCCCAACAAATTTATTGTGTTAATAAAATACCTTACGATTGACTTATTTGTGCTTTGGTTTTGCAGTTTCGACGACAGCAGCAGCCTGAGTTCCGGGGTGAGCGACACCTTGAACGAGATGTCTGCCGAGGATGCTCTCTCGTCTTCACTGTCCTCCGACCACCCTGCCTACAAGGTATGCAGGGGCCCACAGACCCTTTCAAGATGTTACACAACAGGGATCATGTTCACTCCTATCATCTACCGCCTGCGGGTTACTCATGCCTGTGCCACTTTTTGAGGTGGCTTAATTTTCATCAGTCATCAGTACTTATGAGTTTTTCATGCCCATGCTACCTCCTGTGGTGGCTTGATCTTCAATCAATCAATCATCAGTAACGCACCACGATACCCAATAGCCTAGCGGGTAGATCTATTTTTCTTGGTTTGTGTTTATCTTGTCAGTTCGGCTAACAGAATATTGGTTAGTAGTTGTATAGCTGACAGCTTGAATGTTTTTTAACAATATAAGCTTTAGATGACACTGCAAACACCTTTACACTGCGAACCAGACATGACAGGGCGAATCTCTTCGAAATCTTTAAAACACCAGGTTGAAGGTTGTTTATCCTGACAATTTTTACAAAAGGTCAGATGTAGCAAACAAGAAACAACAGTTCCAAGCTCAAGCTGAAATGCTGGACTAAAAACAGGAGATGCTTTTTCACCCACAGGGTTATAAATCCGTAAGTTCCTCTGAAGTGCAGTTGGGTTTATTCTCGACTCTCAATCTAGAATTCCGGGTTCGTATCGCGGGAGGGACAGAAATATTGGGCGCATTTCCCATCACCTAATGCAGTATGGTGAGTAGCAGTAAGTAGGTACTCAGGAGTTAGTCACCTTGTGGTGGAGTTGCATTCTGGGCAGGGTCTGTAATTCGACCTGAGGGGGTGGGGGAGGCCTCGATATAAGTCTAACGTGTATCAATAAACTCTGGCTGCCTGTTCCACAACACAATAAATGAATTAATAACCGCCTACCCACCGAAGTCGTAAATGCCAAAACAGTTAAATTTTAAAATCCAGCCAGAAAATAATGAAAGGAAACCTTTGACAAGCTACCAGCTTCCTGTTCTCATCGAGATCACTAGAATGTTAGTGGTTCTGAGATAATTCAGATACATTGACTTCGAAGCCTTTGAAGGAATTGCAAGGAAGGGCAAAGTTCAAAACCTCAACTGTTCAAAATTTAACTAGACTTTTATTTTATGTGCATGTACGTACAGAAATGAGCATTCTAAGAATGTTCCTCTCACAGGATTACTGAGGGAGGAAGCCTCATTCCACTGCACTGTAGTAGTGTCATACATTGCATTTAAAATTA
This sequence comes from Procambarus virginalis, assembly GCA_020271785.1. Classification (NCBI taxonomy): domain Eukaryota; kingdom Metazoa; phylum Arthropoda; class Malacostraca; order Decapoda; family Cambaridae; genus Procambarus; species Procambarus virginalis. Next base: position 7,643,992 of record WNGS01005641.1, read on the forward strand.
TACATCATTTTCACAATACTGTATTTCAATATACAATAGTCTCACATATGACTTGATAATGGTTCAGGATGGACCGAAACGTTGTCGTTTCTACATCTTCTAGTGTGTGGTTTGGTCATCATATCTTCAACCACGTTATTTTGACTCATTGTCTGCAATAGCCTCAAAATTATCATTTTAATCTGTCTTCCTATAATATTTATCTCATTATATAACCTCACAGGGTGGGGGTGTAAGAGGTAAGATTAAAGTGGGTGCACAGGGATTTATGTTGGTGTCTAGGATAACTACTGTGTAGATTTATCCGAATTATTCCTAACTTAAGTTTAAACTACTGTTGATAGCTGGGAAACAATATTTAAGCTTCATAACAGATAGATCTTGTCGTGTTGATTTTGCAAATATTTGTATATTTATTTGTTGGAAATTTGTATGTTCAACACAGTGAATAGAAAGGGTTATAGAATTACTACTTCATTGTCTAAAACTATAATATGGCTCGGAAAGAGACGAGAAGCTAAGTGGGTCGGGCCTTGGGTCGACTTCCATTGGTCATGAGCCGTGTTTGTCCTCTGATAAATTCAGTGGCTGGCCGCTGACATGACCTGGCAGCGCACACCTCTGGAAAACTGTATTGTCTAGTGTCTGTCGTGCCTCTTTCCTCCGCTTACATGAACTTACTTTATTTCCTCTTCATGTTATTTGATATTAAACTATTTGATGCAGAACCATTGAATATATGGATCTGTGGCAAAAACTCAAATGATCATGTCATTTCTATAAAAAAATCTTTATTTGGCCCGTTCCTGTGAAATGAAATACTTGTACCAAGGAAAAGCTTCTTTTTACCCCTGCAGCCTTGACATTTCCAGATCCGCTTCAGATTTCATGTTTCTTGGAAAAGAGTATATAATGACTAATGATGCCACCTGGCTTGCAGTCTGATGCAATGTTGGTCATATAATATTTTGCCCAAAATGCTTCAATATTTACAAGTTTGAGAATTAAAGTAAGCTGAATCAATTATAGGGGAATTGGTCAGTAATAATGTGATAATAATACTATACAGTATTGTACATGAATATGGCTTCTGCACTTCAAACTAGAGCCAGTAAAACAAGCTTCTTTATGATGCAATGTAGGAACTCATAGTCTCAGAATATAATGAAAGGTATTCAGAGAAGACCTTGCAGATTCTTTGTAAATAATGGTTAAGTTTCTTTTTCTTCCACTCCTACTTTATTATAATTTTATGCCATATGATTGATTGATTTTATTACATTGTGTTACAATTTACAGAACACACACAACAATTACTTTTCAATATCAACCAGCTTTACAGAGGTGGGGTGTGCACCCAAGATACAACAGGTGTTTCCTCTCTGGATTGCAACATTGAGGTACTGGAACAGGAAACTGGCCACTCTTGGGTCTCTGGTTTACCTAATGAGTTCCTTCCCACCTCCTCCATGAATCTAAGTACACATTTACCCCAGGTGCTCAGGGTCTTGGAATCCACTGGCACAACCATGTAACAATGTTCTAGGCCCTTGTATTTATTAGTTTTCTGGGTCTCCCTAAAGGAGGCAGCCTCACCATTCTCAGCTCAATTGAGGGATGGTAAACTGGTCTGTTTTCATCCCTCCATGTTGGTAGGGTAGCTCCATTTGGCGTTTGAGACTTGTTAGGCCTGCAGGATGCCTACTACATTTGAGACTTATCAAGCCTGTAGGATGCCTACTACATTTGAGACTCCCTTTGTGCTAGACACTTAACTGTACCCAAACTTCTCTTAAGGATGTAACTGACTGCTTCAGGTTTAGCAATTTTTCCCTCTGACTTATGGCAGATAAGACCATGGCTGGTCTACCTTTCAATGGGTATTATCATACAAAATTTGTTTAAGAATTGTTGTTCATCTTACTACTGTATTTTCTTAGACCATTAAAATTTATTTGATTTAGTTTGTCCTTGCCACCTTAGAAGCTAAATATTTATGTAATAATGTGTATAAAATATATAATTACTTTATATCTGTACATATATTTGGTAGCAGGTCTAACATGGACTCTTACACTACAGAGCCGTAGCATGAAAGAAGTTGGCTTAAAGTTGCCAGTGGGACTTAGTGGGTCGTCGTCACGTAAAGTTGCGATGGGAGTAGACCCATCTGGTATGTACAAAGTAGTGTCCAGCCGGGCTCATGTCAAGAAGACGGAGAGCTCTCAACAGACAGACAACAGTGCCTTTAAGTGAGTAATTTTTTATAAGTAAATGATCATAATTTATATAATATATTTGTTGATAAGCTTGATAATGAAAGTAAAATAATCTTATGACTAGAAATGTAAATAACTAACATGTACAGTAATACAAATACAGGTTAGCTTACTTATGTGTCACTGGGAAATAAGACATAGCTTTTGGTTTCTGCCTCTTAGCTACTGGTACATGGTGGCTTTGTAAACATTGCCACAATACTAATTCATTTTGTTTTGCTCATTAATAGCTTCATGAAGTTTGGAATTGATTAACACATTAATTTTCTCCAGACAAATCTCAAACACACAGTGGAAAAAATATGTTGAAAATGGGAAGGGCAGTCTTGAGCGTTCAACAAGAGAACTCCAGAGAGGAGTAGTAGACCCTTCCAGTGGAGGTTCCCGCAAAATGGATCACAAAAAATCTAACTGGGGTCACCACAAACTGGGGTCCCCAGTAGCCCTGGCTTAAATGGCAGCTCAGGCATGTCTAGTTCAGCTTCATCGGGATCTAAAAAAATTGAGAAAGGAGTAAGTGGGGACAAGAGAAGAGAGGGAGACAGAAGCAGTCGGGACAGAAGTAAGGCAGCAATGGCACCCCAAGTGAATGGAGATTCCAAAAAGCTTCAAAATCCAAAGACTGCACCAAGTAACTTTGGCTACAATGGCAAGAGAACAACCAGCACTGGTAGTGTATCCAGCACGGGCAGCACCAAAGGTACCAAAACAATGAAAGAAGTGGATAGTGCAGGAAGCAGTTCCCACCACGATAATTCTAGTCATAGCCTAGAGAGACCGAGGACAAAACTAAAAGTATCAGGTGGAACACAGACAACTAGTGACTTGCATTATATGTCAAGTGGTGTGCATAGTGATGGTGAATATTCTTCAGGATCTCTTGGTCGAAAATACCAGCTCAAATCTTATTCTCTTAATGGTCCAGTAGCAGCCCAGTTATCACAAAGTGTTAGAGAGAGAATTATGCAATCCCCATACGGTAAAGTTCATGTAGGTGAATATGGACAGTATCCTTCCCCATACTACAGGGAGAGAAGCCCTCGCATTAAACCGACAGATGGTTCACTGAGCGATTCGCCTTACTCGAACTATGCAGAGTTGCAATACAGTGGTAGCCCTTACAGCAGCCCATATTCTTGGGTGTCCAGAAGCAACTATGCTGGCTCGGTAGCATCTGCTCCAACAAGGTAAGTTACATACTGATTTATGCTTTATCTTTTTTGCACTTGTTGTGTTATGCACAAAATGCAGCACCTTTTTTGTAAGAAGTATTGTGTTCAAAAATGCTTCATAGCATTCTAGTATCTGATTTTTTTATTTAAAAAGCTGCACATACTCTTCACCCTCAAAATTAATTATGAGATGCATACCTGTCATGAAGCATCAAAAGATATTAAAACAGTCCCTCATAAAAGATTCATACTTTGGCTTCTTTAAAATAAAAACAGACCATTGGGTGGCAGTCTGACAGAAGCAGAGAGCATGGAGAGTATAAGCTCAAGCGCCTCGAGTATAGCTGCACAAATCCAGCACGCTCGGGCCACCAGTCTCACACAAGCCCGCCTCATGATGCACCAGCGGGAAATGTCCTCCTCACCCTCCCCTAGACTCGCTCGCTCCAATAGTGTTAGGTAAACGCACGTCATATATTCTTAAATTTTAAATAATATCAGATGTCACGTGTCTACTATTCATTACATGAAATTAAATTACAATGCTGTACAGTATATGATTTAAGCTAACATTTTAGGCTAGGTTTTTTTGTTTGTTTGTATTTAAACGATTTAGTCAGTTTCTTTGAAACGGTGAAGGGCAGCTGGTATTTGTTGCTGCAGCTGCTTCTGCTTCAAAGTACATATTTGTATTGTGTGTTCCTGTGTGTGTCTTGCGTGCACCGCTTTCTCTTGCTTGAGAGTTTTAAGGTTTGGGACATCATTCCTCGAGAGTTTTAATGGGGTTAGAAAAATTATTCTCATGAGCATTATTCTTTGGAATTGTTTTACGAGTAACAGCTTATTGAAGGAATTGTTAAAAGTTATGCATGTTACAGTAATATCTGCACTAGCAAAAAAAAGTAGAAGTACAGTATCATAATGAAATATGAAGCAAATGGAAAGTGATCTTTAAAACTTTTAGTTTTCATAGTTCGGTGTAGCCGACCACAGTGTTGCTTCTTTGGAAATGGAGCTAGAGAGTCCGTTCAGTATGTGAAAATACAATCCCTATCTATAATTATAGCCTGTATGCAACAGTATTTTTTATACAGTATAATAATGAGTGGTTTTTTTATGTGAAAAGCATAATTAATATGCATATTGTTGCAAGGATTTGTCACATGGCATATTCTATAGTGGAAAATATAAAGTGTAAACGTGTAAACATTGTGAGCCAAAACCTTTATCACACTTACCTTTGTACACGCAGCCACAAAGTGGGAGAGTGGATCTTCACATTTTGCAATAATGATGTGTCAGATTTCAAATCTATGTGATATAATTTGTTTAAATGTGTCAGTTTTCAAAGTAATTCATAAATTTGATGTGGCAGATTTGTTTATTATATTTACAGGCACATACTGTTACAGCATACATATCAATGTACCGAAGACAGATTTCATAATTACCAAGTGGCTCTAAAATAAGAATAAATATTTGCACTTGTCCATTAAGGAAAAACAACAGGAGATGAGGTAAACTAATGTATGTGTGTGTATGTACAGTAATTATTTAAATGTAGTTACAGGACGAGAGCTACACTCGTAGTTTCCTGTCTTCCCAGCACTCTGTACATAATGGTTTGAAACTACTGACGGTTTTAGCCTCCACCACCTCACTTATTCTATCCATCTACCACTCTGTGAAAGTGATTTTTTTTATTATTTTTCTGGCAGCTTCGTTTACTTACCTTAAATCTATGACTTTTTGTTCTTGAGGTTCTAGGATTTTAGAGAATTATTCTTTATCAATTCTGTTGATTCCTCTTACAGTACTATTGTGTAGGTAGTGATAATATTGCCTCTTTTTCTTCTTTCTGACTTTGGTATATTTAATGCCTCAAACCTATCCTCATAGCTCTTGTCTTTCAGTTCTGGAAGACATTTACAGTTGCATGTCTTTGCACCTTTTCCAGTTGATATGCTTTTCCAGATATGGGTACCGTACAACAGCTGCATATTCCAACTTCAGTCTCACAAAGGTCATGAACATTTTCTTTAGTATTTCACCATCCATGTATTTAAAAGCAATTCTGAAATTTGAAAGCGTAGCATAGACTCCATGCACAATGTTCTTAATGTGGTTCTCAGGTGATTGAAAACTATCTAGAACCACCCCTAGATCTCTCTTTTTTTCCTAATCAGATATTTTTTAAGCTTTTTCACCTAATTTGTAGGTTACATGTGGCCTATTTTCTCCTATTCTACTTTCCATAACATGACATTTATTACACAGAATAATCACACTAACATGATGTATCAATGAGAAGATCCATATGAGTTGTGATGAGGATTTGATCCTGTGCAGTGGGTATTCCCATGCACACGGCCCAGACAACCAGGCCACGACATGGGTCAAAAGGATTTCAACACGGGGTTTACTGAACCCATGAAGGTTTCCTGAGGCTTCTGCTGAAGCCTGACCAGGATTTTCACACAATCACCCCCATGCACTCTGGCTCTGTCATCTAGGAATCTTCTTCCTCTGATGCTCCTCTTTCAATACACAGAGTAGTCACTAACATGATGTATCAATGAGAAAATCCATTGGAACCATGATGATTCAAACTTATGCTGTGGTATTCCTTCATGTGTTCAATAGAGCACCTATGCTGTGGGTATTCCCTTGTATGTTCTGTTAAACACACGAGGGAATATCCACAGCATATTTTTGAGTGCTGGAAAGACGGGACACCACGAGTGTAGCTCTCATCCTGTAACTACACTTAGGTAATTATGCACACACCTAGACTGTGTGAAGCCTGTACATTCTTATACCTGTTATGAAATGTGAATAAATACCATGTTATGGAATATGAACTTGGAGAAAATAACCACACACATCTTACAAATTATGTGTAAAGGAATTACAGAACTCAAATAAAGAATGAGACCTAGGGGTGGTTTTGGATAGTAGGCTGTTGCCAGACGAACACAAAGAACATTGTGAGGAGGAGCATATATGTCGCTTTCCAACTTCAGACTTGCTTTTAATTACAGTAGATGAATCGTGAAATACTGAACTGTTGAACTGAATTTTGTGAGACCAAAATTGGAATATGCAGCAGTTGTATGGTGCCCAAATCTCTAGAGGCACATAAGGAAACTGGGAAAGGTGCAACGGCACGCTACACAATGGCTTCTGAAACTGAGAAATATGAGTTATGAGAAGAGACAAGAGGCATTAAACATGCCAAAACTAGAAGATAAAAGAAAAAGACGTGATATGATCACCACTTACAAAATACTAACAAGAATTAACCGAACTGACAAAGAGGAATTCCTGAAACCAGCAACTTCACGAACAAGAGGACACAGATTCACACTAAGAAAACAGAGATGCCACAAAAATATTAGAACGCTTTCTTTTGTTAAAAGTGTGGTAGACGGTTCGATCAAGCTAAATGAGGTGGTGGTGGAGGCCAAAACTGTCGGTAGTTTCAAAGTGTTATACGACAAAGAGTACTGGGAAGATGGGACACCATGTGTGTAGCTCTCATCCTGTAACTACACTTAGGTAATTACACACACACACACACACACCTCATGTGGCATTGATCCGACTTTAATACTACTTAAAAGACCTGCAAGTAAGCCATCTCCATGACAGTGAATAACAAGAAAAAAAATCTGCATTACAAAATGTGTGTGTGGATTACAAGGTAGAGTATAACCTTGTGTATGTGAGTATGGATATCAAAAAGTGTGTGAAGTGCAACAAGTGAATGATATGGAAGTGTGCAGTGCAACTCACTAATATCATACAATAGAATAATAGTTACGAAATAGAATACTTGACGTAACTGTGTGTTTTCACAGCAAACATTTGATTTTAAGATTTTTTTAAAATGAATTTGACACCTATAAATTATTTTTCTGATTTAAGTTATTTTCTGAATACCCTGTAAATCTTCAAATCCATTTAAGATCACCATTTTTAGCAACTACAAAAGCAAAGCTTATTTTATTTGGTAATGACATTAGATGTCAACATTTTAAATGCTAATACCGTACAGTACTTACTATTAAGTTTATATGAATAGCATGTTTACTTGTTACATTTTAAAGCTTCAAGTGGCATACAACTGTTAAATATAGCCTAGTCATTATATCTGTAGTTGTGTATCTTAGTACATTTATAGTACATACAAATTTGTGTTCTTTAAAATAACCAATATTTATGCCATCCACAGCCATCTTATTGAACGGACTTTCCCTAGGTATGATTTTGTGGCATTATATCATTGCTTGCTCAAACTTCTCAGACATGCAATGTAAATAATTGTTTGGTTTTCTCAGATAATATACCATTGATTGCTCTGAGAATAAGCTTTAATTAGAAAACAACCTTTATCTCCTGTGCATAATATCATTTTTATTATTTCTAATTAAACACACGCTGAGGACATACTAGTTCAGTATTTGCTCCAAATGTTATTATATTCTGTATATAACTTGGAATGCCAATTCAAAAGAACTGCTCTGCTCGTGGGTAAATGTATTATTGTTAATACAGGTATAATTATTTTTAAGACTGACATGCTTTGCATCCTAATCACAGAGCATATTTGCATGAACAGTTATTTTACATTGTCTCTCTCAGTCACATTTTCTGTACATGTGTAAAACTAATAATAACTCGTGTTAATAATGATTGCCCATCAAACATTTTTTCCCATTGTAAAGTGGCACACGAGTGTAGATTATAGTAGCTAAATCAGTGAAAATACAAAACTTTATAACATTTTTCAAATACAATATTGAGTGCACATTTTCATAATGCATGTTTTAGTAAATTGTAGCCATTCCTGAAATTTTATCTGCCTTGAAATAGGATTATTAAAGCTTCATGGTGGGTATTTCAAATGTGTATAAATGCTTTGTTGTATTTTTGGCAATTATTCTGAGTTATCACACTCTGCTGCTCCCTATCAAGAGAAAACTCTTATCAACATCAAGGTCCCAAGACTTTCCAACACTACCACTACACATAAGGGGCATAAATGGCTGGCCTCTCACAGTGTTTGAGAGAACTTGACAAACACCTCGAAAGAATACCTGATCAACCAGGCCATGATTCATACTTCAGGTTGCAGGTAGCCATGTCCAACAGCCTGGTTTGACCAGACAACTAACCGGGAGACCTAGTAAAAGACCAGGCCGCAGGGCCTATGATCCCTGGAACCTCCACAGGGTAGCCTAAGGCAAGATCCATCCTAGTCCCACTAGTGTCAGGTTAGGTTGACAGTCATTGTTGGTGCAGTACGGGGGGTCATAACTGGTGTTGGGAAGACAGTGGAGTGTTTACTCGATTCAGTCCGGGATAACCTCTTTGAAGTGTTCATTCATAATCTCTTCAAAGGATTCATTCAAATAAGGAGAGCCCTTCCAACCCGCATTGGCATACACTTGACATTTAAGCCAAACACAATCTTATGTGCTTGTTTGGCTTGCTTGGTCTGTTACCCAGACACGAACTTGTGTGTCTGTTTTGCTTGCTAGGCCGTACTTATTAATGGAGTGCGAGTTGCATTAGTTTGCACTCAT
>WNGS01005641.1:7675189-7695170 GCA_020271785.1 Procambarus virginalis
GTGCCTCTTTAATGACTCGCAAACTGACGAATATTCTAACTAAAATTAGCCGGTTAATGAACGCATCGTCTCGTACGACACTCAAGAAACGGGTCTTCAACACCGGTGTCTGGGCCCAGATTCACGAAAGCACTTACGCAAGCACTTACGAACCTATACATCTTTTCTCAATCTTTGGGGCTTTGTTTCCAATTATTAAACAGTTAATGAGCTTCGAAGCACCAGGAGGTTGTTTATAACAATAACAACAGTTGAATGGGAAGTTTTCATGCTTGTAAACACGGGTCACAGTCATGGGTTCGATTCCCGGCCACGATGACAAAAGTTTGAGAGCGTTTCCCGTCACCAATGAACACATCGCAGAAAATAGATACCTAGGAGACATCTCAAGTAAGATCCAAGTTCAATTTCAAGTATGTTTCTTGAGACAAGGATCAAGTGAGACGCTTTGTGGGAGATGCCCTATTTCTAGCGGGGGGAGACCCCTATCAACCTATGTTCATGGGGTGGAGGAATTCCTATCACCAACAACGCGAAACAAAACCATTTTTTATCGCCTGTTTAAAAGTACAAGTAACAAAAGCATACATCAGTTCACTATAGCGGTGCATTATTCCAGTACCTTGTAGTGAGGTCCAGGCAATATTTAAGTTCATGTTTATTGAGATAATAAGATACATCTCAAAATGATGGAGTAGCTTAGGCTATTTCTACCCTTCAACCAGGTAACATCTTAGCGAGGAGTCGGGTGCTGTGTTGACAATTTTGGTGCAGGGAGCAGCATTAGGAATTTAATAGGATTGTGTGTGATGACTTGGGCTGTGGACGGTAGAGCGACGGTCTCGCTTCGTGCAGGTCTGTGCTCAATCTCCGACCGTCCACAAGTGGTTGGGCACCATTCCTTTTCCCCTGTCCCATCCCAAATGCTTATTCTGGCCCCTCCCAAGTGCTATATAGTCGCAATGGCTTGGCGCTTTCCCTTGATAATTCACTTTCCTTCCACTGCACTACACTCAAAATAGTCATCTGTAAACTTCACAATTATTATTTACATGGACTGATGGGGAGAGTTGGACACTCCTGTACATGTGAAAATAAATATATATATATATATATATATATATATATATATATATATACATATGAATGAAAACTGGAATGAAAAGTCCTGGGGACCATTCAGGCTTGTTCGCATATATACATATATATATATATATATATATATATAATATATATATATATATATATATATATATATATATATATATATATATATATATATATATGGCACCTGCCTTTTGTTATCCCCAAAACTATAATGGAAATATTAACATAAGAAAACATGAATTTAATCGTAGGTGTTTCAGATGCCCCAGAAATGGCGGGAACTTGCAAAGTCGCAAATGCCTCGAAAAAGGCGGGAGTTTTGTGGCGGATACGAGTCTTGAGCAGCGGGGCGATCTTTCTCACGCACTCTGTAAACACACTACGCCACGTGACGACGATTCCGCACACAGGACTCAATCCCCCTCCTTCTCTTTCTCTTCTCTTTTCGCGTGTTGTATATTCGCCTAGTGGTCCTTGCGGAGTTGAACTATATCTCCGGAGCCTCGCCTTTCCTTCGCCTAGTAGGGTAATGGAATGACTTTCATTCCTAATGTTTTTCGCCGTTTTTCCTTTTGAAGTTGCTTATTGAATTTACCTCGACGATCTCCAGTTGCCGGTTCTAATTACTTTCTGTTCTTTATTATACAATATAAAGATCATATTTACATCAATTTACAAGGGAAAATACTACATTTATATATAGTTTATTTAATTTTCAGTAAACCAATTTTTCATATCAGAGAACTTGAGCCGTGAACCCCAAATGTTATACTTGATGCTGTCTCGCAAGAACTTCAATATTTTGTCTACTGAGTAACCCTCCTGCCTGCCTATCCACACACAAAAAATGTACTCGGAATTGTATTCGTAATTTTCTTGCATTTTATGTCAATATGAAACATTATAAAAACCTCATTAAATCCACTCTAATGCTTGGTCCACGCAAAGCTTTAAGAGTGTCTGTAATCCAGTTTACTAGAACAACTTTCTGTTTACAGAAATAAATATATATGCTCTAGACCTCTAGAGGTTCCCTTTCTCGTCTAATATAAATTGTGCACATATTGGTTCTGTTGTGTTTAATTTTGAAATCTTGTATTAAATATACATTCACACCAAATCCTTAGTCCAATCTATTTCGCCACTAATGATTTCTTTTCGTTTCACTGGAGAAGTCTGTAATTTTTGTGGTGTCTCCAATGTTTCTTCTGTTCCTCTATAATGTGAGGGACAGTTTCTTCAATGTCTTCATAACTCAATGCTTTCGACTTTTGAGATCTTACAGCAACTGAATCGCCACTCTTAGCTGAATTTCGCCACAGCTACTAGTTACCACCAGTAGCACAACCGACACCCGCCTCCACTAACAACTATCACCGACCACTAACTACCTACCAACTGGAAAAAGAAACCATTCTGTCCCCCTGGCTTGAGATGTCATATTACAATGACCGTGGCCGTTGGCCACTGCAGTCGTCCGCACTGCAAAATATGATGATACACTAATCATTGCAACCTCCCTCCCCCTGCCCTAATTATTGCCACCTTCTCCCTCTGCAACTCGCGTTTATTCTCCGTCCCTGGCCTTCCAGTATTAGCCTGGTGGGTAGTCTAGCCTGTTGCCGCCACCCTTCCTGCCTCTTCACATGAAGAATATTTTTCCTTCAACGTTTCTTTCGAGGCCACATTTTTTTTTACGACTTTTGTATTTTTCAATATTAATTTTGAAGCAGTGTTCATACCTATTTCAATTAAAGTTGAACGTATAATGGAAATGTGGACATAGTTGTAGAAAAGATGGCGCTTATAGTATTGTGGATTAATATTATTATTTGTCTCTCCGTGACACGCCCGGTCTGAGAATCCTTAGGTGCCTTGTGTTGCCAGACTTGGCACACCCGCATACGGGAGAGGTGCCAGTTACCACCCCAACCTTCCGGAAATTACAATTCCAAGTGCACGTGCTAGCTCTCGTACAGAACCGGCTCGTTATGATTTGTTTGTCGTGTGAGCTGCTGGCGGTGGTAAACAGAGAGAGAGCGAGCGAGAGGGAGAGAATGGAGATATTACCTTGGTTTGCCATATGGGTAACTGGCAACTCCAGTGTGGGAATCAATATGAAAGCACAGCAGGTCCAGCTCCATCCAAAATACATTTTCTTCACTGAAAGTTGGTCAGAACTATACCCACTAACATCTTTATAGAGAGAAAGATAGTTGAGAACGCATATAAGCGAGTTAAAATCGTAATAAGATAGGCATGAGCCAGGTGAAGATGGTTTCGAAGTTATGTCAGCTGAGAAGAGGTGGCAACGTGGACCAGCTGGGCGCGAGGCAACCCCGAACTAGCCAGACCAGCCAGTGGTTCTTATGACCCTGGAGGAGGGAGCACGTTATCGCCGTTTTCCAAGTCGCTATTATTGTTCCAAGTGCGACGGAAGCCACCGATCTCATTCCACGAGGCCGTTCGTGCCGCAGCGTGATATGCTCACCGCCTCCAAGATCTTTATTATCGATGCGTGTGGACGGTTCGCTCCTCGCTGTAGAGGGTCGAGGTGGCTTATGTGTCGTTCATCATTAGTGATCCCCCTTTCTGTTGTGCTGGAGGATATTCAGTCCCATAGCGGAACACACTTGATCCTCTTAACCAAGATTGGAAAAAAACAAACAGAAGAAGAACGCAAGTTGGGACGTAATATCCTCCTGAACGCTGCTCATTAGAAACCCTTTGGAAACTCGCACGTTTATGTTTTGTCCTGCGCTCGAGTAGGAAGTGTTACTCGAGTTGAACTAGTGTTTACTATGTGATGTTTTGTAATCACGAGTGACAATCTACAAGTCCGACTTGAGGTTTATGAATTGATGCGGGTGTAGTAGGCACAGAGAGAGACGCCACAGTGTCGGGCGGACAGCGTGGGTCTTAACTAGAGATTCGTTGTTGTTCTTGCCTAACAAGTACGTTATTTGCTGCCACCAATAATACCCTGGACTGGTTGCACTCCCTGCACCTCCCCCCCCCTCCTCCTCCCTCCCTCTATCTCACTAGTAGATTTGGAGGATTTTTTTTAATCGGGATTACTGTATATATAAATACCTTTTTGTTGTTGTTCAGCTACATCACGTGACTTTTTTTCTCGGTGTCAAAATCCACACTTAGATTTACACACACTCACAAGTGTGTTTCTTTTTATCCTATGTTATTATGTCTGTGAGAAGACATTACCATTAACTTATTTATTCTGTGTGTTAACCGTTCTCTTCCACACTTTATTTTGTTGTTGCTGTTATTGGATATAGTTGTTCGCACCTGTTTATTGTGTGTTGCCACTCTCCTCTCTGCACAACCCTCTTGTTACGTCACATGTAACTCACGTCACATCACGTGATTGTTGCTGGGTCTAATCTCTGAAAAGGTTATCTCCTCTGGAGACAATTTTGTCATAAAACAGTGGATTAGCTGAGCTTCAGGGAGGGCTGGAAGGGGCGTGGTTGTGGGAGGGTAGGAATGACGTGGTTGATGGCTGCAAGCGAGGCTTTTTGTGGGCAGATGGAACGTTATTGGCGAGGAGAACCTGGTTGTAGATTTCGGGGAGCATAGGGTGGGTTATTGATATTAGCAGGGCGATGTGGGAGAGGTTGTGGATCGCAGTTATGGAGTTTGCTGGAGGATTAGGGCAAGGAGGCGGCTAAGCCCCTTGTGAACAATGGCGAGATTGAAATCTCCAACGTATGACCCTGGAACTTGTATAATTCAGGCTTAGGATGCTCAAGACCCTGAATTTAAATAGGTCGAGAGTCGCACCCTATTGATGTAACCTTCAGTGGTGTCAGGGTCTCCAGGTACATGCGTGCCATGCGGGTCACACCCTGGTGATGGCACCATTACGGTGCCAGAGCTTTATACATGTCACTAGGCAGAATTCTAACCTAATCAAATAGCAACTGAATACACACACACACACACACACACACACACACACACACACACACACACACACACACACACACACACACACACACACACACACACACACACACACTACACTACACACCACGAAGCAACCCGTATCAGCTGTCTCACCAGCCGAACACAAAACAAGACTACAACATTTCTACAACGTTTCTACAACGTACAAACAAGTTTCAACACCTTATAAGTTGTAACAACGTCCAAATAAGTCATAAAAACGTTATGCCAAGATGTAACAACTTTATTTCAAGTTGTAACAAGCGAAAAATAAGGCCAGTTACGTTTTGTGTTTGCAGGGCAGGTACATATTTATGGCTAGGTGGAACAGAGGCATTAGGGGGAAAGAAACTTTGCTCGTTTGTTTCCGCCGCCGGGAATCTAACCCGAACCATTAGGACTACGACCCCGAGTGCTATCCACTCAGCCACGAGGCCCCATATTACTGCGGTAACCTTAATTTGATGGGTCTGGAACCCAAACCTAAGGAGTGCTGTATCTAGCAAGGAGTGCTATATCTAGCAAGGAGTGCTATATCTAGCAGAGTCCCTGTGTTAGTCACGAGGGCAGACGTGCTGTTATTGACCAGTGCAAGTCGATTAGTCATGCTTGTCTCCACTAAGGCTTCGGTTAGACTACACATTATACCCGACTATAGACACAAAGAAAAAGTTGAAGGCCAGCTTAGACGTAATAGAAAGTTAAATTAGAAAAGGTAGAGGGGTAAGAGGCTCTGTTAATGGGGCTCTCGTAACTTTAGCGTTAATAGCTACATTACCCTTAGGAGGCCTGGTCGAGGACCGGGCCGTGGGGACGCTAAGCCCCGAAATCATGTGACGGTAACGCCTAGAGCCACTAAAAAGAGTTTCAGAACCACAACCCTACAACGTAAATAACTACTTGAAGACACCTAGTAGTAAAACCTAAATATAATACATAGTGTATCATGTTTGAGTAATATGTAATTCATTAACAGTAATTCGTTGTGTCGGGGGACAGGCAACTAAACTGTATTCATACACGTTAGGCTTCTATCAAGCCTAAAAAATAATATTCCTCTCCTTTCTGGCGTTGAGCCAGTTCGTAGCAGCCTAGGGGAGACAGAAGATCACTTCACTCCCGTACCCTACTCTGCACAGGTTTGCTAAACTATTTAAGAGAGTATCTGTAACGTCAAGAGGGGTTAATCTTGTGAAACAAGTTCCGTAAAGTTCCAGACGTTCCGTGGACCGATTGTAAGGAACTTTTGGGGTTCCATCAAGGTACCGTCGATTGTGTGTGTTGTTTAATATCGGATTGATATACAAATATATTTAGCAGTTTTAGATTGATATTTAGCAGTCTCCGTGGTGTGGTGGTAAGACACTCGCCTGGCGTTCCGCGAGCGCTATGTCATGGGTTCGTATCCTGGCCGGGGAGGATTTACTGGGCGCAATTCCTTAACTGTAGCCTCTGTTTAACGCAACAGTAAAATGTGTACTTGGATGAAAAAACGATTCTTCGCGGCAGGGGATCGTATTCCAGGGACCTGCCCGAAACGCTACGCGTACTAGTGGCTGTACAAGAATGTAACAACTCTTGTACATATTAAAAAAAAAAAAAAAAAAAAATGAAAATTACCACAGAGAAATAAGAAAAACGTGTAAGCTCTTGTATTACTAATAATGCAAAAATTGAAATAAGATATATATATATATATATATATATATATATATATATATATATATATATATATATATATATATATATATATATATATATATATATATGACAGTGTCAGACCACGGAGGAAATTGAAACAGGAATTTCCTTAAGTACTTTCGTATATTAATACATCTAGGATTTTAAATCACGTGTTTATTTTCGTGATACACACACACACACACATATTATATATATATATATATATATATATATATATATATATATATTATATATATATATATATATATATATATATATATATAAGGTTTGACCCAGAGTGTCCACAGGGGGAGGCAAATCACGTGTAGACCGTGTTTACAAGACAACATATGTTTTTTTAACAAGATCATTAATCTGGCAGCGTCGACTGTAACAGTGTTGCTTTAAGAATATATTGTCAAGAGTTTCCATGTCTGCGATATAAAGTGTGGGTCGAGGTTCTCCTAGTTAGGATGAACCACAATGGCGTGACTACTGTACAGTGCCAGAAACTCGTAATAATGCCATAAATAAATTCAAATACAACCGGATGTCAGAAGATTTTTATATATTTTCTCTGTCGCAAAGTCGAGATTATGCCCTGAGGGGTAATATGCACGTACAGTTATTTTTTTTTTACAACTAAATATTAACAGTAATAACTGCTGGTCAATAATACTCTTGACGGTAGTACAACATTCGATGCAATTTGACGTGTGGCGTGCATGATTGATTGAACGACAAAAGCAAAAACAAACAAACAAGTACAGACACTAACAAGTATTGCATGATAATTACAGCTGTTAACGTTGTAGCTCTTTTATAACAAGTTGTTGACCAATTACGCGTCTCCTAACTACTGGATTTTCATTTCTAGCCATTGGAGAATATCTCCAAGAAGTCACTGCAGTGCAGGTGGTGAGAAATCACAAGGCGTTGCTCTGCCATCTTTTGTGACAAGTGTGGAGATGGAATGCATAGATTGCAAGTCCTTCTTGAGGTCTCCTGCGAGTTCATTTTCGGGTCAGATATTGATCAGGGGGGAATGTTGAGTTTGTTGGTAGGGGAGAGAAGGGTGCAGTGGCAGGGAAGATGGGGAGAGAAGGGTGCAGTGGCGGGGAGGAATGGTTCGCGGGGATGGTAGGGGCAGTTGTGGTTGTTGTAGGTGATGGGGATAGTGGTGAAGGGATAGGTGGGGATAGTGGTGAGGGGGAGTAGGGAGGGGAGTTGTGGGGATGCAAGATAGAGAGGGTGCGTGTGCCTGCTTGGTGGGTACATGTGTATGCTGGTCCTGCGTGTACTCACCTAATTGTACTCACCTAATTGTGCTTGCGGNTGTACCACAGCTTGGAAGGACTCAGGCGGAGACCTTCCGCGCGGGCTCTGCATTCGCCTTCCCGAACGTAATGCCAACATGTAACGTATTTATCGAGCTACACAATAATAGTATGCAAACTGTTGGTACACATGACCAGGGAGGGGACCATACCCCACCCTCCAGGGAAAAATCATGCTCTGTAAAGTATAATAATCAAAAATAAGGCAATACAAGCACAGTATGAAAGCAAAAAGTTTTATAACTACATATATCTTGCGACAGCCGTCTTCGCTGTTGTTGAGGATGGGAAGAAACGCACAATATCGACGGAAAGATAATTAGGGAACACCCTCTATCCCCCCCCTCCCCCTATCCCCCTCTGGAGCTAAGGGGGTGTGTGTGAATCAGGGCTGGAAGGACATATATGTCGTCGGCTACATTAAGGTCCACTACCAACTGCTGCTTGGTAGAGATTTCGACCATAAAGGTGGTTGCTATTTGTATATCCGTTTTTAGATGTGTATAACGTTATAATTATGTCATTTTATTTAAGAGATATGCGACTTAAAATGTATATCGTAAGTATTCAAAGGATAATTTTCACAACAATTGAGAAAAGTGTAAAAAGATCTTCATGGTGCACATTTCGTTATTATATTAATGAATGACAGGAAGTTCATTCATATTTTTTTGACTGAAAGTAAACAAATGTATTGTAAATTTATACATTACTTGTTAGCACTTTTGAATACACAGTTTATACAATTTTAATGTTAAATATCAAATCTTTTTATCTTATTAAAATGGCGGAAGATATTTAATGATAATCGTTATGTATTAAAACTGTAAAAAGAATTTTCAGTTAGGCACTATTGCAGGTAATCAGATTTCTAATTTGTATTCCATTAAGCCTTAGCAAGCTTGCTTTCATACCTCCACACCCTAAAAGCAACCTTTGTAAGCTGGCCTCACTCACCAGTTAGGCTGTGAACATTTTTACCACTATCGCTATTATTAGCATTATCGCTATTATCGCATTATCGCTACTCTTTAACCCACCCAACCCCAAAACCCCCAACCCACCCATCCCCCCAAAACCCCCAACCCACCCATCCCCCCAAAACTCCTAACCCAACCAACCCCAATCTATGCAAAATAAGATACAGTTTTGTCTTTTATATTGGGTATAAATAAGGTGTATGATGTCATTTCTATAACTGCCGAGGTTAGTTTAGGTTCTGCTGCTCACTATGTATTTTATATTATAAAATACAACTTTAAAATACAAATTTTATATTATAAAATACAACTAGGCCTTAGGGTTCATTAGAGATGGTGATGATGTTCCTTATAATGGAACCGCAAGCTAAGAGCTGTGTGCCTAATCATTTTAATTTATGCCTGACTCTCAAAACTTACTATTGGATGAACTTATTTTAGTATACATGAGCACTAAATATTGTTTATGTCTACGTTACTATCGCTTTCTCTCAAATGGAAGTTGTTTATCGTGGGATGTTTGTAGTGTGTGTAATTACCTAAGTGTAGTTACAGGATGAGAGCTACGCTCGTGGTGTCCCGTCTTCAGTACTCTTTGTTGTATAACGCTTTGAAACTACTGGCGGTTTTGGCCTCCAACACTTAACTTGTTCCACCGTCCACCGCTCTGTTTGCAAAAGAAAACTTTCTAATATTTTTTCGGCACCATTGTTTCCTTAGCTTGAATCTGTGTGTGGTATTCACCTAGTTGTGCTTGCGGGAGTTAAGCTCTGCTCTTTCGACCCGCCTCTCAACTGTTTCTACTACTATTTTTTCCCCACACCACACACACACACAACTAGGTGAATACGCACACCAGGAAGCAGCCCGTGACAGCTGACTAACTCCCAGGTACCTATTCTAGGTAACAGGGGCATAGGGTGAAAGAAACTGCCCACCGTTTCTCGCCGGCGCCCGGGATCGAACCCGGGGACCACAGGATCACGTGTCCAACGTGCTGTCCGCTCGGCCTGCCGGCTCCCTGTATCACACACACTGTGTGTGTGTACGTGCGTGCGTGTGTGTGTGTGTCTCTAGAGATATTGATCCCACCAGGCTATATTCCACCTGATGAATGATTGATGTCTCGCACTTCAGTACTCCCCGCATCGACCACAAGCCTGGTGTGACATCACCAACCTTAGTAAAGCGTCAGCTGGGCAATGTTGATCCTTGTTCTTCATGTCACAACATCATCGTCTGTTCCCATTATGATAGCCAACGTTATCATCATCCACTATCATGGGCGGCTGGTGTCAGAATGGGTATCTGTATTTAGCGAGGCGGGTGGGATGAGGGAGGGACTGGGGTACGTGGGAGAGGAATAGGGTCATGAGGGAGGAATAGGGGGTATGAGGGAGGGAAGGAATGATGGTGGGGTGGGGGGCTGAGAGAGGGAAAGGGGGGAGGGGGATGATGGAAGGTAGCACATAGTGAGTATTTGCGCCACACATATATTAGATTTACGTCTATTTATAATGCTGTTGATATTAAGTAGAGGTGTGGAGGGGTATATTTCTGCCACACTCTTACTTATGTTGGTCTGTTTTCGTGCGGGTGGCCGTGTTGCTGGGTGGGCCGTGGGAGCGGCCGGGCCCGCACGGGGCAGTTAGTTTGTTTCTTAATGTTGGGGGGTGGGGGGTTAAGCGTTTGCTTGTGGAGGCTGCTAACTTGTTTGTTGTGTGTTCAAGGGGGGCAATAGAGCTGCGGTTCCCAGGGACGAAACTACGCAATAATTACCATGGCATCCGTGTTCAACACATCTCAAAAGTGCGTTCACGATCTCTAGCCTCGCGTACAATTTTGCCGTCGAGGCGTGCATGCGTTTCTGTTGTTTGTTTTTGTTATGTAAGGAAACCTTCGGCGAGTAACACCGGCCGTCTTTCCTCCTGTCGCAAAATAAATGGCCCAAGAGCTACAGTTGTTTACATAGGTGTTACATCATTACACGCAAAAATCACAATAGAGTGATATATCAAATGAACAAATCCACAATCCTCATGAGGGCAAGTAGCACTCCAGGTTGCATTTTTTTTTAACCATGCCGTAGCGGAGTCGACTACAGTGCGTCTGGGATCATCTCGGACGAGGGTTCGAACTCTCATCACGGCCCTTGTGGATTTGTTCGTTACATCAGTGTTTCAGCTGAAAAGGTGCTTTGGTGTTGCTTTTAAGGCCTATCAACCTATGTAGGGTTTAAGGAAAACACAAAAAGCCGTCAACTGTGTTCCAACTCCAGTTCGAACACAGTGACCGATTTGGGCGTATATCCTGTTGGAATTTCACCAGGCATGCCACCATGAGGTCTTTGGTCCCTTGGCCTACGGGGTGCTTATCGCAGATACAAGTCGCCCTCGTCTACTCAGTCGACGGTGAAATAAGAGAGATAATGTTTATTAACCCATCCCTTGCATTCCTCCGTGTCGCGTTTAGGGGGGGGGGTAACCAGGCCAGCTTCAAACACGTTACCGCAGTCAAGGTCAACTGTTATCGCGGTCAAGGTAACAACTCATTGCTGGAAAACAGCCCATGACAATGCCCCCAGCTCGAAGCCTTTGCTGGCTGACCAAATCCGTCGTCTCTCTGATGAACTTTTGTTCCACTTCAGGCATATATATCCATACGCATAGTCTGGTTTAAATTGGCTTTCGTTGCTTGCAGGTCAACACTGCTCCATGCATGCTCTGTTGCACTCGAAGGAACAAATATGTTTCGGCGGAATTTGGTGTTTGAACGCAGCCTTCATTACCTAATGTGCGTTGAACAGACTCGCGGCTCAGCTCGAGGTCAAGGCCTTTTGGGCAAAGTCACTGCCATCGTAACTAACACTTATTATATTATCGTTACTGCTGCTATTACTAGTATCGCTGCTACGGCTATTATTAATACAACCACGATTGCTATTACTACTGCTATTCATATTATTGCTACTATAGCTACTGCCAGTAATACTATTATTATACAAATAAATCACATTAACCTGATGTATAAATGAGTAGGAACTATGAGGAGGATTTGAACCTGCACACTGGGTTCAAATCACACACACCCTAAACCACTCAGCTACGACATGTTCAAAAGCCCTCTAGGAGTTTTGTGGCTTCCACTGAAGCCAAGTCAAGGTTTCACTCATTGCACTCTGCTGTCGTATAACTCTTATACCACAGCCAGAGTGCATGCGGGCAATGAATGAAACTCTAATTTGGCTTCAGTGGAAGCCTCAGGACCCTTAGAAGATTCAGTTGAATCCCAGATTTTATTAATTTGGAGCATGTCGTGACCGAGTGGTTCAGGGCGTATGTTTGGGAGTACACAGTGTGCAGGTTCGAATCCTCTTTATGTAAGAGTAAAATGTAAAAAAAAAGAAGTAAGAATAAGAAAAAGGCGTAGGAGCTACTCCTCTTATTATCGGGACTGCTGCTGTTTTACAACTTTCTTCCTACCTCTACTAAAATTAATGCCATTGCTGCAACTAATTGGCAAGAAAATACGAAGACAGCAGAAGGGGGTTCTGCTGTCTTCCGTCACTCCTCGTACTCTTCAAGTACGTTTATTAAGACAATAAGATACATCTCAAAAATGCATAGAGGCGTTTAGGCATCTCAAAAAAAAAAAAGGATATTGTTTAGGCTTCTCAAAAAGGATAGAGGAGCCTAGGCTATTTCTACCCTCGCACGCTTGACGGGCTCATATCGTGGAGACCAGCTTTTGCCAACGTCAAATCAATGACTTATCAAGAAATACATTTTCCGGTGTAGTCAATATGGAAATGAAGATGCATATATATCTTGAAGTGTTTACACAAGATGGCGATACATTTTTTACTGCAATTTCTGCCATATTTCTACTATTGTAAGGGAAATATAATGTGTCGCTAGGCTTCCCCCCTCCCCGCTTTTGCACAATTTCAGCTTACCTGGAACATACCTGGAGTGGGTTTCGGGAGTTTTTCTACTCTCCGAGCTCGGCCTGAGGCCAGGCTCGAACATGGTATCGAAAATATGGAAATATTGCAGGAAGTTCATACTGCACGGACGGACGGAAGGAAGGATAGCAGGAAGGATAGCAACAGGAAGGAAGGATAGCAAGCAGGCAGGAAGGAAGGAAAGCAGATAGGGAGGGAGGGAAGGCAGAAATGAAACAAACTGAAAAAGAGGAGTTCCACCCCCTAGGGAAATTAATCCCCTCTGGAAAAGTTGGTCTTCAAAGCCTCTACAAAATTACCAAGAGACTTTCTGGGTGACCGCAAGGACTTGAAGATTCCTTTGGGGTGGGGGAAAAAGAGGGAGAGGGGAGAGTCATTTTTATTTTATTTTATTTAAGTTCTTCGGATTATGGTTAATGTCCAGGCCATAGTTAAGAGATCGGTTTATCTAAGCACTGATCATGGTTAAGGTGCGGATAGTACAGATAGGAAGAATTTCATGGTGTTATTCAGATCAAATAATTAATCCAATATTATCTGAAACTGTAACTACCCGATTTATGCACGATTTACTTTTCATTAATTAGGACGTGGCTGTTGTATTTACAGAGCCATTGTGATATTAGAGAAATGTTTAAAATTGATTTATTATGCAATAGTTTAACGAAAAGATGCCGGAATTCTAGATTATTTCGTAGCTGTTATAATTATTAAAATATGAAGCTTTAGACCCAACTATATTAGGATAATTATGCTTTCCCATCATAGGGCCAGAACGCCTGCTAGGCTTGTTGACCAGACCACACACTAGAAGGTGAAGGGACGACGACGTTTCGGTCGGTCCTGGACCATTTTCAAGCCGATTCGATTTGAGAATGGTCCAGGAATGGTCCCATCGACTTGAGAATGGTCCAGGACGGACCGAAACGTCGTTGTCCCTTCACCTTCTAGTGTGTGGTCTGGTCAACATACTTAGCCACGTTATTGTGACTCATCGTCAGCCTGCTAGGCTTATTGAGGTCCTAGCCTTATCTCGGCTCGCCTAGTCAACAATTACCCTTACCAGGATGTAACCCACAGCCGGACACACTATGGGGCCGGTGGCTGAGTGGAAAGCACGCTGGGCGCGTGATTCTGTGGTCCGGTGTTCGATTTCCGGCGCCGGCAAGAAACAATGGGTAGAGTTTCTTTCACCATGATGCCCCTGTTACCTAGCACTAAATAGGTACCTGGGAGTTAGTCAGCTGTCACGGTCTGCTTCCTGGTTTGTGTGTGTTGGGGGAATTAGTTAGTAACAGTTGATTGACAGTTGAGAGGCGGGCCGAAAGAGCAGAGCTCAACCCCCGCAAACACAACTAGGTGAAGACTAAGTTAGTTTAGTTAATTTATTATGCACCCCATACCCATCTTGTGGGCGGTAGTGGAAAGGGTTACAGAGGCACATAATGGGCTCAGGGACTGAACCCCACAATTCATTTAGCTAAGCAAAGGTGAATACTAAGAGAAAGAAATGCCTTCGCTGTTTACCCACGAATATCTTCATTTTGACACCAGCGCGGGGAGGCGATGGTCATGCTCCATCAAAGCCGCGTGGGGACAGTCCTTCCACGCGTATACAAGGGGAAGGGGGTAGAAATAGCCTAAGCTACTCTATCCCTTTGAGATGTATTTCTTTCGTCTCAATAAACATACTTGAACTTGAACTTTACAAGGGAAGGTCACAGTTGCCTAACTCCCGACTACCTATTCAGCTCGTCCTCCTAAGGTTCCCCAACGTCAAGAAACTGTCGTACTAAAGCGCCCTTATCCTAATATTTCAGAGGACCCCAAAACAGAAAATGGGACAGTATGTCAATTTCACGACAATGTCTGGCCTTAGATCATACATCAAATTACGACGTTCTACTAGGAGGACGGGTTGTCCTATTTGCTAGTAGTCAGTGAACAGGGACACCAGGTGAACAAAATGCGTAACAAATGCTTCTGTCCTACAGCAAGAGTCGAACCCGACTGCACTGTGACTTGCGTGCCACAGGACAGAAATAATAAAGATTGTATGTATGTAATTACTTATCAGTCTGACTTTCATAGTCATGGGGAGAGTTGTGTTGGTCCGTCATCCATGTTTATATTTTAACATGTTTGTAAAGCATCCTCTTGATATTTTTTTTTTTTTGCAAACTTTTATCTTCTGGTGATTATTTTTGTTGTTTGCAACTTTGGTCTCACTTTGGGACGTAGTTGAGCGAGGTAATTGTTGTTTCTTGCTGCTTCTGGCATGGTCAGGTCGCGTTCTCCCAGTCGTGCAATGCAGTGGTCCTCCCCCCCCCTTAGCCCCTGTAACAAGTCTTGTCCCACGTCTCATGAGATGGGGGAATTCCATGCTGGCGCTGCATGGTTAAGGGTTGGTCTTGCGAAGATTATATAATATATATATATATTATATATATATATACACATAGTGGTATGACAGCATCTTTTTCTAGGTTTCTTATGCCTACCCAAATATTTCCGAATGATCGAAGCGCCCTGCTTCCGAATGATCTTGGGTTAATATCGTTAATGCAGTGACTAAGTTTCCACTTTTTTGTGTGAATGTGTGTGTTTGGGGGGGGGGGGTAGGCTTGGGTGTGGTATCTCTCTCTTTTCCTCCTCCTAAAAGGCTTGTAGTTCCTGGAGTGTTTTTTTTTTCTTTTTTTTTACATGCCGGAAAAGTTTATAATTCACAGTAAATATTGACAATTCACAAAACAAAAATGAGTTTTCCGAAATTTCTGGCTAATACATGAAGTGTGTAATTTCTGTAGTTTTTGTTTATGGTCAATTGCCTGTTGAAAATGTTTTCATTCCACAAGATTTTATCATGAAGCATTTTTAAAATACATACTTTTTTCTATTTATTTTTNGATTTTGGTGTTGGTTTGTGGGTACACGTGTATATGAGGGGGATTGGGTGGTTATAAATAGGAGCTGCTTCGTATGGGCCAATAGGCCCTCTGCAGTTACCTTTGTTTTTATGTTCAAAGCCAGGAAGCAAACAAAGGGTAAGCAGATGAAGTCAGTGAAGTCACACACCTCACAGTATTATATATATATATATATATATATATATATATATATATATATATATATATATATATATACATATATATATATATATATATATATATATATATATATACGCACAACTAGCATTGACATTATTAGATCAGATTAGAACTCATTAGATAGGCTAGGCTGGGTTTGTTAATGGAGGGAGAGGGGGGCTGGAGGATATACACTTTGACTGTTTTTGAAGTGTACTGGAGTGTTGGAAGGGGGGGGAGGTACTGGCAGGCCCTAGGTAGTGTGGTAAGTGTACTAGAGTGTTGGAAGGGGGGGGGAGGTACTGGCAGGCCCTAGGTAGTGTGGTGGGTGTACTGGGGTATTGGAAGAAGAGGAGGGGTACTTTCAGGCCCTAGGTAGTGTGGTGGGTGTACTGGGGTATTGGAAGAAGAGGGAGGGGGTACTTTCAGGCCCTAGGTAGTGTGGTGGGTGTACTGGGGTATTGGAAGAAGAGGGAGGGGGTACTTTCAGGCCCTAGGTAGTGTGGTGGGTGTACTGGGGTATTGGAAGAAGAGGGAGGGGGTACTGGCAGGCCCTAGGTAGTGTGGTGGGTGTACTGGGGTATTGGAAGAAGAGGGAGGGGTACTGGCAGGCCCTAGGTAGTGTGGTGGGTGTACTGGGGTCACCCCGTCTCTGACGTGGCCAGCTGGAAGGAGATGGGGGTGTTAAGGAGATTCCCCACGTCTCATACACCTATGATGACTTTACACTACAAGGGGGGGGGGTAGAAATAGCCTAAGCTACTCTATCCCCTTAGATGTACTTTATTTCTCAATAAACGTACTTGAAAAAAACGAAATTGACTACAATATCCAACACCACCCCAACCCACCCTGTGTGTGTGTGTGTTTATTTACCATTTGTGGCAGCAGGATCGAGCTGTTAGCTCTTGGACCCCGCCTTTGTAACCGTCGGTACCGTAATGTACTCCCAACCGATTTTTCTTCGTTCATATCTACTACATATTCCTCACAGGCCCTCACACACACGTCTGCGTGAGATACACTATCTATTATTAGATAGTGCCACTATTTTATTAGATAGTCCCAGTACACTATTATTGGTTAGATGCAACAGTGTTGACAGTGCAATACGGTTACCATGTAACAATCTTGCAATGGGGCGTGGGGTTTGCCCGTGTATTAACATATAGCAGGCATCCATCAGTCTCAGGAGACTGTTGAGATGCGCTCTGGTTGTCGGTCTGGAGTGGCCTCTCCAGGGCGCAAAGCCAGGGTAGTTGATACGGAGGAGAAGCTGCCACCCATGCAGCAGGTGCCCCCCCCCATCCTTCTCCACGGCGCCGAAAGTCTCCAATAGACAGGCAAATGCTAATACGACTGATTCCAGCGCCGTCGCAGGAACTGTCAAAACGAGGTTGAAGGCAACAACGAACTGCCCTAGGAGGGGGGGGGGGAAGCTTCAGCTCCGGAGTTTACCTTAATTTGGTAAAAAAAAAAAAGCACAAGGGTAACATACACAGTTGTGCGATTCAAGCATACAATTAATTAACCCCGAGAAGGAGGTAGTTTGTGGAAGGTGTAAGATTGGCTGTTAACAATATCTACTCACGTGGGTTACCCCCTTCACCCCCCCCCATCCCCCACATTCACCTTCGAATCCCATCTCCCCCTACCTCCACAACACCCCCCATCTCCCCCTACCTCCACAACACCCCCCATCCCTCCACCCATCCTTAAACGTTCCCATCTCCCTCCCTTTCGCCTCCACTCCACACCTCCACCTTTACTCCACCAGTTTACCTGCCTTGCGTATTGATTGGACGGTGTGTAAGTAGCGTCGTCTGTGTTAATGTCGCCGGCGTAGTTTCGTGTTTTTTTTTTTTCCTTTGTGAATTGCGTCGTATCATGCGTGTGGGGTAGTCGTATGTGTAAACAGGTTCGTGTGTCGTGGCGTGGATAAACTCTGTGTTCTGGGGTGTATTTTGTGTGTTTGCTGTGTAGAGTAGTTTTGTGTGGGTGGTTCGTCTTGTGTGCGTGTTTTTGTTTAGTGTTGATGCGTGCGTGTCACGATGGCGAGGCTACAGCGGGGTGACTTACACGAATGCACGAGCGCACGCACGGACACAATTATTTTTCCCTGCCTAATCTTGGCCTAAATACCAAAAACTGTCAAACTTTTGGACACCAAACGCCATGGCGATGTTAGTTTGGTGTAAATTTCCAGTGAATGTGGCCGCCGCAACGGAACGAGGCGATTCTCCCTCCTTCCCCTCTTAGGTACACGTAATGAATTTTATCGCCCCTGTCTGTCTGTCTGTCATCTCTCCTCCTCCCCGTTTCCCCTCACCTATCCTATAGGGCCTCGATTGAGGGGGGGGGGGGATAGGGGAGAGTGGGAATTGAGGACAGCCTCATCCATCTCTCAGCATGCGGGCGTGTAGGAGGTCTTAACTAGGAAAGTGAATGACGGCCATAGGGTCAGGTGTTGGGAACATGGCATAGAGTACGAGGAGTCTTGAATGCTGACGAACCCACTCCCGTACCACCACCTGTTGTTATAGATTCAGCTACTCCGAACAAGTTCCAAGTAGCACGGGCTATGGTGAGCCCGTTAGTGGACTTACCTGGCACAGGAGCGGTGCTGTCTCTCAACCACCACCACCACCTCATCCCCCCCTCAATGAAGGGGAAGAGGGGGAACAAAGTGAAGGGCCAGCCTCCTCACGTACGTGAGAACGTGGGCAATCCCCCCACGTCCCTACCCCCTACAGCCCCATCTTCCTCCTGAAGAGCCATCATCATAATTTAATGGTGCGAAAAGTGAGCATGGAGTAGGGGGAGGGTTAAGAGATGTTTAATATTCTGCCACATTTTTTATCGATGGAGATCTTCGATAATAATAACTATGTAACATTAATTATACCAGATATAATCGCATTAAAACAGTAAAATTTGTTTACAGTGTCGCTCAACATACAGTCCTCTCACCGGTATTCCTCTTCCTCTTCATTAAACAATACAACACTGGTATATTAATACAAATACAATACAAATGGAACACTTAAATACAATACAATACACTGGAATACAAACCAAAGATTCCTCGTCTTTCCTCGCTGACATCAAAATAAGTATGCAAATTTCCTAGGGGGAGGGGGGGGAATGGCCCCCACAAAATTAGTCTGATACTAACAAACCTTCAAATGGACCACAAAAAATAATATATCGTTCAGCGGTGACAAATTCCAATTACTACCGGAAAAAAACGGAAACTTTTAATAAGAGTACAGATTAAAAGTTTGTTCTCATAGACAGAAGCGAGCAAGTTGGAGACTGGAATAATGACGTCAGAAGACATCATGGACATCGTCACATCATGGACATCATCATAGACATTGTTTAAGTGAGCGCAACATAGCAGTCGGCGGGAGAATGATGATGGACTGGATAATGAGAACATTCAAGAACACGACAGTTCTCAAGCATACCTTGCTCAAGGATTACCTTGGGATGGTATTCGGGGCTCAACGTCCCCGCGGCCCGGTTCCTCGACCAGGACCCCTGGGGTAAGCCCCTAACGTGGCTAAAGTCGTGTAATTACCCGATTTGATAATGGTCCCTAGTACGGACTGAAACTGCGTGATTCTTCTATAATTCTATCTGAGGTGTGGTTGTCCATTATTTTATTAACAATACACAGAGAGTAACTACCACTAACATAATATATATCAATAAGAATGAATCCGCAGGTTCGACATCTTCATCACACGGCTCCAATGGATTTTCGATCATTCAAACAATGGTACTTCTTCACGAGGAACGCGCGCTATCTCGTATATGGATATGTTTCCTTCCGTGTACACTATTCTTCCAAGA
>WNGS01005641.1:7695270-7707917 GCA_020271785.1 Procambarus virginalis
GAAAAATGTACACGTTCGTAAGTCCTTGCGTAACTGTTTCGTGAATCTTGCCACTGAAAGATTGCCACGAGGATATTAAACATATCCTGCAGCCCAAGGTCATTCTATCCTCCAGGCTATGTTAACGTGACCCGCTCGTGGTCGTCGTAGTCTACCTCTTCGAGTTGTGAAGATCACTTTTGATAGTAGGTCCCTTCTGCCTTCTGTCATTCTTGCTGGTGCAAGATGATCCGTTCAGGAGTACAGTCCCTCTCGTAGACTTTACAATGAGTGTTGGAAATTTGGGCATGCTCCCTTCAAATGCACGAGTGCAGTGCGTGTATGCTCCTTGTGTTGGGGACTGGGTCACTCTAAGAAAGAGTGCTGTTCTTCCAGAGCATCATATGCGGTGACGCCCACCCTACCTTCTCCCGCGCGTGTATGCACTACAATTTGAGGAGGCCATCCTTAATTTGAAACACTGAGAACGTTTGTCTTTTCCTGAGGCCAAGTACGCCGTCGCCCTCTTTCGCTGGCATGTTGGGATTGAGTACTACAGATGTTGGAGGTAGCATGTTTGGAGCAGATGCTCTTTTGTTTATGATCTTGTTAACAATATTTCATGTACCTGATAATTGTTTTGTTGTTGTTACTGGCGGAGAATAAAACCATGAGGACGAAGATTGTTTCTCTGACCACAACCATAACAGTGGCGACGAGGATTAAACATCTCCGGCAGAGAGCCTGGGTACGAGACGTGGTGTGAGGATCAAGAGAGAGCAGGGTACGTCGTGTGGACGAGTGGACGCTTCGCATACAAGTACAGTGTGCTACCACCGTGACAATGACTACGCCGCTCATGTCAATGGAGCCGTTTAACACTGCCAAGATCTCGTTGGACCTGTGGCTCAGCCTGCTGGAAGCACACTTTCAGTGCCGGGAGATTAAGGAGGACGCCAACAAGAAAGCGGTACTCTTAGTTTCACTGGGCTCTGAAGCATATAGTGTTCTCGGAAATTTGTGTGCACCGGAGCTACCGCACACGAAGACCTATGTAGACCTGATTGCTCTGCTTAAACGTCAGTATGTGGTGAAACCATCATATCACAGGAGTTTGATGGATTTCCAGAAGAGGACGAAAAAGCAGCACGAATCAGTACAGGATTTATTTGCGGATTGAAGGCTTTGGCTAACCTCTGCAACTTCGGAGCACAGTTGGACGGTAGGGTTAGGGACCAGTTGTTCATGGCAGTGGAAAAGGAGAATTATTTCCCTAACCTGGTGGCAGAAAATTTGGATCTACAATCGATGACTTCATGGACAGTGCTCGAGAAGATATTGAACCTGGAAAGGGCTTTTGGAAGTAAGACTTCTACTCAGGAAATTATGGTCGTACAGGGCCAGACCAGATGCAAACACTGTGGATACAGGCACATAAGTAGCAAGTGCAAGTTTCGTGCATATATATGCAACTTTTGTAACAAGGAGGGACACTTGCAGAGAGTGTGTAGGGAATTTCTGAACAGGAACAACAAGGCCTGGGAGAGGAGACGACCAGGTAATGCAGGAAGAAGAGGTAGTGGTACTGTAGTCAAGGCGGTAGAGGAAGGTAAACCGTCTGAAGAAGCTGCAGGTGAGGAAAACCGACTATATTCGGTGAAAGAAAAGGTATGTTCAGTGAAGTCACAAGTGGTGAATTTTGTAATTAATGGGAAGTTAGTTCCCTTGGAACTGGACACTGGTGCGGCAGTGTCAACATTGTCTAGAGATTGGGCAGATACCTTGCAATTGAATGTAAAACCAGGTAAAAAATCTTTAAGTGCTTATGATAATGTACCGATTAAGGTCTATGGCAAGGTGTCGGCAAAAGTAGGTTATAATGGAAAAGAAATTGTCCAGGATTTTTATGTAGTGGATTCACATAATCCTAGCCTATGTGGTAAGGATCTCATGGAAAAAGTGGGAATTTTCTTGGCGGGCCTAGATGAATTGTCGATAGTTAAAACAATTAAAAGTGCCGAACAAATGTTAGATAAATATTCAGTGGAGGCAGATAAGCCAATTAATAGCATGGTTGCAAAAATTCACCTGAAAAGTGGGGCTTCACCTAAATTTTTCAAGGCAAGAACAGTGCCGTTTCATTACAAGCAATTGGTAGAATCAGCCCTGGAAAAGCATGTGGCAGAAGGCATCTTAGAGCCAATTACACATAGTGAGTGGGCAGCCCCAATTGTACCAGTGTTGAAGGCAGATCGGAAATCCTTGAGAATCTGTGCAGACTTCAAGGAACTGAACAACCGCATACACTGTGAGAAGTACCCTTTACCTAAGATAGATGAGTTATTGTCAGTGGTCTGCAAGGGAGCAATTTTTTCTAAGATTGACCTGAAGGATGCTTACTTGCAAATTCCTGTAGAGGAGGAGAGCCAGAAATTGTTAGTGATTAATACCCACAAGGGGTTATTTAAGTATAAAAGACTTCCTTTTGGACTCTCCTCGTCTCCAGCAATTTTTCAGAGATTCATGTCCCAGTTGTTAGTTAACATTGAAGGTGTGGCTAGTTTTTTAGATGACATTATTGTATGTGGAGAGAATGAGGAAGTGCATGATGCTAGATTAGAACAAGTTTTGAATCTTTTGCAAAAGCACAATGTGAAGATTAATAAGGGAAAAACAACGTTGAAGACCAAGGCCATTGAATACCTGGGGTACCATATTTCAGGTAAGGGCTTTACTCCTTCTCACAAAAATGTAGCTGCTATAATAGATGCCCCAGCCCCAACATCAGTTGGGGAAGTACAGTCTTTTGTTGGGATGGTTACATATTTTTGTAAGTTTGTGAAGAACTTTTCAACAAAATTAGCACCCTTGTATGAATTGTTGAAAAAAGGGGCTAGATTTAAGTGGGCAGCAAGAGAGGAAAATGCATTCAGGAATATTAAGCAGGAATTGATCAATTCTCCAGTGCTCACTAATTTTACAGGTAGACTCCCATTAAAACTGGAGGTAGATGCTTCCCCAGTAGGAGTGGGTTGTGTATTATTACAGGAAGTAGATGGTCAGGATAAAGTAGTATATTTTGCTAGCAAGAAATTATCTCCTGCAGAACAGAATTATTCTCAGTTAGATAAAGAAGCCTTAGCTTTGGTATATGCTGTAAAGAAACTGAGGTATTTTCTGCTGGGGAGGAAATTTCTTGCTAGAACAGATCATAAACCCCTGCTAGGATTGTTTGGCAGAGGTAAGCAAATTCCAGTTAATGCCAATGCTAGAATTCAAAGATGGGCATTACTACTCTCACAGTTTGAGTATGATTTAGAGTTTAAGCCAGGCAAGGATAATGTAGTAGCTGATGCATTAAGTAGATTGCCTGTGACAGAAGAATTAAATTCCAGTATTCCAGTGGAGTATGTTAACCTGGTGGAAGCTATGTCTTTTGAGGATATTTCATTCCAGACTATTAGGAAGGCAACTGGTAGAGATCCCAAATTAAGTCTGTTGTTGAAATATGTCAAATATGGTTGGAATGATAATTTGTTATTGTCAGAGTATGCTGCAGTGAAGGCTGACCTTAGTATTCACCAGGATGTACTTTTGTATAGGAATAGAGTGGTGGTGCCTGGGGAACTGAGATGTAAGATTTTGGAACAGCTGCATGTAGGCCATAATGGCATAAATGCTATGAAAGCAGAAGCTAGAAGTTGGGTTTGGTGGCCAAAAATAGACCAGGATATTGCTGAGGTAACAAAAAATTGTCATATTTGCTTTAAGAATTATCAGAAACCCCAGGCCCCAGTACTTTCTTGGCCATGCACTGGAAAACCCTGGTCTAGACTTCATGTAGATTATGCGGGACCTATGGATAATAAATATTACCTAGTGGTGGTGGATTCATACACCAAATTTCTGGATGTGCATGTGTGTAATTCCACCACATCATCTGTAACTTGTGAATTACTAAGGAAAACATTTTGTAATTTTGGATTGCCAGACATAATTGTCTCAGACAATGCTCCTTATTTTGTTTCTGTGGAAATGGAGGATTTTTTTTTAGAAAAAATGGTATTAAACATGTAACACCTGCCCCTATAATCCTTCTTCAAATGATCTAGCAGAGAGAGCAGTGAGATCCTTGAAAGAAGGGTTAAAGCGGTTTACGGAAGGTACTATTAATACAAGGCTTTGTAGATTTTTATATAATCAAAGAAAAACTATTCATTCTACTACTGGTAAATCTCCTTCTGAATTACTGTTTAATAGACACTTTAAAGTGCACATGGAAGCAATAAAGACAGATCCCAATAAAGAGAAATCGGTGACTAGCTTGGCCAGTCAGTTGGCTCAGGGAGAGGAATTGTTGTTTAATGAGGGGGATGCAGTATATGCAAGAAATTTTGGAAGTGGAAAGCCCTGGATGGAAGGAAAAATTAGAGAAGTCCTGGGCTGCAGGAACTTCACTGTGAAAGTGCAGAGTTTTGGGAACATTAATTGGAAAAGGCATGCCGATCAGCTCATGTCAAGGTTCACAGGGAATTTTGAAGACCCTTCAGGTGGGGGTGGGGCAACTAGTGATATCCATCCTAATAATGAAGGGATAGCAGCACCTGCAGGTGACCGTGAGGCAGAGCAAGGGGCAGCAGAGGGTTATGGGGATACAGTCAACCCTATGGACTCTGCAAGGAGTAATTCAGAAGAATGTTTCCCAGAAGTAATAGGTCAGGACTCCCAGTTGAGAAAATCAGGAAGAGTCATACGACCGCCTGATAGACTTAACCTGTAGGGATAGAGTTTATTTAAAAGGGGAGGAATGTTGGGATTGAGTACTACAGATGTTGGAGGTAGCATGTTTGGAGCAGATGCTCTTTTGTTTATGATCTTGTTAACGATACTTCATGTACCTGATATTTGTTTTGTTGTTGTTACTGGTGGAGAATAAAACCATGAGGACGAAGATTGTTTCTCTGACCACAATTATAACACATGTCTTATGCTCATGTGCTGCGTTCCACCTCTCCTCCCCTCCGTTTTCAGTCTCACAACCGCTTCCAGGCCTTGGACCTGGACACCCCTGTCATGTTCATAGAAAACGGTACAACCCGTTTGTTTGTGTTGTGGCTGAGACGCCAGAGAGAAGGTAAACAAGGAGCGTACAGGACGCCCACCAAGCTTGGTAGCTACTAGTCATGTAATCAGTTTAAGTATTAAAGTCAGTAACCAGGAATGACTTTATATCAACCCTACAACCAAGACTTCCTCAGCTATACACAAACACCACATTAGCGACGAGGATGAACTGTGAACGCAGGTATTTGTTCAACTTAAAACACAAGGAAGGAGCATGCTGTCTCACCCGAAGGAGGAAGAAGCTGTCTGTGAGCACCATACCTGATGCTGTATGCTAACCAATGCTTTGTGCTAACCATTGTTGTGTGCTAACCATTGCTGTGTGCTAACCAATGCTGTGTGCTACACAAGCTGTGCTGACTGAAGCTGTGTATAGAGGAATCTGCCGACGCTGTGTACGAAACGACGCTTTGATGCAGTGTACAAAACCCGATGTTTTGGTTACGAAACGACGCTTCGTGCTACACAATTCTTCACACTGTGAACCAACTGCTGTACCAACTGCTGCCAACTGCTGTACCAATTGCTGCCAACTGCTGTGTTGCTGTGAGTAGGAACAATACATGTACACAAGGGCTAGGTATGAAATCAGTTGCTGCTGTGTTGTGCACTACTGTGAACTTTTGCATTAAAATGTTTGTGTGCTTTGCAAAATTAAAGTAATTACAGTGAATTCTTGACTAACATATACAGTGCAGTAAGTGTTATATATTCTAAGGAACATTTTAAGTGATAAGTTTACATTTATTCAGTAAAAATGGCAAATATACCTCAGTTTCCTGCATTTGATCCTGACTGTGACCAGACAAATCTGTCACAGAGGTGGACCAAATGGCTTAAAAGGTCTGAAAATTTGTTGATAGTTTCTGACATAAAAAGTGCTGAAAGAAAACGTGCCTTTCTACTTCATTATGCAGGTGATCGAGTTTGTGACATCTTTGACACACTGAAAGACACTGGTGGTGCCAAAGATTATGACACTGCCAAAGCCAAATTAACCAAGACAAAATACTGCAATGGAAATTATGCATTTCAGGAGAGCCAGATAACTCTCTAATGAAACCTGTTGATACCACACACGTCTGCAGGGTTTAGCAACCCATTGTGAGTTTGCTGATGTTTACAAAGAAATGAAACAGCAAATAATTGAAACATGCACATCTACACGTCTCCGTCGAAGAGCTCTAGAACTTGATGATGAAAGTTCTTTTACCAAGATACTGGATATGGCTCGTCGAATGGAAGATGCTGCACGTGATGCTCGTGTCATGGAGTGCAGTGCCAACAACAGTTCTACCACTGTTACTAACAGTGATGAGGTACATAAGGTTCAGGGAGGACACCGTGATCATAGAAGATATCATGCCAAAGCAAATTGAGCCGAGAACCACATCACAACTGGAGTCAGGGAACAAGACTCAAGCAGTCACAATTAATGACTCACATCAGAGGTTGTCAACAATAAATGTTACAATTGTGGAGGAGACTACCCACACCAAGGTAAGGTTTGTCCTGCACAAGGTAAGAAGTGCCATGAGTGTGGAAAACTAGGTCATTTTGGTACTATGTGTTGTTCCGCACTAAAGAAACCACAATCAATGAATAAAATCACTGTATGAGGATCAGGTCATAGGGGTCGAGGTAGCAAACACAATATTGCACCTCAAATCAAGAATGTTAATAATATACAAGACAACATTTCATTACAACCAGTCTCTGATGACAGTGAATGTGATTACATTTATGGAGTACAAGCAATCACAGAATGTAATGATTTTCCAAACAACTTGGAAAAGTTGTTGTTCCACAACTGAAGACCCAGAGACTATAGTATACATTGCTGGTATTTGTCTCAAAGTTTTCATTGACACTGGATCAAACATTGACACCATTGCTGAGTGCCACTATGAAAAATTTAAAAAAACAGTTCCCAAAGCTTGAAAACTNAAAAAACATCTGTTTTCAGTCCTACTTGAGAGAACATACTCTCCAACACTATATCTGTGATTACCTGTTATCAGTGACTTCATACCAAATGGTATAGGGTACTTTGAGCTTTGCAATTACTTCATACACTCAGGAATATTGGAAGATATTCTTGTGCTGCACCCAGATTTTGCCAGTGGAGGCTAATAGATCAGCATTAAGTATTTTGTTCTCTCCTAATTCCATGTATGACTGGCCATCCTGTGAGGTGAGGATGTTGGATGAGCTTGTAGCTGGTTTTTGATCTACACTGTGTGGTCCTTTATACAGAATAGGGAAGCAGCACATTGCTGTGTATACCTAAACATGTTTAAAAATACATTGTTTGAGAGGAGTCTTGTAGAAACTGGTAAGAGTAATTATAATATAATGTTTCCATGATTCAGTGCTTACCTCTTGTGAAAATTGCGAAGAGTTGTTTAGTCAGAGTTGATTTATTTTTTGTATTGAGGCTGGTATTTTCTAAATTGATTCCATGTACAGTATGTCTAACCATCCTGTGAGATGGGAGTATTAGATAAACTTATAGCTAGTTTTTTATCTACACTGTGTAATATTCCATAGATAGAATAGGGTAGCAGCACATTGCTGTGTATACCTAATCTTCTTAATAAAAAAAATCAGTAATAAAGATTTTAAATTATAGTTTGTATTATTACAAATACAGTACTGTATATCCTTATTAAATCATGTTGACCATGGATCATTAAGATCTCATGTTGATATGTAATAGTCATATTTCTTTTGAACTGCTAATCCATGCTAATCATTCATTAAATTGTGCATTATGTCTCAATTTTTCACTTCCTTGGATATACTGTACAGTACAAAAAGATAGGATAAAAATAAACCAGTAATATTTCTTTCATTATATTTTCATTTAAATAACTGCATCAATATTTTTACAGCTGACAGGATTTGTTTTACCATACAGGTGCATTATTTGTTAAAAAAAAATTTGGTTTATTGTTACACACAATGGTGCTACATAGCCTTCCCAGCTTGGTGCCTTCTTTTAATACTTACTGATTAAAAAATAAATAATAAATACATTTATTCAGGAAAAGTGCATACAGTTGATTTACAAACATAATGTTGGATTTATAGACAGAGCTAGTACATACAATACCTAAAGCCACTAATACTCATAGCATTTCGGGCAAGGTGGGGGGAAAAAACACTTAGACTAAAACTTAATAGTAATCGGGATTAGGTATAAATTGTGTTGAAAGAAGGAATAAAAAATACAAAAAGGGGGGTTAACATAGCATAAATCAGCAATTGCACATGTTGGTGAACAGCGTTGTTTAAAAAATAGCAAGACATGGGTTGACATTTAGGAGGTAAGTTAGGTTACATGGAGTTAATTAGGCAGTACTTGGTTTAACTCTTAAACTGGTTGAGAGAGGTACAGCCTTTAACATGATTCGGGAGGTCATTCCACATTCTGGGTCCCTTGATTTGTAGAGCACTTCTAGTTTGGTTACACACAGCCAAATTGTGTAACAGGAAGAGGTCTTGGACACAAATTTGTTCCATGCTAAATGTTGAGGAATCAGCTGAGTATTCCTCAAATAAAATAAGTTGCCTCAGCTTATAAGGTAAATAAAATAAGCATTTCTCAAATAAGTAGCTGCCTCACCTCACTGCCTTACTGCTACATAGCCTTCCCGGCATGGTGCCTTCTTTTGATAATTACTTGTTCCACACCTAAATTGTATAACAGGAAGAGGTCTTGGACCCCTACTTCCCTCTCTCTTTTTTAATAGTCTATATAGTCATAATTATAGCTTTAAGTATTCAATGAATAAAGTTTTTGACATTTTTACCCTTTTCCTTACCT
Source organism: Procambarus virginalis (assembly GCA_020271785.1). Lineage (NCBI taxonomy): Eukaryota > Metazoa > Arthropoda > Malacostraca > Decapoda > Cambaridae > Procambarus > Procambarus virginalis. The sequence continues at coordinate 7,704,203 of WNGS01005641.1, forward strand.
AACATCATTTGTGCAGCATATTTTTATTTTATGTCTCACCCAGATTTAATTTCAAAATAAAACCAAACTAAATAAATTAGAAAAGGGTATGTATAGCTAAGGTACACCCTTACTACTGGGTGAACAGGGGCATTTGGTGATAGTAAATGATCCCATCAGGCAGGGCTCATCACCTTCTCTCATATTTCATGTTCACCAGTGTTTATTTACTTAATAACTATGGGTATAATATCTTGCTATTTAAAACTAATTCTACTATCATAAAAGACATATTTACTTTAAGTTTCAAGCAGAGAATGCATATATAACTAACACGAAGGACTCCTCTTCACTAGATTCAATTTTTATAATCTTTAGTTTATGTTCAAAAATCTTAAAATCGATCCCAGTGTTATGTAGTTGAGAAAAATTAGTTATATCCAGTTTACGTAAAGCTACGAGTGGTCGAAACCACACTTAGATTCCGGAATGAACTTACGAAGGTTTTTCCACTTAGTGTAGCTACTTGAATACCGACGTAGCTGCCACGAAGGCGCTAAGAAGGAAAACATTCTTAGCTAAGAGGAAAAACCTTCGTAAGTACCTTCCTGAATCCGGCCCCAGGCGTCTACCAACACATCAACTAAGCATCCACATGCACTCTTGTGAAACTCTACTAACAAAAGTATAGTACTAATAACCGAATCATTGGTAATCTTAAGAGTATATAATACTGTTACATTACTCACTAGAATTTAATGGCAAACTGTAATAGGAATTAATCAAGGTTGAAATATAAATGCTAGCTTGACAAGCAGCCCAACTCTGGACACATCCATATATGGTCATCCCCCCACACGGAAGAAACCACACTCCCTCCAACAGGAAATAACTTGCTCAAGCCTCATAAAATAATAATGCAACTCAGGTACACTACAGCATGTTACGATATACATCATACAAGTCTATAATCATACAATGTCAATCGGATACACAACTGGATACTATTCTAATTATAGAACAGAACAATAATTATTATAAGCATCATGATAATGTTAGAATCCATGTAAGATTTGAAACATGGACTTGTTCCCAGCTGATTCAGCCTACTTGGGAAAAAGTGTTTTGCACACCTAAATAGTTGGTCAGCACATCAGAGCGTCAGCTTCCCATGGTGTGCAAAAAAAGCACTCAAGATGTACCATTAAGTTGTTTGTCAAGACTATCAGGATTATTCATAAACAGGAACAAGCTGACTAGGGAGGAGCCAGATAATATTTCAATTAACTCTAGCTGAATCTGAGGTCATAGGCTGACCTTACCAGGACGTTCCCATGGTGAGTCATGGGTGTACTCTCTGCACGTTACAATATTGTAACGCCTGGGAAGTTGACACCCTGATGTGCTGACCAACTACTTAGGTGTGCAAAACACTTTTTCCCGAGTAGGCTGAATCAGCTGGGAACAGGTCCTCACCAGACTTTCCCACAACAGTGTAAGATGCCCCCCTCCTGATTCAGTTGTATATATACCCCTGTATGATAGGAGATAGAGAGTGCTGGAGTGTCGGAGGCAGTGTGAGGCTGCAGGTCATTAGGCGAGCCTCAGGAAATCCCGTAACAATTGCCAGTGTTAAAGTAGGGATGTATAGTTGGTGAAATTTAATAATTTGTTCTCAATAAACTCATGTTAACCTTTCAGTTTTCGGATCCTCTTATCCTCTGAATGTAGTTTGCTAACAACCGTCCCGTAATTACTGACAGTTAAAGAAAAAAAAAGGACTCTCCAAGTCAAGCAATGTTTCTTGCCTCGTTGCTTGATATAGTTAATGGACAAGGCAGATGGTGGCAGCGTAGTTAATCCTGTATAGCATTTCCTTGGAAGGGTACTGTATGGTGGTGTTACAAATGAGTAATAGTGTTACATTATTAGTTCATATTTATAGTGGTGTTACAACCGTACGAGACCCCCCCCCCCCTCCACCTGCCGGAAGATATGGTGGGTGAGACCGGAGCGACACCACGGTCCCATAGTTTTTTTTATTTATTTTATATTATTTTTTATATACAAGGTACATTGGGTTTGTGAGAATACATAGCATAGTATTTACAATCCTGTAAAGCCACTAGTACGCGCAGCTTTTCGGGCAGGTCCTTAATCTAACAGATAATTTTAAGTAGGTAAATTCTAGCAGAATTAATAAATGATAACAAATACATTGCAAGAAAAGAAATGAGATGAGAGAGATTAGTAAGTATATTAAAACACATTGGTATATTAAAGCTCTGATTGATTACACTGACAGCTTGATTGGCAATTTAAACAATATTAATATACACCATACAGCAGATTGATAGCACATATAAGAAGACAGCAATGATCACAATGGTAAAGATGTTCGGATTGGGTACATAAAGATTAGGAGATTGGGTAGCAATAGATACAGTGCAATTTTAAAGCAAAAGGTAAAAAACTATGAAGATGAAATTAGGTACTTTTTAGTATTGTTTTTGAATGAGGCAAAAGTTGGACAGCTTTTCAATTCATTAGGGAATGAGTTCCATAGACTGGGTCCCTTTATTTGCATAGTGTTTACACAGATTAAGTTTGACTCTGGGGATATCAAAGAGATATTTATTTCTGGTGTGGTGATAATGGGTCCTATTACATCTGTCCAGGGAGAGTTTCAGAGCAGGATTTGCATTTAAGAACAGGGTTTTGTAAATGTAATTGACACAAGAGAATTTGTGGAGTGAGATTATGTTTAGCATGTTTAGGGAGTTAAACAAGGAGGCTGAGTGTTGTCTGAAAGCAGAATTTGTTATTATTCTGATAGCAGATTTTTGCTGGGTGATGATGGACTTGAGGTGGTTTGCAGTGGTTGAACCCCATGCACAGATACCATAATTAAGATAGGAGTAGATTAGTGCATAATATAGAGAGATGAGAGCAGAGTTAGGTACATAATATCTTATTTTGGAGAGTATACCAACTGTTTTAGAGACTTTCTTAGATATGTGTTGTATGTGGGTGCTGAAGTTGAGTCTCTTGTCTAGGAATAGGCCAAGAAACTTGGTATCATTTTTATTGCTAATGTTTACATTGTCTATCTGAAGCTGAATTGCATTTTTAGATTTGCTTCAAATAAGATGTTGTAGGTCTTTCTATGTTAAGTGTTAGTTTGTTGGTTGACATCCATAAGTGGACTTTTTTAGTTCATTATTAAACACATTATTTAGTGTATATAGGTTGGGGTTAGAGTAGAGTAGATGAGAGTAGTATCATCAGCAAACAAAATAGGTTTCAGAATGTTAGAGACAATTAGGCAGATCAATGATGTATATAAGAAATAGGAAATAGTTATCAAAATATCGCCGAAGCAGGTCTTCAGAGACTCAAAGGGGACCCCATGGAACTCCACATATGTGAGTGAGCAGCACGGTCGGTGACAGAGATGGTACCACCGTCATCAGGGAGGGCAAACGAACGCCCATCATAAGGGCCACGAAGTCTCTATAAACAGCCGGCGAATGGAATTTAACGAGCGCCCGATGGTTCGTGAGAAGCTGTACATCAAACACATCCGGTACTGAACACGGAACATAATCCAACATAATTTCCACGGCAAGGTACGGACGCCCTGCCAGAGAACCCCAGGCCAATCGTCTTCCGAACGACGAATGGGGAGAAGAGGGTGCCCCATGCCGCCAGGCAAACGGGTGAGGAGGTCCTCGCC
>WNGS01005641.1:7711391-7763365 GCA_020271785.1 Procambarus virginalis
AACTCTCTGATCCATTTTTATCATGTCACCACAGGTGGTGTTGACCCGGGTGTTGGTGAGTGTTTGCCCCGAGCGACCGCGAGACGTAGGCTGGCTGCCGTAGTTGGGAGGAAAGTTGACGGCCAGGAGACCGACTTCAACCCTGCGACGTACTGTAGAGGAAGAGCACGGACCTGCTGTGTACAGAAGCGGCGAGACGCGACATCCTAAGGCGTGGGCTTGTGTTTTTCTGGATGGTGAACGAGGCGAGAGCCTGGACCAGAGCTACAACCCAACTGTCATCCTAGGATAGGTGAGTAGGTGTTTACAGTTTACCTCCCATTTCCCCTTTAGTTAGCTATATATTTTCTTGTCAGGATATTTTATATGTCGTGAGCAAGTCTCACTTGAGTATAAGTCACAGAGAACACAGTATGTGGTGAGCCTGCCCAGAGCGCTCACAGTATCAGTTTACATATATATATCTATGTGTGGGTGTGTGCAAGCACCAAGATTCATCAGAGAATTTACTGTGACTATTATTAATCTCCAGTGAGTATTATTATTATATATATTGGTAGTAAACCAGATATTGGTGTGTTGATCTCTATCATCTATTGATATAAATGCCTGTGGATTGATCTCTATAATCTATTGATATAAATGCCTGTGGTTGATCTCTATAATCTATCGATATAAATGCCTGTGTGTTGATCTCTATAATCTATCGATATAAATGCCTGTATGTTGATCTCTATGACCTATTGATATAAATGCCTGTGTATTGATCTTCATGATGTATATATATATATGCCTGACATTTGATTACTGATTTATATATGACATGACTGTGTACTGAATAATATCATATACGTGAAGTGATTGCCAGTGATATCTCTGTGAGAGAAAGTATAGATATAAAGAAAAGTTCAGTGATCAAGTGAGTGCATTCACAGTAAATATTATTAAGAATAGAGTAATCTTTTGGTACGGTTAAAAGTCACTGTGAGAGTATTGTGAATAAGATGTTGATCGTGAGGCCAGTGAAATCATAAGTAAGCCATGTGAATGTTGAATAGTGTTTTGGAAAAAGTTAAATAAACGGGGATCGTGACAGAATTAGAAAACAAGTACTAGTCTGTTCCCACGATCGCGAGGGTCCCGGTCAGCTGACATTCTGACAGGTGACGCGTGGCGCTGCCGATGTTACCATATCGGTGCGCTTCAGATTATTATGCTATGAATGGAGCAATTGTCATATATTATTCCTGATACATTGATGCATATATATTTCTCGTTGTCTTTTAAGTAAAATACCAAAACTCTTTGGTGTTTGATATCATCCCCTCCATTTATCTTGTGACCGTGTATTGAAGTAAAGCAGAGTGACCTGCCTGATACTATATTACTGGAATTTGCTCTTGCCACAATTACACCTGACCACTGCAGTGTTACTGGACACCTAAAAAAACCAGTTGGCGACCTTGAAGGCTGTGTAAGAGTTCGGTGTCGGGGCGGGCCACAGATTGAGGGAACGATCTGTGCCCTCACTCATCTTACAATCTAAAGGCCGGTTGTGAGATCGACTGGGGTACTCTCCGAGGCCAGCAGTGGAGCCTAGAGGATCGAGGGAAGACCCGCCGAACGACGGTGAGTAAGGGTTATTGTTGGAGCAACCACCTGGAAAGGAGATCCAGTCTACTGTTGCTTTAACCCTTCTCTAACGAGAACGCCGTGAAACCCCGACAATATATATAATATATATATATGTATGTATATGGTTTCATATTATTCATTATTTAAAAGTTTTTACATTGACGTGTATCAGACTAAAGTAATGCAGGTGTTACTGATAAGGGTGGTAAAACAAAATTCAATAACTTTTTGAGACAAATTTCCAGCAGATGTGGGCCCTCGCCTCGCACGGCGCCTGCCCGGTATACATCTCCGTTATGGAAAGTGTAGACGTTTTTGTACCATCCATGCGACCAGCTCTTGGACAACCTGTCCTCTTAAAATAACGTCGCTTTTCGTTCGTATGCGCGCTATGGCCAAAAATGGACGTAATTTGAAATGAAATCGGTTCACGAAAGTGACGTACTGTTCGGTGTTCAATTAGTCCTTTGGCTCGGTTAGGTTAGGAGAGGAAACTTTCAATTAACGGTTTTCATGACGTTTTGAAACCTTAGGAGAACTTCTTGCCATCCTAACCTAGCAGAGAACCCTTAAATTGCAGTTTTGGGAAAACAAATCCAATATTTATTTTAAATTTTTTTTCCAAATTAAGTCCATTTTCGGCCATACGGGCAAACGGCCAAATTTAGGCGTAATTTGTAAGAGGACAGGTTCGTCCTGTGGGTGACTTTCTTTTATTGAAAAAAAGGTCCAAAAAAGGTCAGGAAAACAATATAAAAACATTGTAACAAGAAACAATCATGTAGTAGAAAAACACAACACACAAAACCCAGCACATTTTTTTTTGAGATATATACAAGAGTTGTCACATTCTTGTACAGCCACTAGTACGCGTAGCGTTTCGGGCAGGTCCCTGGAATACGATCCCCGCCGCGAAGAATCGTTTTTTCATCCAAGTACACATTTTACTGTTGCGTTAAACAGAGGCTACAGTTAAGGAATTGCGCCCAGTAAATCCTCCCCGGCCAGGATACGAACCCATGACATAGCGCTCGCGGAACGCCAGGCGAGTGTCTTACCACTACACCACGGAGACTACACATTGTACAGGAAACAGAATAAAAAAAGGAATAAAGCAAAAAGTACAGAAAACACAAAACACGCACCAAGATAAGCCATACTGGGCACAGTGAAAGTACAGTATACACCGGAACACACACAGACTGGGTGAAACAAACCCCATCCTCACACACACGCACACAGTGAAAACAAAAACCGGCAAAATCAACAAAAAACACACAGACACAAAGCACATCCACACACTTAATAGCACAAGCATACAACATATACAACACATAAGGAAAACTATAGCACAGTACAATCAAAACATAGAATGCCCAAACGGGACGAGCCAAAACCACGAATACAAGACAAACACAAAGCAGACAGGGCAACAAGAAAAGGGAGTACATAAATCTAGCACAAGCACTATACATATTTATTCGGAAACTCCGGCGCTGGAAAGCACAAGCAGTAAGCCTCCCAAATCAGCATGACGTCATCGGGCACCTGTCCACCAGGAGGCGCATGAGGACGAAGTATCAGATCCGGCATATCAAAGAAACCCCTTCGCCTGCGGCACCCAAATGGTAGAAAAGTACCATGGGATCGGACACACCCTGTCATCCAAAGTGACCACAGGGACGGGTACCTCATGAGGGTGTCGAGCACTGGGTAACGTAGAAGGTTTGTCACAGGGAGCCGCACTAGGTTCCGCACGAGGCTTCACACCAGGGGGATCGCAGGCGCGCCAGGGCTCCCCCCCCCCCCATGGGGCACAGGAGCAGAGGTCTCCCGGTGCACATCCTTCTTCAGCACCGCGATGAGGTCCTGATCACCGGGGAAAACCTCCCACGGTGGGGAGCCAACAGTAGGAGTCGCAAGGGCCGACACATGAGGCAGCACAGAGCCCCCCACAGCACCATCAACCACATTGTCACACTCGGCAACCAACTCACTTAGGGGCGACACACTCCTGGACGTCCGAGAACGCTTCGACACAGGTCGCTGATCGTCGGAACTGTCGCCACCAGTAGGAGGCACCCGAGAAGAGCCTTCGGCCGGTCGCCCCACGGTGGGGAAAGTGCATCCCCAAAGGACAGCAGTCTCGACGAGAGGCTGCTGTCAAGGCAACACCCCACAGGTGACACCGGAACTAGAGACAAGGCAGGTGGAGCCGGCGGAAGTGAAGGGGCCAGCACAGGTGAGGGAGCCTGCGGAGATGTGGGATCCGGCGGAGAAGGAGCTTGCAGAGGCGAAGGAGCCTGCAGAGGCGAAGGAGCCTGCTGAGGTGAGAGAGCCTGCTGAGGCGAGAGAGCCTGCTGAGGGGAGAGAGCCTGCTGAGGCGAGAGAGCCTGCTGAGGGGAGAGAGCCTGCTGAGGCGAGAGAGCCTGCGTAAGGGAAGGAGCTGGCGAGGCGAGGACGCCAACTGTGGGGTCGGGTCCTCACACACCACCACCCCTACACTCACGCCACCAACCGTACTCAAGGGCACACAAGCCGAGGAGCCTGGCAACATCACCGAGGCACCAGATGGTAGGGATGCTTCCCCACCACACCATCACAAGGCGACAGGTCTGTAGCCACCAATGGTGGAAAATCCTCCTCCCGAAACAAATTCACTGGCGCAGCCGCCACACCAGTGCAGGCCGCTGTCTGGTGCCCCTCAAGTCCACACTGAAACATGTCTGGGTTGCCCTGCACAGAAGGCATGCATGGGTAGTCCACCTACGTGACAGTGGATGGAACAGGAGACTTGAGACGTAGGGCGAGAGTCCTGGTACCGCACGGGTTTATGTAACAGTGCTAGTATTTTGCACTCTTTCATGTATAATTGTGAGTTGTAATTGTGTGTGTGTGTGTGTGTGCGCGCGTGTGTGTATGTAGTGAGGAGCGAGATGGTATGAGGGGTGATGACTAGCTCCAATCCGCTGACATGGCAGTACTCAACAAGGAGGGCCTTGTGTACTGCAGGACCAGCCTGGGTCCTATAAGGGTTAGTTTTGCTTCTCAGTCCTTATTTGGGCATGAGGAAGAATACGTAAACAGCTTCCCCACGTTGGGGTTGGCTGGTAGATTCAGTTAGCGACCAGCTTGCACAGAGGGAAGGTGACCAGCCAGTCTCTCCTGCCATCTTCACCCTAGGCGGGTGCCAGTCACGCCTAGGGTGCAGCTACCTGAGTGAGAGGTAAGAGCCAGTGTTGCTTGATTGACCAGGGTGCCTTAGTGGTGACGAGCTAGTGGAGTCTGAACCATTTAGCCATGTATGGTGTGGGCGTGTATGGAGTGGGTGGTCCCCCCCATTTTATTAGGTCAATATTGTGTTAAATAATAGGATGTCAAAATGTTAAATAGTAAGAACTATGGAAATTGAAATCATTTGATTCAATAAATGTCTATGTGTAGAATAACAAGCTTGACTTTTGTTCAGTCCTCTTTTTGAATCAATGTCCCCCAGTAAAGTAAGTTAAGGCTAGAAATAACTAGATGAACAAGTGAGAGATAACTAAATTAAGCAGTGTTCCTGTCGCATTGTTTAAGTGAAATTAAGATTTATTTGTGAAGGAGACAGGTGGTGGCAGGCAAATATGTAAAGTAATCAGAACATCAGTATAGTATAACATCATAGATAGAATAACAATCAGGCTACTCTCTCTATTATTTTCTCCTCCTACATCACTCTATTGTAAACCCCCTCTCCACTGTACCACTAATGATTATACCAGAACCAAAGGTACACTTCCAAGGAATGCTACACAGGATAACTACGCTGCCACCATCGCCTTGTCCATTAACTATATCAAGCAACGAGGCAAGAATCATTGCTGATTTTGGAGAGTCTCTTTCTTTAACTGTCATTCATTATGGGATGGTTGTTATCAAACTATATCCAGTGGCTAAGAGGTTCCAACAATTGACACACGATGGAAAGTTTAACATGAGTTTATTTACAACAAATTATGCTATTCACCACTATAAATCCTACTCTAACACTGGCCAATAGTTAGAAATTTAGACATGGAACAAAACCCTCAGAGATCACACTTTACCTTAAGACCTCTGTCTCNAGGGAACTAACTTCCCATTAATTACAAAATTCACCAGTGAAGTCCTGGTGGTATGTCCTGGAAAAGGTATGTTCAGTGAAATCACAAAATTGTGACTTCACTGAACATACCTTTTTTTCACCGAATATAGTGTGCTTTCCTCACCTGCAGCTTCTTCAGACGGTTTACCTTCCTCTACTGCCTTGACCACAGTACCACTACCTCTTCTTCGTGCATTCCCTGGTCGTCTCCTCTCCCAGGCCTTGCTGTTCCTGTTCAGATATTTCCTACACACTCTCTACAAGTGTCCCACCTTGTTACAAAAGTTGCATATATAGGCACTAAACTTGCACTTGCTACTTATGTGATTGTATCCACAGTGTTTACATCTGGTCTGGCCCTGTACGATCATAATTTCCTGAGTAGAAGTCTTACTTCTAAAAGCTCTTTCCAGGTTCAATATCTTTTCGAGCACTGTCCATGATGTCATCGATTGTAGATCCCAGTTTACTGCCACCAGGTAGGGAAATAATTATCCTTTTCCACTGCCATGAACAACTGGTCCCTAACTCTGCCGTCCAACTGTGCTCCGAAGTTGCAGTGGTTAGCCAAAGCCTTCATTCTGCATATAAATCCTGTACGGATTCCCGCTGCTTTTTCGTCCTCTTCTGGAAATCCATCAAACTCCTGTGATATGAAGGTTTCACTATATAATGACGTTTAAGCAGGGCAATCAGGTCTACATAGGTCTTCGTGTGGGGTAGCTCAGGTGCACACAAATTTCCGAGAACACTATATGCTTCAGAACCCAGTGACACTAAGAGTACTGCTTTCTTGTTGGCGTCCTCCTTAATCTCCCGGCACTGAAAGTTTGCTTCCAGCAGGCTGAGCCACAGGTCCAACGAGATCTTGGCAGTGGTTTAACGGCTCCATTGAAATGAGCGGCGCAGCCATGGCCACGGTGGTAGCACACTCAACTGTTGTATGCAAAGCGTCCACTCGTCCACACGACGTACCCTGCTCTCTCTTGATCCTCACACCACGTCTCGTACCCAGGCTCTCTGCCCGAGATGTTTAATCCTCGTCGCCACTGTTATGTTTGAAGACTGAAGAGAAACAATCTTCGTCCACATGGTTTTATTCTCAACCAATAACAACAACAACAAAACAATTATCAGGTACATGAAATATTATTAACCAGATCATAAACAAAAGAGCATCTGCTCCAAACATGCTACCTCCAACATCTTTAGTACTTAATCCCAACAATTATGTTGGAACGTTAATGGATTAAAAACTAGAGCGGTGGATGTACGCTATTATACTCTTAGAGAGAATATTGACATGGTAGCACCTCAGGAAACTAGGGGATAGTGATGGTAGTATTCTGAGGCTAAATGGCTAAACAGGTTTTCACTTATATGCTGATGCCCCCTCTCTGTCCAGCTCGTTGTTGCCGTGAGAGGGCTTGGTGGGCGGCTGCTGGAGTGTGATGATCCTTAAGACAGTCCTCTGTCCTTTTGTAGCCTTGTGCTCCTGCTGCTGTCCTCTCTAATTCTGCTGGACAACTTTTCCTTTTCCTTTCGTTTTTCTCCCCCCCCCCCCCCATCTTCTCCTTTCTTGTTGTCATATCCCGCTGACCTTGTGCATGTTTTGATAATTCTTTTGGCCTTCTTCTGTTTTGATGCCCGGGTGTTTGAGGAGGCATACTCTTGCACCCGTAGAACTGTAGTACCCAACGTCTCGATCGAGGTGAACCTTTTATTGTCAATCCCCCTTTTGTCACTGAACCCAATCTCGACGGACTGACGGTTCTTAAGGTGGCGTTTGTGGGGCGTATACTCACGACGCACCCCTGGGGGGCCCCGGCAAGATCGGCAACGTGTCTCTTGTTGGATGTCCTGCATTTAATTTTTGGCTCCGTGGTGGGTGTGGGGGCACATTCGTGAATGAACATCTTCCTTCTCGTCTCTATGTGGCAATCTGTTCTTCTTTTACCTTTTCAGGCTCGTGGGGTAGGCGACCAAGCCCCTGAGTCGGACTGTGTTGGAAGACTGGGCTCTGTAGCCCCCGCTGCATTGGGCCCCAACCAGGCTCCTCCTTTGACCCTCCTGACTACTCCCCTCGGCTTCCCTCCCTCCTCTGGGGTTGGGTCGAGCCCCAAGCCCCCAGTGGTGACCACCTCGTCCCCTGGCATGGCTCAGTCTCTAGTTGTGACTACTGCACCTTTTAACCCCTCTCTCTCTGGGGGTTCTCAACGCCGTCCTCGCCACGTCCACACTCGCTTGATTCCTTCCTGTACTGATGGGTATCAAGCCTTGTTTGGTCTCGCTTCATGGGCCAAATACTTTGATCTCCTCCCTCTTGATTCTACGCCTCCTGACGATTTCTACCTTCATAGGGACCTTGTTGATTCCGTAGATGCCTCTGTTACTTTCAACCCCACCCGTTTTGGTACACGTGTCGTTGCTGCTCCTTTTCCGGATGCAGCCTCTCGCTTGGCCGCCTTATCCTGCCTTGGCGAGACCCCTGCTCGGGTCTCCAAGAACGCTTGGTTGAATGCCAGTATTGGCACTATTCTCCTCCCACCCCATGTTGCAACCGGTGTTCGGAATCTGCAGGACTGCCACGAAGATATTCGGCATATCCTCGAAGCCCAGGGCCATTCGTCCTCCAGGTAGACTCGTTTACTCGCCTCTATCGTGGTCGTCGCCGTCAACCCCTTCTGATTGTGAAGATTACCTTTGATGGTAGGACCCTTCCACCCTCTGTCATTCTTGCTGGTGCCAGGTGCTCCGTCCAGGAGTACATTCCCTCTCCTTGGCTCTGTAATAAGTGCTGGACGTTTGGGTATGGTGCCCTCCGCTGCTCTGGTACTGTCTCTCTCTGTCCTTTGTGTGGGGGCGAAGGTCACTCTAAGTCGGCGTGCACTTCTCCCCAGACTCGCTGCCTCAATTGCGGTGAGGCCCACCCTACCTTCTCCCGCGCGTGTATACATTACAAGCTTGAGGCAGCTGTCCTCAACTTGGAGCACCAGGAACGTTTGTCTTTTCCTGAGGGGAGGCGCCAAGTTCGCTGTCTCCCACCTTATGCTAACGTCTCTTATGCTTGTGTGTTGCGCTCTTCCTCTCCTCGTCCTTCCCGCCTTCCTCAGTCTCACAACCGTTTCCAGGCCTTAGACCCAGACACGCCCACCGTCTCCTCTGTTCCTTTGAGTTCTGTCCCAAAGGGTCCCCCTCATGGCTCTCTGTCTGGAGTTCCCCTCCTTTCTACCCAGTCTGTCATGTCTCCTGTGTCTTCTTCCTCGTCTCCCTCCGATCGTCCTTCCCATCCTTCTCCTCCGTCTATTGGCTCTCCACGCCGCCTGTCAGTATGGGCTGATGTCCATCGCTCTCCTAACGGCCATCGTGTATGCTCTCGTTCTGCTTCTCTTGTTGAAATGCCAGAATCCGTTGCCCAGTACATTGTTGCTGGAACGCCTGTTTCTCTGAGTCAGAAGCGTAAGCCTGGCTCCTCTCCTTTCTCCTCCCCGGCGGGTAAAAAGGCTTCACTTTCTTCCTCGCCCCTACCTCTGACTCTCTCGCTCCATCCCCCTCCCATTTCTGTGGTTACGCCCCCTGTTCCTGCTATGGAGGTCTCTTTGGCTTCCGCTTTCCTCTCAGTTGCTGCCCTTGCTGAGGTGCACTCCCTGGTTTCTGCCCCTCCTGCTGCTGTCCTTGACCCTCGGTTATCCCCTCCCCTCCTCCGGACCCTACTCGTCCGCCTCTGGTCGGTCCTCCAGCTCCCTTCCCTCCTTCTTTACTCAGTTTACCCATGCCCCCTAACCCTGACTTTGCTGACCCTGACTTTGATCCTGCGCTTTTTTAACGTGCTGTGTTCCCTTTTCACCTTTGTTTCTTCGTTATTCTCTGTTGCTGTCCTTTCTCTTCTTGTCGATGTCCATTCTTCAATGGAACGTTCGTGGTTATTATGCTAATTTCCTTGAACTCCAACTTCTGATTTCGCAGGTTTTGCCCCTTTGTGTCTGTCTCCAGGAGCCGATGCTTGGTGCTCGTCCTGGTCGCTTTCGTGGCTATTCCTTTCTTTCCCCCCCCCCCCCTAGCTGTTGCTAGGGCTCCTAACTCTTCTGCTCTCTTGATTCGGTCTGATGTTCCCGTTGGCCCCTTACTTTTTCCTTCGCCTCTCCATTGTTCTGCTGCTCGTTTATTTGTGGGGAAATGGTACACCGTTTGCTCCATTTATCTCCCCCCGAGTGTCTCGCTTTCTCTTCCCGATCTGAAACACCTACTGGACTCCTTGCCGGAGCCTGTGCTCCTGCTAGGTGATTTCAGTTGTCGTCATTCTTTTTGGGGTGATGTTCTGACGAACACCCAGGGTCGCCTTCTTGAGTCGTTCATCCTCTCTTCTTCCCTGTCTCTTCTGAATTCTGGCGAGCCCACGCATTTGGACTCTCGGACTCGCACCATTTCCTGTCTTGATCTTTCTCTTTGCTCGTCGTCTCTTTACTTTCATTTCACGTGGTAGGTTTTTTATGACCTCCACGGCAGTGACCATTTCCCCGTCCTTGTTACTTTTTTCTCTTTTCACCCTCCCCTCTCCTTCCCTAGGTGGCAGTTTGCTAAGGCAGACTGGAACCTATTTACCCTCAGTGCTGCTCTCTCTGACCTCTCCCTTCTGCCTCTCCCTCGCTCTGTCCTCCTTTTTCATGACACCGTCTTTGACACTGCCCTCCTGCTCTTTCTCTCGGGAACCACGGAAGTGCGTTCCCTGGTGGAATGCGGACTGTGCTTGGGCTGTCCGCTCTAAGCGTGCAGCCTGGAAGAGACACCGCCGTCGGCAGACAACCGATTCTTTTCTTTTATTTCGGAAGGCGAGTGCATACGGCTAAACGTGGATGTTGGGCGTCTTATGTCGCCCAACATCTGTCTCGCGGTCCTTCACCTCCGTGGTACTCTTGTGGCAGACCCATTGCAGGTCGCTACCGAACTCGGTTCCGACTATTCTTCTGTTAGCTCTGGTTTTCATCTTCCCCAATCTTTCCTTCTTCGTAAACCTGTCCTTGAATGTTGTCCTTTAGATTTCTGCACTCATCTTCGACTTCTCTATAACGATCCCTTCTCTCTCTCTGAACTTCGGTCTGCCCTGGCCCTCTGCGGTTCTACGGCGGCGGGCTCCGATGGCATTCATTATGAGATGCTTCGTCATCTCCCTCCGTGGACGTCTCACTATTTACTGAGTCTGTATGATCGGATCTGGGAGTCGTCGTCAGTCCCTGAGGACTGGCTCGATGCCATTGTTCTCCCTGTTCGCAAACCAGGGTCTCTGGGAACATCCCCTAAGGATTTTCGCTCTATTGTCTTTACAAGTTGTGTCTGCAAACTCTTTGAACGTATGGTTAACGTTCGTCTGATGTGGTTCTTAGAACACCATCACCACCTCTCCCCTTCTCAATTTGGTTTCCGCAAGTGCCGCAGCACGACAGATGTCCTGGTGAACATGGAGGTCTATATTCGTACTGCTTTTGCTGCGAAGACCTCTGTTGTTGCCGTCCTTTTTGACCTGGAAATGGCTTACAACACCACTTGGCAATATCATATTCTATCCCAACTTCATTCTTTTGGCCTTTGTGGTCATCTCCCTCTCTTTCTCCGAAGCTTCCTCTCTCGTCGTTCCTTTCGGGTGAGGCTTGGTACCGCTCTCTCTGCTTCTTTTCAGCAATACGAAGGTGTGCACCAGGGTAGTGTTCAGAGCACTACTTTTTTCTGGTTGACCTCAATGGTCTTCTTTCCTCTCTTCCTTCTGGCATCTTCTCCGCTCTCTATGTCGACGATCTTACCCTTTGCTGTCAGGGTGATGATTCGCCTCTCCTTCAACGCCGGCTTCAACTTGCGATTGATGCCATGTCGTCTTGGGCACCGATCATGGCTTCCAGTTCTCAACGTCTAAGACTTGTGCTATGACATTTACTCGGAAGCGTGTCATTCTTTGTCCTTCGTTGTCGCTTTATGGTCACCCCATTGTGTACAAGGATTCCGCTAAGCTTTTGGGGTTGATTTTTGATACTCGTTTGTCTTGGTCGCCCCATATCTCTTACCACCGTGTTGAATGCTCTAAGGCCTTTACCCTCCTTCGGGTATTGTCCCATACTTCTTGGGGAGCGAATAGGCACACTCTCCTCGCTTTACATTCCTCTCTCGTCCTGTTTAAGCTCGATTATGGTTGCCCTGCTTACTCATCTGCTTCTCCTACTCTTCGCCGTCTTGATGCTTTGCACCATACTGGGTTGTGCCTCAGTTCTTGTGCCTTTCGTTCGACTCCCGTCCTCAGCTTGTAAGTTGACACTGGCTTCCTATCTCTCCAGGACCGCCGTGATCGCTGCTATCTTCGCTATCTTGCACAGCTCTTTCAACATCCTTCCTCTCCCCTCTGCCGTGATTTAACTTTTGCCCTTCCTGTGGTTCCTGTTTCTCTGCACCATCTCCCTCTTTCTGTCCGATTATCTCACTTACAGGATTCTCTTTCAGTTCGTATTTCTAATATTTCTCCTCGTGTTGTTTTTTCTTTGCCCCCGTGGAGAGTCCCCCTTCCACAGTTTTGTACATCCTTAACCCGCATCACTAAAGCTTTTACCCCTCCTACGGTTCTAAAACGCCTTTTCCTTGAGCACTTTTCTTCTCACTTCCGCTCCGTTTCCATCTTCACCAATGGGTCTAAGTCTGCGGACAGTGTAGGCTACTCTCTTGTTTTTCCTGATTGCACTTATATGTGTCGCTTACCTCCGGAGACTAGCATCTTCACAGCGGAACTTTATGCTATTCTCTATGCTCTTCGTCTCCTGCTTTCTCCTTGTCAATCTTCCTTTGTAGTTGTTGTTGACTCTCGTAGTGCCCTCATGGCTCTTGGGTCCTTTAATCCGATTCATCCAGTGGTTGTCGAGATCCAGCATTGGCTGTTTCTTATTCACAGTAAATTTAAGCCAGTTGAGTTTTGCTGGGTTCCCAGCCATATTGGTGTCTCTTTAAATGAGCATGCGAATGCTGCCACCAGGGAAGCTGTCCGCTCTTGTCCCATCTCTCGTAAAGGTATTCCTTATTCCGACTTTTACCCGGTTATCCATTCCTCCATCCTTACCCATTGGCAGGCTTGTTGGTCTTCTGTTACTGGTAACAAACTGCGTACTCTTAAGGGTTGTGTGTCCTCGTGGCCGTCCTCCTATCACTGTAACCGGCGATGGGAAACTGCTCTGGCGAAGTTGTGTATTGGCCATACTCGCTTAACTCATGGTCACTTGATTGAGCACCGCCCTGCTCCTTATTGTCCTAATTGCATTGTCCCTCCTACGGTCGTGCATATCCTTGTTGAATGTCCTGACTTCTAGGGCGAGCGTGCGTCTTGCTTCCCGACCATCCCCCACGGTCACTTGTCCCTCGATAGAACTCTTGGTGACTCGGATACTTTTGATATTGTTCACCTTATGAGTTTCTGTTCTCGTATTGACATCCTTGGTGATATTTAGCGCCCTCTGATTATCCCGCACATTTGAAGGTGCTACATAGCCTGCCCGGTTTGGTGCCTTCTTTTGATAATTACTTACTTATATGCTGATGGAGGAACTAGGGGGGTCTCATGTTATGTCAAAAGTATCATACCTGCCGAGATAACTGGAATCCCTCAGAGATGTAGAGGTATTGAAAGTATTAGTTTGCGGATACAATTACAAGACCGAGAGTTAAATTTATTAATCTATACATCTTTGATAGCTCCCTTGATTTAAGATACTTGCCAGATTTCTTCTTTTCTGAAGATACACTTGTGGTAGGGGATTTTAATGCCAGATATCCAGCTTTAGGTTCAAGGGGTAAAGCAAATATGAATGGCTGCAGATGGTACCAGTTTTTGCAGGAACATGAATATTTTCAACTGTTGGGGGAGCCCTCTCATACTCATCTGAGGGGAAGGGGGAGATTAGATTATGCGTGTTTGATAAATGCTGAGGGCATATAGGGGAATTGTCTTACTGTGGGCGAAATACTAAGTGATCATTTTGCATTACAAATACAGCTTAAACTAGATAAAAAGAGTGCCTGCCTTCAGAGGAAAAGGTTAGAGTATAATTATTAATGAGGGAGAATTAAGGGGTCTTGTTGGTTATATTAAGTCTTGGTATGACGTACACTTATAAGCCAGTTTCGGCAGAAGCATTTTATGAAGATCTAATTAAGAAGGTAGATGCATTTAATGCAACATTGAACCGGAAAACATCTAGTATCAAAAAGCATCCCCCAGAAAAGGAAATTATACACAGGACAAGATGCTTAAGGGGTGGACATTAACAATGAGGAGAGCTCACAGGAATTGGAATAGGAATGGTAGGACTGAGGAAGGGAAGAATGCTTTACTGGCAGTTGCTAGGCTGTGTGGGGAGAAGAGAAAGGAAATTAGAAGAAAGTATTGGCAGGAATTTGCAGAGAAAGTTGGGAGTAACAGAAACTTGAAGGTAATCTGGCAAGACGTAAATAAAGTAAGGGGTAAAAAGCATAATTTTGTTGCACATCCTGTCCCGCAAGGAATTGCAAATGGTCTGGTAAATAACTGGACGGAAGCTGTCAAACTTAGTTCATTACCCGCTGCAACGAGAGAGTCATTAGATTCTTGGAAAAATCTAAGAGAGGATTTTTTACTTACAGCAGGTAACAATGGTGACGTCACTTGCACAGGTATTACCAGAGAAGAACTAATAACGGCGATTAAAGTTGGAAAATCTACCGCCCCTGGGGAGGATGGAGTAACTTATGAAATACTTAATGAACTTGCCATTATGACGAAAAACCCACTGTTAGACTTCTTTAATATTAGTTATAAAGAGGGCAGTATTCCCAGTAAATGAAAAAAAGGTATGATCATCCCTATCCCTAAAGCCAATGGAGAGTACAGACCTGTGTCCTTAACCTCGTGCTTTTGTAAAATGATGGAGAGGATCATTTTAATTAGACTTTTATATATAATAGGTGATCAGCTGTCTAGTAATTTGTTCGGGTTCCTCAGAGGCAAAAGTACCTCTGTATTATTAAATGTCTAGCTAATGATAATGATTATTATAGAATTTTTATTGATTTACAAGGAGCATTTGATAAAGCCAACAAAGAGGTTATCTTATATGAACTAGGTGGTCTTGGTGTTAAAGGGAGATTATTGCGCTGGATAGGGGATTATCTTCACGAAAGGAAGGCTCAGGTGTGATATCAAAGTTGTATGTCAGGTGTGAGGGCTTTTGAACTCTGCACACCTCAGGGAGGAGTGTTGAGTCCCACCCTGTTTAATGTACTAATGAATAAGGTAGCATCTGAGAGATACTCAAATGGGGTAACTCCGATCATATATGCCGATGATATTTTGTTTCTGGGCAAAGATATTTCAAAGGTTCAAACGGTCTTGGATAATTTCAGAAACCTGTGTCACCATATGGGACTGGTGGTTAATGAAGACAAAACTAAGTTTGAATGTAGAAGTCGGAGGCCCATTATATTGAAAATAAACGGTAAAAATATAGACAGAGTTAATATACATAAATATTTAGGCATATATGTTGGATATACCCATGAGAGTTTGGAAGCTGAGATGAACAGACTGTTGGGTCAATGTCGGAAGAGATTACAACCTCTGAAGGCCTTGGCATACTGTGGAAACGGAGTGGGAGTCCCTGTGCTAGGAATGATATGCTTGAGTACTGTAAGATCTCTTATTGATTATGCTGCACCTGACATTTCTTGTTTTGGTAAAGATAGGATGGACAAGTTGGAGAAGGTACAAAATGAAGCCATGAGATTTATCTTAGGATGCCCAAGAAATGCTATGATTGAGATAATGAGGATGGAGTTGAATCTGCAGAGTATTGGGGATAGAATTTCAGAGATAAATGTAGCCTCTGCTGTTTGTTGCAGCAGGTTTAACACTCCAGTTAGTTTGCATCTGGAGTGCTTAGGATTGCGAGATCCGTCACCTGCAGCCACCTGCCACAAGCAATGGTAACCCAACCTGATCCTGGCAACCACTGTGTCGCACAGTCTGGTGGACGTTTTGTGCTGCCCATAGACATAGGTTTTGGATCTGAACTAATCATAGGTTTTCATACTGGTGCTTTCAGGTCGTTGAGTCAATAATTTCTCTATCAGAACTGAGTGTTTGGTACAATATAGTTTTGACAGTAGAGATGGGGATACCTAGGTCTAATTCAACTTCATCTTTGTTACACGCTAATTTGGCTGCAATGTTTGTGTCATTATGATGGGTTATATTTATGTGTGAAGGTATCCATACAAGTGAGATTCGAGACCCTTTACTCTGTGCAACAATTAGATCATTTATAATTGGGAGTATGAGGTTCTTGCTGTCGATCTTCCAGGAGAAGTTTTCAATTGTTTGAAGAGCAGACTTTGAATCACAAAATATTATTCCTCCTCCAATGTTTTTTAATGTACTGGTAGCTAGTTATAATGCTGCTAGTTCTGCTTGTGTGGAGGTCAGCCAGTTGTTTAACCTGACACTGACAGTCTTTGTGCAAATAGTATTTCTATAAAACCTACATGCTGCTGCAGTCTGTCCAATAGAAGATTGGACTGAGCCGTCGGTGTAGACACAGTGTTCACGAGATCTTAAATTTTCGATGGAGGAGGCAATTGTTTTAAGTGTGACAGCTTTGAGAAGAGCAAGATTCTAATTACCTTTCTTGGTGACAGGTGTGTATGATACTTAAATGGTGGGGTACAGATAAATGGAAATATCGGAGACAGGAAGATTGCACTTAAAAGGAATGTTGAGTTTGATGAGATCGTATTCATTTTTACTCAATCATTTATCATAAAAGGAGTGAGTTGGTAAGTTTGCACCAGTCAATAGGGTGTTAACAGCACTGAATAATTTGTCTCTGAGCAATGCAGGAGATGTAGGGTCTCTCATGACTTTAAGGCAAAAGGTCGTGTTGACTTGCATGATTGTCTCTTGTATGGTTGGAAGCTTCAGTTCTTCCCTCATGTTGATGATTCTTGTGCATCTTGGTGCACCAAGAATTATCCTCATGGCTTCATTCTGTACTACTTCAAGTTTGTCCAACACAGAGGAGGGGAAGTTAATTAGGTGCTAAGCATGATAATCAACTAGTGATCTAACAATCGTATAGAATAATCTAGCATATTTAATATTGATACCAATATTCTTACCAGTAAGTGTTTTCAGTGGTTTAAGTCTTTCTTTTAACCTACGATGTAGTTAATTTCTTCTTCAATAGATCGTTTATAATGTCACTGTTAATACCAACGCCAAGGTATTTGTGCTGGCCACACGTTTCAATGTTCTGGTTGTTGGCCTTAAAAGTTAGGGGAACATGAGTTTTCTCTTGGGGATGGAGAACTCTGGATTTAGTAATAGAGATAACAAAACTTCACTTCATTGCTTTCAGCAGCGAGTGCAGCTTTCAGCAGATCCACTTCAATGCTTTCAGCAGCAAGTGGATCAATTAGAGCTTGCAGTCTATTGTGGGTATTTGCAACAATGCATATGTCATCGGCATAACAGATGACGGCTTCGTCAGGTAATGTGGGAATATCAATTGTAAATTTGTGCACCAGAACTGTGACGTGCTCGAGGTAGCGCAGATACTACCTGGCAGATGGAGTGTGCTAGACGCACATTAATACAAAAAAATACAAAAAATAAAACTTTATATCCTTTACAGTGTGAATAGTTGCAGGGAAAAAAAACAAGAAATAATAAACATTTAAATTCTTTACTTACGCAAAATAATAAACTTTACAAAAAATAATACTGTACAAATAATATCAAAACCCTGACCATTTGGTCACCATTTGGTCCGGGAGACATCTCCCGTCACGCAGGGTGCAGTCGCACCTCCACAGATCTCCAGTATCATCTCTCGATACTGTTAATGGCTCATAAGGGTCACCACTTACGGGCTATTCATGCCCGTGCCATCTCTTGGGTGGCTTAATCTTTATCAATCATCAATCAATCAATCAAAACCCTGAACCACTTGGCTTAACACTTAGTAAAGGTAAAATTATATACAATTACGTTACGTTAACTCTAATGTTGTTGTTGTTTAAGATTCGCTACTCAGAACAATAGGTTCCAGTAGCACGGACTATGGCGAGCCCGTAAGTGGAGGCTCTTTGGAGCCATTATCTGTACCAGTATCTGATACTAGAGATCTGGCGATGGATCGGGGTCTTCATGCTGGTTTTCAGCCTGGAGGGCTGGCTTTACCAGTTATGGAGCTGGTGGGATTAGTGTCGACCTCTAGGTTTTCCGTTTTTTCTTTGCCTGCGACTTTGGCTGAGTAGTGCTGTCGTTGAAGTTTGGTGACGTGGCCTCCACGAGGAAGTCTTGAACCGTGTATGTGTCGTATTTGTGATGCGGCGCTGGAGCTCCTACTATGATTTCCTCGTCTGAGGAGTCCGTAACCTCCGTAGTGGGTGTTTTTGTCTTTCGCCTCGCAGCCTTAGGTAGGCTTAGGTGTCGTTGATTGGTGGTTGTAGCTATTTCAGGAGCGCTGGTGGTGCTGTTATCGTTTGTAGACAGCACGTCTGCTAGCGCGGCTGCTGAGACTGTGATGGTAGGAGTGTTGGGAGCTGGAGAAGGAATTACCTCTGTTTGTGTCGCCCGGGTCATGGGCGGTTCTGGAGTCGGTGTTGAAGTTGACCGCACGGTCGTCCTGGTGGTAGTCTCCGGAGTGGTAGAGGAGGCAGTGAGATTTACGCTAGTGGCTATGATGGGGGCCAGGCCATTGTCTATGTATAATGCGTTTAGTTCACTAACAAAGCGCTGGTTGTCAGGTCCTGCAAGCCTTTCCGCTAGTTTAAGAAGACCAGGGATAATGCCTGCACGTGATGCAGGGGGCTGTGAAGGAGCCTGTGGGACCTTGGGTCCCCAATGAGAAGGCTGTGTCGCCTGCTGGGAGGAGCCACATGTTGGTAAGACCGGAAAGTCTTCTGGTCGATTAGTGAGAGCTAAGGTGGTGGGTTGAACGCTTGGGGCTCTGGTCGAGGAGGTAGAAAGGTTGTTTCTCTTGGCTTCAACCTGGGCCTTGATGCTTCCTGTCTGCGGGGGCAGCGGTAGGAAATTGCAGGGTGATTGCCATCACAGAGCAAGCAGCGATGGACTGTTGCCTTGCATATGGAGTAGTGATGGTCCAGTGCGCACAGGCTGCACCTCTGGACAGGGTGCTGACACTTGTTGGTCGGGTGGGAGAGCTCGTAGCACTTAAAGCACTGCTGGATCTCATGGTATCGTTCCTTTTTTATTTGGTGGGGTGGTATTTTTAAGCCGAAGCAGTAGAATCCTTGTGTGGCAGCCTGGGTGGCCGCAGCTATGGTGGTGAACGTAATCTTCATTGATGTTTTGTCGGTGTTGCAGAACTCCAGGTTGAATACCGACAGGTTTGGATTTTCGTCCTCGATATTGACCATGATATGATGTTGAGGTCGCTCAGCAATCCACTGGCTGGTCCTGCTGGTAAAAACAGTTCTTCCGGCCAGAAACTGACGTGGGAAGTGAAGATGTAGGTGGTGCTCTTTGCGAAGGACATCGTTAGTGAGGAGTTTTTCTAGCTCCTCTTCACATGAAAAGTAGAGCACGATATCTTCACCTTCCTGACTAATGTCATCGGGTTTGAGGCCAGTTACGTCCTTCAGGACCTTTAAAATATTGCTTTTTCCGATAGCATGACCGTCAAGTGGAGTCGCTCTGACCTTAAGACGTTTGGGTCGCATTGTGACCCAAACACTGCGCCTTGTGATGTGTTGGCGGGAGATGTCTCTGAACTCTAATGGTGACTGTACAACTTTATACATCGTGGTGAGCGTCTTCCGTCACACGTGTAGGCGCGTCGAGTGAGGGGAAGATACGTCAGACCCAAATGAGTTGTTCTTTAAGACTCAGCTACTGGGAACAAAAAGTTCCAAGTAGCACGGGCTATGGTGAGCCCGTAGGGGACTTACTTGGCACAGGAGCAGGGCTGTAATTTGCCCAAATGAGATTGCTTGATAAAGATTAAGCCACCCAAGAGGTGGCACGGGCATGAATAGCCCGTAAAGCCCAAATGAGATGTTGTTGTTATAGATTCAGCTACTCGGAATAAATTCCAAGTAGCATGGGCTATGGTGATCCCGTAACTTACCTGGCACAGGAGCGGGGCAAATAGCACGGGCTATGGTGAGCCCGTAAAGGACTTACCTGGCACGGGAGCGGTCCTCCCGCCCCCCCCAAATGAGATTGATTGATTGATGTAGATTAAGCCACTCAAAAGGTGGCACGGGCATGAATAGCCCGTAAGTGGTGGCCTTTTTAAGCCATTGCCAGTATCAAGAGCTGATACTGGAAATCTGTGGAGGTGCGAATGCACCCTACGTGACGGGAGATGTCTCCCTTGTGAATGTGTTAAGATGAAGATGAAGCCATCAAAAAGGTGGCACGGGCATGAATAGCCCGTAAGTGGTGGCCCTTTTGAGCCATCACCAGTATCAATAGATGATACTGTAGATCTGTGGAGGTGCGACTGCACTCTGCGTGACGGGAGATGTCTCCCGGACCAAATGGAGACCAAATGGTGTGGAGATGAGATTGATTGATTGATGAAGATTAAGCCACCCAAGAGGTGGCACGGGCATGAATAGCCCGTAAGTGGTGGCCCTTTTGAGCCATTACCAGTATCAAGAGCTGATACTGGAGATCTGTGGAGGCGCGACTGCACCCTGCGCCTCTTCAGTTGGTTACTCCTGATTGATTGATTGATAAAGATTAAGCCACCCAAGAGGTGGCACGGGCATGAATAGCCCGTAAGTGGTGGCCCTTTTGAGCCATTACCAGTATCAAGAGCTGATACTGGAGATCTGTGGAGGCGCGACTGCACCCTGCGCCTCTTCAGTTGGTTACTCCTGATTGATTGATTGATGAAGATTAAGCCACCCAAAAGGTGGCACGGGCATGAATAGCCCGTAAGTGGTGGCCTTTTTGAGCCATTACCAGTATCAATAGATGATACTGGAGATCTGTGGAGGTGCGACTGCACCCTGCGTGACGGGAGATGTTTCCCGTGTGGAGATGAGAACCGGCAGGTGCTTATATATACAGGCGGTGGCGTCAGGCCGGCGAATAGCGGGGTCTGGAATGGTCAGCCGGCAGAATAAGGGTCGTTAGCTGGTTGTGAATTGTGAGCCGACAAGCCTCTGGCGGGCGGCTCTCATGGAATGGAAAGGGGGGGGGGAGGGGAGCCGTGGTTAAAACGTTTCGGTATGTATTGTTGGCGGTTCTTGAGGTAATATAGCATGCTGGTGTTGAAGACGGTAGGTAGAGGCAGAATCCACTGCTTATGCAGGGGAATAATGTAACAGAACATTGAACAGTGTTGGGCTAAGCACTTCACCCTGGGGTGTATCTTCTTGAGGTTATCTTGAGATGATTTCGGGGCTTTAGTGTCCCCGCGGCCCGGTCCTCGACCAGGCCTCCACCCCCAGGAAGCAGCCCGTGACAGCTGACTAACACCCAGGTACCTATTTTACTGCTAGGTAACAGGGGCATAGGGTGAAAAAACTCTACCCATTGTTTCTCGCCGGCGCCTGGGATCGAACCCAGGACCACAGGATCACAAGTCCAGCGTGCTGTCCGCTCGGCCGACCGGCTCCCCCTGTACCCAATTCACCACCTGTACCCAACTCAAAGGGCACCAATGTTTATTTTTGTGCACATCAAATGAGGCTAGTTGTTCTAAGATTATTTATCTGTTTGTTGTATCAAAAGCAGTTTGGAGGTCAATAAATGTCGCCTAAAAGCTTGGTCCCTCTCTAATAAAATATTCAGCAAAGCAAGTTTGTGTGCTTCTTCCAGGAAAGAAACCATACACATTAGGAGCAAGGTGGGACCTAATTTGAAACATTAATCTGTAGAGTATAATTATCTCAAGAACTTTACACATACACGATGTCCGAGATGGGTCTGAATTTTCGTGAATTAGGCTTAGGTATTGGTATTATGAGCCCCTGTGTCCAGCGGTCAGGTAAGACATCCTGCCTTAGACTTTTGAACAATTCTAGCCAAGGGCTATTAGGCAGCTCAGCAAGTACTCTCATGGTATTGTACGCTATGGCATCTTATCCAGGAGAGGTAGCCTTACTTTTTTTGAGTGCATTTTGTATTTCAAAGGGGGTTATGTCATAGTTATCATCTGACCCTATTTCATTACGGGCTTGAAGTTACGATTTATTTTGTCATTAGCCAGATGGTGTTGCTCATCCAGGGCAGGCTGCTTATACTGGCAGTGCTTGTAAATTGTTGAAGCAGCATGTCAGCATAGTCTACCGGTGACTATTCTGATGGTAGTCAAGAGAAGTGCTACCAGCTCATTGTGTGCCCGTTTTCTTTGTACTTGAGACATCATACTATGGTAACTTGACCTCGTGATGAATACAACCGCTCAACATATGCTCACACGAACATACCACTACAAAAGAAAATAATGACTTATATCGGGTGTCAGTTTTCTTGCAATTTAATAACGTGACAGTTGTAGTTAATTCTTACCGTTTTGTAAGAATTAGTAAGTAAGAAATTTTCAGTGCTTATAAAATATTTGAATATTTGTTCAAATTCAAGTTTTTATTCAGGAAAAGTATATACATAGATGATTTACAAACATAATGTTGGATTTATAGATAGAGTTAGTGCTTACAATACCTAAAGCCACTAATATGCATAGCGTTTCGGGCAAGGTGTTCTTGCCCGAAAAAAAATCAAAATTCAAATGTTTATTCATGTATGTACTTTACCTGAATAAACATTTGAATTTTGATTTTTTTTTGTGTGGGGAAAAACTAAACTTAGACTAAAACTTAATAGAAATTGGGATAAGGTATAAATTGTGTTGAAAATAGGAATAGAAATAAAATAAAGAGGAACATGGCAGAAATCATCAATTGTGCAAGTTGGAGAACAAACAGCATTATATAAAAATAGCAAGACATGGGTTGACATTTAGGGGGTATGGTAGGTTACATGGAGTTAATTAGGTAGCACTTGGTTTTACTCTTAAACTGGTTGAGAGAGGTAAACCCTTTGACATGATTGGGAAGCCCATTCCACATTTTGGGTCCCTTGATTTGTAGAACATTTCTGATTTGGTTAAGGCGCACTCTTGGAATATCAAATAGGTATTTGTTTCTGGTGTGGTGCCCATGAGTTCTGTCACAACCTTCTTGGAAGCTTCTAAGGTCAGAATTGACATTGCAGTTCAGAGTTTTAAATATATAGAGTACACATGAGAGGATGTGCAGTGACTTCAGTAACTAACATATTCAAAGATTTGAGTAAAGGTACCGAGTGCTGTCTGGGGCCAGCATTCGGTTTGATATTGTCCTAATAGTAGCTTTGTGTTGAATAATTAGAGGACGTAAATGATTTTGTGTAGTAGAACCCCAAGCACAAATACCATAATTGAGATATGGATAGATGAGAGTGTAATAGAGCGTCACCAGGGCAGGGCGAGGTACATAATATCTGATCTTAGAATGCCAACAGTATTAGAAACTTTTTTGATATATTTAGAACGTGCCCCTGGAAAAATATGGAAAACTATCTTAATTTGATTTTTCACGATATATATATATATATATATATATATATATATATATATATATATATATATATATATATATATATATATATATATATATATATATAACTGAAAACTCACACCCCAGAAGTGACTCGAACCCATGCTCCCATGCTCCTGGGAGTATGGGTTCGAGTCACTTCTGGGGTGTGAGTTTTCAGTTGTATCTAGTCCTGGGGACCATTCAGGCTTGTTTGCATTTGTGTTCTTCACGTGTTGCCCCCAAAAATGAGGTGATTTGATAAAATGATATGCCCAAGATAACCATCCAGGTGCCGGCGGGGAAGTGGTTCATATAGCCTCGGCTATCACTTCCTTTTGTCCAGTCGTGATGGTCAAGTGGTTTAGGCATCCCTGTACATACCAGTTGCGTTGCTCCTGGGAGTATGGGTTCGAGTCACTTCTGGGGTGTGAGTTTTCAGTTGTATCTAGTCCTGGGGACCATTCAGGCTTGTTTGCATTTGTGTTCCTCACGTGTTGCCCCCAAAAATGAGGTGATTTGATAAAATGCTATGCCCAAGATAACCATCCAGGTGCCGGCGGGGAAGTGGTTCATATAGCCTCGGCTATCACTTCCTTTTGTCCGGTCGTGATGGTCAAGTGGTTTAAGGCATCCCTGTACATACCAGTTGCGTTGCTCCTGGGAGTATGGGTTCGAGTCACTTCTGGGGTGTGAGTTTTCAGTTGTATCTAGTCCTGGGGACCATTCAGGCTTGTTTGCATTTGTGTTCCTCACGTGTTGCACCAAAAAATGAGGTGATTTGATAAAATGCTATGCCCAAGATAACCATCCAGTGCCGGCGGGGAAGTGGTTCATATAGCCTCGGCTATCACTTCTTTTTGTCCGGTCGTGATGGTCAAGTGGTTTAAGGCATCCCTGTACATACCAGTTGCGTTGCTCCTGGGAGTATGGGTTCGAGTCACTTCTGGGGTGTGAGTTTTCAGTTGTATCTAGTCCTGGGGACCATTCAGGCTTGTTTGCATAAATATATATATATATATAACTGAAAACTCACACCCCAGAAGTGACTCAAACCCATACTGCCAGGAGCAACACAACTGGTATATACAGGGACGCCTTAATCTGCTTGACCATCACGACCGGACAAAAGGAAGTGATAGCTGAAACTATTTGAACCACTTCCCCGCCGGCACTCGGATGGTAATCTGGGCATAGCATTTTATCAAATCACCTCATTTTTGGGGGCAACACGTGAGGAACACAAATGCGAACAAGCCTGAATGGTCCCCAGGACTATATGCAACTGAAAACTCACACCCCAGAAGTGACTCAAACCCATACTGCCAGGAGCAACGCAACTGGTATGTACAGGGACGCCTTAATCCGCTTGACCATCACGACCGGACAAAAGGAAGTGAATATATAGGGATGGGAGTACCACCTCTGGCTGGAAGAAGGGGGACCCATAGCCTTGGAGGAAACCACGCATAATGCATTAGAGGGACTGTTTAGATCCCCGCCAATACAGTTTCTGTGTGCTTTTCTCCTACCCNATTGATCGAAACTGTGAACGCCAAGAAATCCGGACTCCACCTGCCAAGATTATTGGGGAATACAAACCGGGTATGCGTATGGAATGTCAGACACACAAGCCTCGAAACCCACTTCGGCCAATCATCAGCCAGATACCCACACCCACGTACAGACTGGCGAAGCGACTCAACGGCTTGCTGACTCCTTATGTACCTTGTGCTTTCAGCCTGAAGTCGCCAAGGAATTTGTTGACTTACTGTGGGGAACACGGGCCACAGGGATAAGAGCCTCGTTGGACAAAGAATCACTGTTTACCAACGTACCTGCGGATGAAACAATCAGGATGATAGCGGACAGAGTGTATCGTGATCTGGCCTGTACTTTTGACATACCAGAAAACATTCTAAGGAAACTACTCCAAGCTTGTACTAAAGAGGCACCCTTCTTGAGCCCGGATGGGCACATGTATAAGCAAGTAGATGGGGTCACCATGGGTTCTCCGCTAGGTGTCCTGTTTGCGAACTTCTACATGGGTACCATCGAACAGAAGGTCTTAGTTGACATGAACTTGAAACCTCATATACTGCAGGTATGTTGACGACATTTTTACACAGGTACGTGATGTCAGACGTCTGCAGGAGCTGAAGGAGGCATTCAAGTGGGAATTCTGCGTTGAGTTTCACTTACGAGATGGAGAAGGATGGGAAGCTGCTCTCTAGATGTAACAGCCATGGAAAGGAGCGGAGGCTTCCACACTGCAGTCTACACTAAGGAAACAAACATAGGAATGTGCCTAAATGCAACAGTGACTGCCCAGACAGGTACAAGAGGAGTGTTGTTAACGCTTATGTCGACCGGGTTTCAGCCACAGCTCAGAATGGAAGCAAGTCGACAAAGAACTCTGTAGGGTAAGGCAGGTCCTAGTCAACAACGGCTTCTCCAATAGTTTCGTCGAAGACATCATAAGAAAAGTGAAACGCCATGCAACCTCTGAAGAGACAACTAATACAACACCTATACCCTATTAGACTATTAGACAGGAACTTCTTCTCCACAGCTCATAAAACGGAGGAAAGGGTCCTGAAAGATATTGTTAATAGAAATGTTATCCTACAGACAAAAATCAGAAGATACAACTGACGATTTACTATAAAACCAAGAAAACGGCCAGCCTACTCATAGAAACTCCAGACACTGAGCAGAACGCTCTAAAAGAGACCAACGTCGTCTATGCCTTCAAATGCCCTCTTGGGGACTGTAAGCCTAAAAAAACTCAGTATATAGGCAAGACAACAACATCTCTTTCCAGCGTTTAACGATGCATACAACAGGCTCCATTAAGGAACATATAATTTTCTTCCCACAACCAAACCATCACCAGAGAAATCTTTTTTTTTTTTTTTTTTTTTTTTTTTTTTTTTTTTTTTTTTTTTTTTTTTTTTTTTTTTTTGAGATATATACAAGAGTTGTTACATTCTTGTACAGCCACTAGTACGCATAGCGTTTCGGGCAGGTCCTGGAATACGATCCCCGCCGCGAAGAATCGTTTATCTTAGCAAACAACACAGAAATCATTGATAAATACAGCGACAGCAGGCGGCTTGACATCTGCGAGGCACTACACATCAAGAAGTCAACACCAGCAATCAACAGCCAATTAATGCACAACTATATTCTACCCACTTCAAGACTCCGCTCCAATATAGAAGCATCAAGAAATATGGGCCAATAGGCCGTCTGCAGTTACAAGTCTGCCCTTTAACTTATACCCATTGTTCTGTGTTCTGTGTTTTGTTGAAAGTTTGTTTTCACCTTACTATTGTATTACATCACCTCACCCAAATGCAGGCTTCACGACACCTGAGGACCTGTGGGAACGTTCCTGGACCGCCAAGGATCGACTCAGGAAGCGTGGGAACCTCACACCATCGAGGGACAGGCGTCGTGAGCCAGGAATGTAAAGGTAGATCATTTTCCCTCCCATTACCCCTTGTGTGAGTAGGCTAGATAGGCCACGATATTTGCATATGTGTGTTGCAGTATAGCATTAATATTTTAGTATTAGAATAGGCTGCAGGGCAGCTTGTGTCCAGGACTGTTGGAGAGGACAGTGTATGCGGACGGCAGGGCAGTTGAAGAGGAGGTGGCGAAGAGGCCCTTCTGTGAGAGAGTGTGTGACTCCTGTCTAATCTGCCCAGTTGAAGGAGTGGTTGGAGGTCGTGAAAGAAGAGTTGCTGACGATCTCCAGATTTATTATCATTATTTTCATTTCCATGTATTGCTTGTGATTGTATGTGTGATCATGTAATTTGTGTCAGTAAATTCACACAGTTTATCATTGTGTTTAAGTGTGCCTCCATTATAATATTTCTCTATGAGCATACACGAAGGTTATCATAGTACCGCCTAGGGAACATCACGTTCTCTATAGAAGTTCTTATCGCCTGGAGAGTGGTAAAGCAGCACAGACTTATACAAAAGTGTACCCTTAGCTATCCGACCAGTATCAGAGACTGAATGGTGGCAACAAGTAACGTAGTGGCTGGAGAGAGCGAAGCCACACAGACTTTTATGGGAGAGTACCCTGGGCTGACAGTTCAGTAGCAGATCTATGGGAGTAGCAACACTCTGGCAACAGACAGTATAGAATACACCCACTGAACTGCAACGCTGGGGTGCAGATATACTAACCCAGCTGGCGACCTTGTTAAGAAGAAGATAGAGAAGGCAGGCGGGAAAGGAGTTCCTGTAACCTTTTTGTCTGGCAGGCAAGACTCAGGGGAGTTGTTGTTATAAGGTAAGCCTGAGTCTTCCTTCACGGGTCTAGGCCGGAATTGCTGATAGCAGTTTCCCCGTGGTTGACTGAAGGGCTTCCAGGTGAATCAGTGGCACCCCCTTCAGTGGTGGAAGCAAAGACCTGCGGAGGTGGGCATTGCTGGTCCTCTCCTGTGGGACCAAGCAGACCCCGGTGAATCCCAGTGTCATGTTCACAGAAAACGGTACCTTCCGTTTTCTATGTGTTGCGGCTGGGACGCCAATAGAGAAGGTAAACAGAAGCGTACAGGACGCTACGGACTCCTGGTTCAACCTTGAAGCCGAGCGGACGTCTGGACACCTCTTCCGCCTGGGGGCCGCCTGGTCACGTCTTGTTTTCGCGTTTTGGCTTTGCTACTGCCGTTTGGCATCCCTTTTCAGCGGTCCGTTTGTACGACGCCTGGCGCACGTATCGCCTTGGGTCACAGGATTGTTGATATATTTTTTTTGACGTGTACTGGCTGGTTCTCCTGGCGGTGTGACGGTGTTTGGGGGCCGGCTTGGCCGAGAGGTGCCGGGGGTTGGCGGGTCTTGGTGGGCTCCTGGTGTGCCCTCAGCCGTGGTGGGCGGCCGGCTTCTGCTCTGCCGGGGGACACCGGATGACTTTTGCGTTTAAATTGGGGACAGCGTTTTGGTTTTGCTACCTGGTGTTCTCTGTGTGGAGCGGGGCCGGTGCTTGTCACCCTGAGGGACTCCTGGGACCCCCAATCATCTGCCTAACTGTGCGTTTATTTGCCGTATGGCATATTAGTTTCTGGTGATTGGCGTCACTAGTTTCGCGATTTGGCTTGGCGTTCCACCTTTCCAGGCTTCGCGATTCACCCTTAACGGGTACGCCGGGGCGCATCCGATCCCACGATCGTCGTCGCCCCTAAATCAACACAACAACAACAGGACACTACCAGCTTGGGAGCTACTAGTCATGTAATCGTTTATAAGTAGTAAAGTCAGTAACTAAGCAATGGCTTTATATCAACCCTACAACCAAGACTTCCCAAGCTACACACAAACACCACACCCAGGAGTCTGAGGGGCTGAGTATTCTGCCTTCTGAGCCTCTAGCAGCCGAGTGCTAGCAGAGCCCTGGCCCACCCCCCGTGACACTACACATTGGTGTCTACCACTAAGATTGGATTGGATATAGTCCAGTGCATGACCTCGGATTCCATAATGATGGAGTTTACGTAAGAGGTAATTGTGATTAACAGTATCAAAGGCCTTTCTCAGGTCAACGAAGAGTCCAATCGGAAACTCATTTTTGTCAAGGGCTGAGTAAATTATATCAAGGAGACTAATAATTACATCGTTGGTACTATTTTGGGAGCGGAAGCCAAACTGACAGGAGCTAAGAATGTCGAATTTTACGAGATAGGAGTAGAGCTGTTTGTAGATAATTTTTTCAAGTATTTTTGATAGTATGGGTAGGTTTGATATTGGTCTATAGTTGTTTACGTCTGCCGGATTACCTCCTTTATGAACTGGCGTTACTCTTGCTTTTTAAGGATATCAGGGAAGGTATGACACTCAAGGGATTTGTTGAACAGCAGAGCTATAGGTGGGGCAAGGGCATGGGAGGCGCTCTTGTATACAATGGATGGGATTTCACTGATGTTCCCAGCTTTGGTTTTTAGTGAGTGTATGATTGACACAACATCTGTCGGGCTGACTGGTGAAAGGAGAAGAGAGTTTGGATAGCTGCCTGAGAGATACGTATTGATATGTGTCTGAGTCTGTGGGATTTTACTGGCAAGGTTAGCACCAACCGATGAAAAGAAGCTATTCAATTCATTCACCAAGTCTAGTTAACATCAAGTGTTACCAAGTTACACCAAGTGTTAACATCAGTGAGATCACCACATTTGTGAACAGGGGTTACTCTCGCTTTTTTAGAATATCTGGAAAGGTTTGAAGTTCAAGTGACTTGTTGAAGAGCAATGCAATAGCAGGAGCTAAAGATCTGGAGGCTTTTTTTGTAAATTAAAGTTGGTACCTCCTCAAGGGCACTAGACTTGCTTTTAAGGGAAAGGATTATCTCATTAACATCAGTGGAATTTGCAGGCACAGAGACTGCAGGCACAGGCACAAATTTAGGTACAGAGACTGTGGATAGTTACCTGTAAGATAGTCCTGAACATCAGTAATGGAAGATGGAATATCTTTTGCAAGGGATGACCCAATGGAAGAGAAGAATCTATTGAACTCAATAGCAGTATCAGAGGCTGTAAGCTGACCATCGTTATTAGACAGGAGTATTGGTTTGTTATTTAAAATCTTCTTTGATCTCAATATTTGTGAAACTGTGCTCCATGTTTTCCTAATGTTGCCCTTTGTTTTGATAAATTTATCTTCGTAGTATTTAGTTTTGGCTCTTCTAATTATTTTAGATAGCAATGAAGAGTAATACTTTGAAAATTCTTTGGAGACGATTCCTAACCTAAACTTCTTCTCAAGGTCATGTTTTTTATGAATGGATTTAAGTATTCCCTTTGTAAGCCAAGAATTGTTAAGCCTTTTAGTTGTGACTTGTTTCGTTAGCATAGGACAATAGGTGTTATAAAGGCTGAGAGTTTTTTGAAGAAAAGTTTGCACTGCTAGGTTGATGTCCCCTATGTTACCTAATTCGGACTCCCAGTTGACATTAGCAGCAACAGCTATAAAATTGCCAATAGCAGTTTCATTGTGCAGCCTAAAGCTTATCTCCCTTGTCTCTAGAGGTGGTGTGTTAATGTTAGTTAGGAGAAATGTGGGGTAATGGTCTGTAGTGCTATCGATGATTATCCCTGAAGTAAGCGGAGAGGTTATATCCCCCTGGAAACACAAACCGAAACTGTCTCTATTTTCCGCTTGTTACAACTTGTAATAAAGTTGTTACATCTTGGCTTAACGTGTTTATGACGTATTAGAACGCTGTTACAACTTGCTATATTGGTTGTTATAACTGGTTATGAGGTGTTAAAACTGGTTCGAACGTTGTACCAACGTCGTAGTTTTGGTGTGTGTTTGGCGGGATGTTGGTCCAGATGTGATCAAGA
The DNA here is from genome assembly GCA_020271785.1 of Procambarus virginalis. Taxonomy (NCBI): domain Eukaryota; kingdom Metazoa; phylum Arthropoda; class Malacostraca; order Decapoda; family Cambaridae; genus Procambarus; species Procambarus virginalis. The sequence continues at coordinate 7,742,130 of WNGS01005641.1, forward strand.
GCCGTGGCAGTACTATCAGTGTTTTTAGTAGGTTTAGTAATTAAGGGTATGAGGAAGCAGGACTTCATACAGTTGAGAAAACTAGAAGCAGTAGGGTTTTCAGGCTCGCAGAGGTCAATATTAAAGTCCCCTGCGATAATTAGATGGTTTTTGTTCAGTCTGTTATCTAGTATTAGATTTCTAAGGTTAGAGTTGAATTCGGACACATCAGTGTTAGGAATTCTATAGACTGCTCCCACAGTCAGGACAGACTCAGCACCCTTGACTCTGAAACTGGCGAAGATATACTCCCCACAGTAGTCTCTAGTTCTAATTTTTTTTAAGCATGTCAGTTCTTTTGTGGTAGTAAAGAGCAGTACCACCACCTCTCTGAATTGGTCGACAGTTGTGAATTGCTGAGTAGTTTGGCATGTTAAAGAGTTGAGTAATATCCTCTTTTAACCATGTTTCAGTAAGTATAATAAAAGAAAATTGTTGTCACCAGTTTCAATGAAGGCACTAACATCATCGAAGTGTTTGCTTAGAGATCTTACCTTCAAGTTAATTACAGAGATATTGTGATTATGTGTTAAGACATTGTTTACATTATGTGCTGTAGAATATCTGCAATTTTGATCATTAAAGTGATGATTGTCATAGATACTGGATAAGAGGTTTAGTTCTGGGTCTATACTTGTTTGCATAAGAAGGCTGGTTGTAGGAAAACAAGGCAAAAAAGACAATTAGATGGCAATAGATGCAAGGCAAAGGCAATAGATGACCAATACAAACCAAATAACAATTAATAATTCTATAAAACAAAAACTTACTTACTATAATATTATAATTACAATAGTCGATGACCGGGCCGCGGGGACGATAAGCCCCGGAAGCACCTCAAGGTATCAAGGTATCAAGGTAGTTAATTACTTACGTTACACTAAAGCAAAATGAGGTAGATTAGCTAGAGGTACACTCAGGTACACTGAATGATAAAGTTTAAACTAGAGGACACAGGCAAAGCCAGTGTTCAAATGGAAAAAGGGAGTATGGAGTATATAAAAAATATAGCAAGAAACAAGAAAGTTGTTCATCGTGGGAGATGGAATGTTGGGCGGATAAAGTACTGATACACACATTCATTTTGTTAAGAGCTTCCTCTTGTTTTTTTATGGCTGCCTCCGTTTTCAGACGCATTTTTTCCTCATGGAGATCAATTATGTCATGCTGGAGTTGATCTTGGCTTGCCTTATAGGTTCTAATATCCTCGCGGAGAAGTGTTATTTCTTGTTGTTGATGATGAAGGTTCGCGAGGTTTGCTTGATTCTCAGTTTGAAGGCTCTGAATGATCGTAATTTAAGCTTGAAGGACTAGGTACAACTTGTTGAACCACTGATTCTCGGCCCAGTTAGGGAAATCCAGCAAGGGACCAGAAGCACTCTTGAATTTCGTGAAGTGGGATGTAAGCGTGGAATTTGGAGAAGATTGAGAGGACACAGCTCCCTGGCTCGGTGGTGGAGTAGAGGGGAGAACAGCACCGCCACCGCGGACCCCAGAGCTCCCAGAGGGCGAAACACAATGGCTGTCAGTGTTGTTCGCAATGGATGCCTTGTTTGGAGATTTTTTGCTCTTTTTTCCCTGTGCAGCCTTGGTTTTGAAAGAGATGATTGGTTGAGAATGGACTAGGGTATATGATGTTGCTGAAACTTGCGTCAGGCAGCACGGTGGCGGGCAGAGGCGGGCAGCAGGCACCGGTATTCACAGGAGAAGATTGTTTTGAATTTCTGGATTGAAGAGAATTGAAAAGTTTTGAATTGAAGAGAAGTTTTGAATGAGATATCTGAGCTAGGACTCCCACAGGGGTTTACTACTACTCTCTGCAGCTTTATAGACAACAGAACTGCTAGGCTCAATATCGTCAGCTGTTTGGGTGACTTAATAGAACTGAAAAGTGGAGTACCACAAGGAAACTGCCTCTCCTCCACTCTATTCAACATATATATACAGCTGACCTACCCAACCCCAACATGGAATAAATACATCTCATACGCTGACGATGTCACCCAAATAATATGCCACCGGGACCATCAAAGCCGCTACTAACCAACAAGACCAAGGCAGCAATTGAATTCATAAACAACTTTGAGAAGCAATAGAAAATTAGAACAAATAAACAAAAGTTCCAGATAATTCATATTGCTGAAAGAAACCCGGACCCCATTATCCTTGACAACCATCCAATCCAATATGCGGAGGTAGGCAGAACACTGGGACTCACGATCAATACAACAGGGATAATAATTCACGTAAGAGACCGACTAAACAAAGCCAACGCAGCCTTAGGAAAACTGAGGAGATTCCGAAGCCTCAGTACAAACATTCAGATCCACTTATATAAGGCTCTAGTCCGGCCGCATCTGGAATATCCCCCAGTACCACTACGTACCTTAAAAAAAACTAACATGCAAAAACTACAAAATATAAGCTACCATGCAAATGTTTAACGAATATCTTACCATGTACAGAAATGTGTGAGTGTGGAGAGAATGCTGAACTTTGCAACAAATACACTAAAACCACAGCACAAATAAATATGAGAGTGATAGTGAAGATGACCTCATAAATATAATTAGTAACAGACTTTATTGAATATTTTCAATATTAGTTGTCATCATCACTGGCTCAGTTTATTACTAAAAGTGAATTCAATTAGTATGAGATCAGTTTCCACGTAAATGTGATTTCCTTGTAGAATTCAAGAGAGAGGAATAAAGGAAAATATCTATATATCTTTTTATCTTTATGGTGGCTCTGGAGAGTCACCATACAAGTAATATCAACAGGTAGTTCATGACTGAATAGAACCATCCCAAACATTCCATCACGAATGCTGCCACGGAATTACATGTTCCCCTTCAATAATGGATTCTAACAGATCCGAGGATGGATCACAGTTGGCAGAAAGTCATGTCCACATGGGGACCACGTCCACACTGGAGACCGCGCCTACACTGGGGACCACGCCCACACTGGGGACCACGCCCACACTGGGGACCACGCCCACACTGGGGACCATGCCCCCAATGGGAACCACCCCCTACACTGGGGACCACGCCCACACTGGGGACCACGCCCCCACTGGGGACCACGCCCACACTGGGGACCACCCCCTACACTGGGGACCACGCCCACACTGGGGACCACGCCCCCACTGGGGACCACGCCCCAAATGGGAACCACCCCCTACACTGGGGGACCACGCCCCCAATGGGACCCACCCCCTACACTATGGACCACGCCCCCAATGGGAACCACCCGTTACACTGGGGACCACGCCCACAATGGGACCCACCCCCTACACTATGGACCACGCCCATAATGGGAACCACCCGTTACACTGGGGACCACGCCCACAATGGGGACCACACCCACAATGGGGACCACCCCTTACACTGGGGACCACACCCACAATGGGGACCACACCCACAATGGGGACCACCCCTTACACTGGGGACCACCCCCTACACTGGGGACCACGCCCACAATGGGAACCACCCCCTACACTGGAGACCACGCCCACAATGGGAACCACCCCCTACACTGGGGACCACGCCGACAATGGGAACCACCCCCTACACTGGGGACCACGCCCACAATGGGGACCACGCCCCCAATGGGAACCACCCCCTACACTGGGGACCACGCCCCCAATGGGACCCACCCCCTACACTATGGACCACGTCCCCAATGGGAACCACCCGTTACACTGGGGACCACGCCCACAATGGGACCCACCCCCTACACTGTGGACCACGCCCCCAATGGGAACCACCCGTTACACTGGGGACCACCCCTTACACTGGGGACCACCCCCTACACTGGGGACCACGCCCACAATGGGGACCACTCCCTACACTGGGGACCACGCCCACAATGGGGACCACCCCCCTACACTGGGGACCACGCCCACAATGGGAACCACCCCCTACACTGGGGACCACGCCCACACTGGGGACCACGCCCCCACTGGGGACCACGCCCACACTGGGGACCACGCCCCCAATGGGAACCACCCCCTACACTGGGGACCACGCCCCCAATGGGAACCACCCCCTATACTGGGGACCACGCCCACACTGGGGACCACGCCCCCAATGGGAACCACCCCCTACACTGGGGACCACGCCCCCAATGGGACCCACCCCCTACACTATGGACCACGTCCCCAATGGGAACCACCCGTTACACTGGGGACCACCCCCTACACTGGGGACCACCCCCTACACTGGAGACCACGCCCACAATGGGAACCACCCCCTACACTGGGGATCACGCCCACAATGGGAACCACCCCCTACACTGGGGACCACGCCGACAATGGGAACCACCCCCTACACTGGGGCCCACGCCCACAATGGGGACCACCCCTTACACTGGGGACCACCCCTTACACTGGGGACCACCCCCTACACTGGGGACCACGCCCACAATGGGGACCACCCCCTACACTGGGGACCACGCCCACAATGGGAACCACCCCCTACACTGGGGACCACGCCCACAATGGGACCCACCCCCTACACTATGGACCACGCCCCCAATGGGAACCACCCCCAACACTGGGGACCACCCCCACAATGGGAACCACCCTTACACTGGGGACCACACCCTACACTGGGGACCACCCCTACACTGGGAACTACCCCTTACACTGGGGACCACCCCCTACACTGGGGACCACCCCTACACTGAGAACCACCCTCTACACTGGGGACCACCACCTACACTGGGGACCGTGCCCACAATGGGAACCACCCCCTATACTGGGGACCACGCCCACACTGGGGACCGTGCCCACAATGGGAACCACCCCCTATACTGGGGACCACGCCCACACTGGGGACCACGCCCACACTGGGGACCACGCCAACACTGGGGACCACGCCCACACTGGGGACCACGCCCAAACCTGTCTTAATATTCCCGCTGTCTGATAACTCCACAGATACTACGAGGTCCCTCAGACTCTTGTGCGCATCTTGCTGCTCGATTAACCTATTTGGGTCTTACTTACTGTCCAGCCATCTTAATCATTTTTGTATACCTTTTGCCCGCTGATTAATTTTTGTAATCCTGGACAGTTTGACCTATATATTAGTCTGTTTTAATCTCATGTAATCCTACTATTCGAGTAGTTAACTAGGGAAATAAATCTGATTCTGAGTGGTCTTGAGAAAGTCGGTCCGTAGGCAAGAAGGCTTGTGTGTTGCGTTATTATACGGTTTTGTTCAACACAGATCAGAGGCTGGCACCAGCCCGTCCTCTCCAGTGTTCACAACGCCTCTAAAGTGATGTCCTAAATTTCCCGAACCTAACCTAACCGAGGATTATAACCGAGGGAGCCGGTCGGCCGAGTGGACAGCACACTGGACTTGTGATCCTGTGGTCCCGGGTTCGATCCCGGGCGCCGGGGAGAAACAATGGGTAGAGTTTCTTTCACCCTATGCCCCTGTTACCTAGCAGTAAATTAAGTACCTGGGTGTTAGTCAACTGTTACGGGCTGCTTCCTGGGGGGTGGAGGCCTGGTCGAGGACCGGGCCGCGGGGACACTAAAGCCTCGAAATCATCTCAAGATAACCTCAAGAAGAAGGATCCACAAATAGAAAAAAGGACATCACGTCAATTTTGCGAGCCGTTTCGAATTTTCATACATCGTACTTTAACGTTAGGGATTTTTAGGTCAAAATAGGATGTGCTATGCAAGAAAGCTGGTTGTTGACACTACTTAATCACCACTTAAGCCACCCAAGAGGTGGCACGGGCATGAATAGCCCGTAAGTGGTGGCCCTTTTGAGCCATTACCAGTATCAATAGATGATACTGGAGATCTGTGGAGGTGCGACTGCACCCTGCGTGACGGGAGATGTCTCCTGTCCTTGTGATGAGGGATGTTGTTATAGATTCAGCTACTCGGAACAAGTTCCAAGTAGCACCGGCTATGGTGAGCCCGTAACTTACCTGGCACAGGAGCTGGGCAAGAAGCACGGGCTATGGTTAGCCTCGTGGACAGGAGATGTCTCCCGTGTGTGATGAGGGATGTTGTTATAGATTCAGCTACTCGGAACACGTTCCAAGTAGCACGGGCTATGGTGAGCCCGTAACTTACCTGGCACAGGAGCTGGGCAAGAAGCACGGGCTATGGTTAGCCTCGTGGACAGGAGATTTGTGATGAGGGATTGACTGATTGATGAAGATTAAGCCACCCAAAAGGTGGCACGGGCATGAATAGCCCATAAGTGGTGGCCCTTTGGAGCCATTACCAGTATCAATAGCTGATACTGGTGATCTGTAGAGGTGCGACTGCACCCTACGGAGAGGTCGTGACCTCTCCGTGATGAGGGATTGATTGATAAAGATTAAGCCACCCAAGAGGTGGCACGGGCATGAATAGCCCGTAAGTGGTGGCCCTTATGAGCCATTAACAGTATCGAGAGATGATACTGGAGATCTGTGGAGGTGCGACTGCACCCTGCGTGACGGGAGATGTCTCCCGGACCAAATGGTGACCAAATGGTGGGTGATGAGGGAGTAGAGACGGGCAATAAATAGGCAAGAGAAGGAGCAAAGTAAGGTGTAGTAGAGGGGGATAGTAATAATAATAAGAGCTGCAGAAGGCCTATTGGCCCATACGAGGCAGCTCCTATTATAACCACCGAATGAGAAGGAGATAGGAATAAGAAGAGGATAGCAAGGGAGCGTAGGAGAAGAGATAAAGAAAAGGAAAGAGAAAGAAAGAAAAAAGAAAATAGGAGGGGTAGGCTTATGTTAGGTCACGTTTGTTAGAAAGATTAGAGCATTTGAATATATACTGTGAAAGGGAAGAGTCCACAGCAACAAAGCCAGGACTCAAGTTCATGTTGGGTACATTGTGTATTAGAGCCGATTCTACAAGACGGCGTCTGTGAAGAGTAGAGGCAGGAAAGATTATTTTGGAGGAAGACCAATCAATGGGATGATTAGAATCCCTCACATAGCAGAAGAGAGCATTGTTAGTGTCTGCAGACTTAACACTTCTCTTGTGTGTGAGGGACCTATCCTTTCCCTAATCTTTGTCCGGTATAACTGGAAAAACCCTTTAGGATTTGTCTTTGCTTGCTCTGCTATGCGAACTTCATAGTTTCTTTTTGCTTTCCTTATTTCCTTTTTAGTATTTCTAACAAGTTGTACGAATTCCTGTTCTAAACTGACTTCCCCATTCTTAATCCTTTTGTACCACGCTCTCTTTTTACCTATAAGGTTCTTCAGATCTTTTGTTATCCACTTAGGATCATTAGTATTCGATCTATTCAATTTATATGGTATACTACGTTCCTGGGCTTTGCTTAGAATATTTTTAAATAGGTTATATTTTGAGTCCACATCGAAAACCCCTTTTACGTCACCTATCAATGGGTTCACGTCTAGCTCCAAGACCGGCCCACACCCCATACCCAAGACTTACCAATCTATTTGACCCAATAAATTTCTTAGGTTACTGAAATTAGCTTTTCGAAAATCAGGTACTTTAACATAATTTTCTCCTACAGATCTATTCCATTCTATGCTAAATCTGATTTCTTTATGATCACTGTTCCCTAGCTCACTCCCTATTTCGATGTCCTTAATTTGTGTTTCCCTGTTAGTTAACACTAAATCTAAAATATTATTTCCCCGCGTTGGTTCCTTAATGTGTTGCGTAAGAAAGCAATCGTCAATTAATTCTAGAAAATCTTCTGCTTCATTATTCCCTGTTTTGTTCAACCAGTTTATTCTACTAAAATTAAAGTCACCCATGACATAAATACTGTTAGATCTAGATGCTCTAGATATTTCATCCCATAGATGCTTTGCTTCCATTCTGTCTAAATTTGGTAGCCTATATATAACTCCTATTATACTATTATTTGCTTTTTCGTTTAATTCTATCCAAATAGTTTCTGTGTGTGGCTCAGATTTGATTCCCTCTTTGAGACTACATATCAAATTGTCCCTAACGTATATGGCTACTCCCCCTCCTCGTCTAATATATCTATCTGTGTGAAATAGTTTAAATCCATTATTTGATATTCAGCTAATAGTTCTCTATTTTCTACATTCATCCACGTTTCGGTAAGCGCGATAATATCTATTTTTTCTGTGGAAACAAGATCATTTAATTCGTTTATTTTATTTCTTAGACTTCTACTGTTAGTGTAATATACCCAAAGTGAATTGTTATTTTTGAGGCCCTTCTCTTTCCCTGATCATTTTGCCAATTCCTTTCTCCCTCAAACACATACTTTTATTACCTCTTTTCCTTCAAATCAATTCCCATACCACTATCTACTAACAGTTTAAACCCAACAAACACCTCTAACCACTGGTTCCAACGAGTTCGCAACAGCAAAACCCCAGCCCTCGATAGATAAACGTGCAAAAACATAAAGGAACAAATGTACTAAACACAAAAATGCCGGCCGGAAGGGCCTGCCACAAAACTACAATAATTACAAACAAAATACAACAAGTTAAAAACACAGCGGAATACAATACAGAATAACACACCAACCATTAAATATTCAGAACAAGGCTCCAGCACCGCAAACACACACGGAGAGGCACCAACACAAAACGAAAAAATAATAATATAATAATAATAATACTAATAATAATAATAATAATAATAATAATAATAATAATAATAATAATAATAAAAATAACAACAAGAAAGGAAAACAGTATACAACAAAAAAAAGAAAAGCACAATGGCAAAACACGACAAAAAGCATAAACCCAGACCGGGTCACACCAACAGCCTGAAGGGCACTCAGCACGACACAAACAAGCGCACAAACACATCATAAAAACATAGAACCACAAAGAATAACATAAGAACACGACATCCACAACCAGACACACACACCAACCAAACCCCGGACCGCACAGGAACCGGACACACACACACACAAGCCACACAAACCCACAACCACAAACCGGAGCACGCAGGAACCGGGAAACAAACCCGCCCCACCCACACACACACACACCCGACCCGCACCCCACAACCATGCACACAAATGAAAACAACCCACAACACACAATACACAAAGGAATCATGAGCGAGGAATACATTTCTCAGAGACAGGAATATATTTATCAGGGAACGAATCCCAAGGATACCTTCGCTTATAGGCCTCCCAAATCAAATACTCTATGTCGGTGGGGGGACGATCCCCCTGCCGCCGTGGGCCCTGCATAAACTCGGGAACCTCCAGATCAGGCGGAAACGGCCACTCCTTAGGCCGGCCACACACGTACAGTTTTAACTGACAGTTATGACTGTTCAGTTAAAACTGTCAGTTAAAACTGCGCGTGTGTGGCCGGCCTTAAGCTCACCGACGCAAGTCGCATAACGAGGCTGGGGAGCGTAAGCCACGTCCTTCGAGGTAGCAGACGACACTGATGAAGCATACGAGGGCTGCCGAGACGGCCGCGTCGCCGTACGCACAGGAGCAGGGGACAATCGACGAGATGGTAACGCCTCCACCGAGACCGCAGGAGACACTGAAGAGATGGCCGGAGACGGAAGAGGCGTTGAGACCGCAGTCGATGAAACGGGGACCGAGGAAGGGGTTACAGAACCTCCAGAGCGAGCAGCCTTTTTCAAAACCATCACCAGGCCACCCCGCTCACCACGAACCTCAGCAGGGGGGAACCACCCCCCACGAAGAACCGGAGCCATCCGAGGCAGGCGACGCACCCGAAGCAGGAACCGCAGACACCATATCTGGAGGGGAGGCCGAAACACTGGCACTGGCATCCTCAGGCAAACGCCGTCACCGTAGTATGCAACGCAACCGGAGCCACCCCTCCGTCGCCGGCAGATCCACAAGCATCAAAATCTCCAACGTCTGCCCATGCTGAAGACGAACGCCGGGAACGCTTAGGCTCTGGCCGCACATCATCAGACCTGGAGGCTGACTCAGAGACACGCGCAACACAAACCGGGCGAACCGATGCACGTCGCAGAACGGCAGCATCCTCAACCACATGGGGCACCAGGCCAGGCACAGGAGGAATCGCCGGTTCCACCCCATCACCCAGCACAGCCGGAACAGACGGCGAGGGTGCAGGGACAGGGTCAGACGCAGCAGAGGACGAACTGGAAGACGGGGGATTCGAGCAGAAGGCAGTCTGAAGAACCCCAGGGACACCAGTCGGAGCAGGACGATCACCATGCGACGACACAACCTCAAGAGGAGAGGCGGCAACAACAGGGGGCGCACCAGGCGACACAGGGGGCACATCCGCGGCTGAAGAGACGTCCACATCCACCGAATCCTCCTCCACAGGAAGCGGCGGAAGATCCTCCTCACTGAAGAGGTTCACGGGTGCAACGGCAGGCGCAGAACAGTCAGCAGCCTGATGGCCCAAGAGGCCACAACGATAACACGTCCGAGGCTGGCGGGCGTAAAACACCCGAACGTTGTAACCCATAAGACGCACAGAAGACGGAATATCTTCCCGGAGCCTCATGCCCAGGGTGCGAATGTTAGTCCTCACACCCTTAAGTGGACTGGAAGACACCACGTTCACCCGCACATTAACCACTGCGCCAAACCGGCCGAAGTACCGCCGTAGTAAACCCTCCGGAAACTCCAATGGAGCCCCATGCACACTGACGTAAGTGAGGGCACCACTCCGATCAGAGAGTGACACAGTGCCCGCACCATCCGGCAGGGGTAGTGTCCGCCACTCGTATCGACGGAGAAAGTCGCGATACGACAATTCTTCTGTGAACTTCACTATAGCTCGACGTGCCGTCACCAGCTCGACTCCATAAATGTTTATCACAGGGATATGAAGCAACTCACACACCAGCGCTATCTCTGGGTACCCAGCCCGGCCGGAAAATTCGAGGCCCACAGACTGATCCCACAGTACAGGGGGGAGGGGGACCCCCATCGTGAACTCCACGCCAGCACAGGCAGGCAGAGACACACCCGCTCCCAACCGGCCAAATTGGTAAACAACACCAACAGCCGGAGCGCCGAGGCAACACGTCTGTCCCCTACCGAAGCTAGGGCCAGACTCCACATTTCAGTAAGTAGTGCAATAGTGGCGCCTCTGCTTCTGTTTCACAGATATGACACTCATTAACTATTGGGTTCATTACCTCCCAGCAGCACTTGTAACCAAGTCTGAGTCTGTGTATGGCTACTGCAATGTCTCTGGATATCTTTTTGCCAGGCTTGAAAGAGGAGTAACCAGTGGCTTGTTTGTACCATATCGCAGTGGATCTTCCTTCCGCTGCTTTGGCGACTTTTGATAGTTGAGAATATTTTCTTCTTGATTTGCTCCTTAATCTGTGAGAAACTTGGAGGTATTTGAACCTGTACAACAGGTAGAGCAGTTTTTGCTAGTGAGTCTGCCTTTTCATTACCATCTATGCCAATGTGACTTGGTACATAATTTAGGGTGATTGACAGCCCTAGATTATGGGCTTCTTTTCCTATATGTTGAATTTCTGTGAGGAGTTGTATATTATCTCTGTGCTGACTGGATAACAATGCCTGGAGCGAGGATTTAGAGTCGGTATGAATGATGACATCTTGTAAATTATTCTCAATTGTATAGTTTATCGCCTCCTTCAGGGCATATAATTCTGTTTGCAATGTTGAGCACCCACTATTCATGCTCCAGTAAGCTTCATGGTTGGTAGTGTAAACTGCTGCCCCAGCAGAACCTCTTTCTTGATCAACTGATCCGTCTGTGAAGATGTGAGTCGTTGTAGGTCTTGAGATGGTTTCCATTTGTTGTTCTATTACTTCCTTGAGCCTCTGCGGGTTACATGCTGATTTTTTTAACTGGTAATCCTTCAATGATTATCTTTAGATTCGACTCTTCCCATGGAGGAGGCTGCCGAAAGTGTTAATATGGTCTATCTTCCCCTTTGTTTTTAATGGTCCATTTCAGGTCCACTTTCTCTAGAATCTTGACCAGATTATCCATTCATGAGCTTGTTCTATATTGAAGGTTTTTCTGAAAGGATCTCTGTATGCTGTCTTTGATTGACAGTCTGGCGGTGGTTGCAATAAGTTTTGCTGTTATGGTGGCTATCCTTTGTTTCATCCTGTTTTCTAATGCTGGTAAATTAGTTTCCATTCTAAGGTTCCCTCTACGAGTCCATATAGGTGCTCCCAGCATTGTTCTGAGAGCATCATTTTGAGACACTTCCAGTTTCTCCCATTGGTTATCATTGAGGGATGTAAGAGCAGGGGCAGCATAGTCAGTGAGTGACCTAACTGCTTGAACGTAGTACATTTAGAGTACTGGTAGAGATGCACCCTCTTCTAAGACTGGTCAGGGAGTGCAAAGCTGAGTTTCTGACTTTACAGCTTTGCCGAACATATTCAATTTCTTGAGTGAATTTCAACTGGTTGTCTATTATGACTCCTAGATATTTAAAAGAAGTAACCCACTCAATTTTATGTCCTTGTATTGCGAGTCTAATGTCTTGAGTTCTCATTTCAACGGCCATAGCTTTTATTTTATTGCTGTTTATTTTCACTGCTATGCGTTCCGCTTCCCTGCTGATAATATCTAGGCATTTTTGTGCATGGTTCCTTGCGCCTTTGCCATTGATGATGACCACAAAGTCGTCTGCATAGTTAAGAAGTTTGGCTTTTGGTAGCTTGAGCTTCATGAATTGTTCCATGAGACAGTTGAAGAGGAAGGGGCTTAGTATTCCTCCCTGCAGAGTTCCATTTTCCAGCCTCTTTGAGGTCGATGTTTTTCCTTGGAATTTGACTTTAGCTTCTCGGTTAAGCAGGCTTCCTTTGGCAAAGGCAAGAGCGTGTCCTTTGATTTCCTTATCCACAAGGCAGCACAGTGTAGCTGGAGCACTGGCTAACTCGAAGGCTTTTTCAAGGTCTAGAAAAATAAGGATTCCAGGTTTGTCATTGATTTGATCCAGGAGGGAGGTAAGGCATTCTGTGGTTCCAACACCTTTTCTGTAAGCAAACATATTTTGGTGTAGTGGATTGGCTTTCCATTCAATTCGATTAAGGGCCATTCTTTCTGCAGTTTTGGCCAGACAGCTTGTTAATGAGATGGGTCTTGGATTTCCTGGGTCTTTAGGTTTTGGAATGGGAACTATAATTGCACTGTTCCAAGAGAGTGGTCGAGTTCTTGTCACCCATACTCTGTTGATGAGATTCAAGAAGGCTTCTTCACCCTTTTCTCCTAGCTTGGCCAGCATGTTGTAAGTGATTTTGTCCTCGCCTGGAGCTGTATTTTTAGTTTTCTTTGTAGCACTTCTGAGTTCTTTCAGATTGAAAGGTTGGTCTAGTTCGTCAGGTAAGGCTAAAGCATCATCTATTTTTTTCCATCTTGCTGCTTGAGGTCTTTGTTGGTGAGGCAGAGTTGCTTGAGGAAGTTAAGTGGAACTGGCTCTTGAAGCAAGTAGATTTGCTAGCCTTTCTGCTTCTTGCTCTGGATGAACATGATGCGGTGGAGCAGGAGGCGATTTTCTTTTGGCCTTGTTGATCTGCCTCCAGATGTCGCCCAAGGACGTATGCTGATTTAGCTTGGCACACCACTCGAGCCATTTTTCTTCTCTGATTTTTGCTGTTTCTTCATGCACATGATCTCGGACAGCTCTAAGAAGTCCTAGATTAGCTTCGGTTCTATCTCTTCTGAAATTCTTTCGTGCACGATTTAGTCTGTTATGTAGCTCTTTGATCCTATCACAGTAATACCAATGGTCCTCATGTTGTTGGGTAATTGTTTTCCTCTTGGGGATGGCGTGATTTGATGCTCTATGTATTGCATTTACTAAATCTTTTTCCATTTCTTCGGTGTTGTCAGGAGGAGTGTAGTTTTGGTGCCAAGTTTCGAGAGCTTCCTGAAACTTCGTCCAATCTGCTTTGATAAAGTCCCATCCGGGCTCGGGAGCTGGAGGTCTAGGAGGTAGTGCTATATTAATAACTGTTTTTTTTTAGCAAAGTGGTCATTGGTCAGAACATGATCAACTGACCAATGACACAACTCACAAATACTGGTGGAGACAAACGTGAGATCCAGCTTTCCCCCACCAGTGTGGGTTGGTTCCGTCGAATTAAGCAGACTGATTTCCGGCACTTCATCCAAAAGGTGTTCAATATGTCTTCCGTTGGCGTCGGTTCTTGGTGAATCAAGTAGTAATTCACTATGAGCGCTGAAGTCGCCAGAGATGATAGTAGGTGTAGTGAGTGCTATTTCAAAGATTGCTGAGAGATCCATGTTGCGTTCTCTATGGCTCTTGTATACATTGAAGATGGACAGCATTGAGTTCCTCATAGTGAGATTAACTCCAATAATTTCGACGTTCTCGCCACAGTTGGGCAGGTCTGTGATTGCCGTGGCGTTGATATGATTTCTTACTTGAATTGAAATGCCTCTGGTGCCACCTTGTGCCATAGGGCAGTGGAAACCTTGATATCCTGTGATACTGATATTTCTTTCAGTCCTGGTGAGTGTTTCGTGAAGTAGAACAATATCAATGCTGTCCTTGCACTGCTCTGAGTGTTTGTGCTTTGCTTTTGAATCCTTGAATATTCCGTTGTATAATTTTGAGATTGTCCATTATTCCGTTATAGTTGAATCATTGAGCCCATGTTTTTTACAGTGATGATTTGCCCGATGGCTTGTGTCTTCTTGACTGGAGTGGAGACTTTTTTCTTGGTGGGTGAGGAGACTCTTGGTTGGGTTGAAGCGTCTTTGCTACATCCAGCTACTGGGGCATTTGATGATGTAGGGATCATCATTTCTGCTTGGGAGGTCTTGGAGGCAATAGCAGGTATATTCGTTTTTGCTGCCCTGATCTATTCTGTTGCTGTTGCCTTGTGGAGTAGTGCTTCTTTGTTTCCTCCAGTTATTGGAGGCCCTGTTCTTGCTCAGACTAGAAGGATTTTGTGTGTTAGACTGTAGCCGATCTTCATTTATTCTGACTTGCCGAGGAGTGTACCACTGGCTTTTTACCGAGGGTCTAGTCAATTGTGGTCTAGAAGTTGTGACTTTGGGTTGCTGGGATGATCCGAAAGCTTGTATTCTTTTTACCCTTTCTGGGCATCGTTTGTTCCAGGCGTGATGTGTATCCCCGCAGTTCGGGCATTTTGCTTTCGTTTGTTTGCCTTCTTCATGCAGATTCTTGCATATGTCGGTGTTGTGGAGCTCGCTGCATACTCCACATCGTTCCGGGCCTCTGCAGCCATCTTTATGGTGGCCGAAGCGCTGACATCTGTAACAGCAAATGGGTTCTGGAATGCACAGCCTTAGGCTGAATTGACCATATATCCCAACACTCAGAGTGTTGATGCGAGGTCCTTTTATTGTTACGAAGACCTGTCTTGTTTCTATATTGTTGTGCTTGCATCTTTCCGCTGTTGTGACATTTGGGCATTCTAAGAGTCTGTTTGCATGAACTTCGACCGGGAAATTTTGTACTATCATTTTGGTGATTTTTCTTCTGCTTTCAGTTCAACTAGGTGTTCTGTATTCCTGAGGTTTGTGATTATATCCGGATTAGCTGTGGATATGTTATATCTGCCTCTGATGTCAGGTTTGGCTTTAAGATCTGATCCTGGATTATCTTTTTCCAGTGCGGCAATGTAAGCATAAGTGGGACCATCTACTGGTTTTTTGGTTTTGAAGATGGTCCTTGGCATTGGTTTGGGTGCTGCTCTTGAGTTCTGGTTGGCTTCTAAATTGGTTTCTTTGGAGGGTTTCTTTGGTTCTTCTTCGTTTGTTTGCCTTTCCGTTACCTACAAATTGTCACGGTGGTTCGTTGAGGGTTGGGTCATCTTCAGCAATTTTCCTTGCTCTTGCTACTAGATCACTGTGTCCTTCTGACGTTAATAATTCAAGAAGGATGGTTAGGAAAGTCATATCCTGGGGAGACATGGTTACACTGTACTAAAAGAGTAACTGAGGGAGTGACTGTAACTGTGTACTGCTACACTCAGTGACTGAATATAATATATTAGCATATTGTGCATGTATAGGTATAGGTTAAGTTAGGTTAGGTGTTTAGGTTCTGTTGGCGATTATTTGTATTTGTAGTACGTGGGTGAAGCATTTATAGCGTTGTGGCTCGAACAAAATTCGTCAGTGAAGTACTTGTTCCGAAAATGTTTGAATGTCAGCAGTTGTGAGGCGTGTGTAAACCGTTTTCGTTCATAAACAGGGGTTTAGCGGGTACTTGGAATCACTTTTGGGTCTTTGTTTGGAGGACGGGCTGGAGACAACCCGTTCTCACACTAGGCTGTTTAAAGCAGCGGCCGTCCTCCCCAGACGCATTCATCANAAGCGAGGTTGTTTCCTCGCTCCTTCCAATGAGACACTTGAGGAGTCCTCTTCTTCTGATGAAGTATCTGTGAAGAAAGGTAAGCACTGTAATTCCCAACTTAAGTGAAAAACTAAAATATTATACGGTGAGGCATAAATTTGAAGATTCAAATATTTTAAAAACTAGCAAATAGTTGCAAAGTTTTAAATTTACTTAAGGCATATTTTCTTTTTATACACATTGCTTAAATTTATCAGCAAATATGAAAGCTAGCACATGGATGCCATCAGTTTCTGTTACTACTGTACTTTAATGTACAGCACTCCAATTTCTAGAACTACTACTTGCTTCAACTTGTTTCATGCCCCAAGTCATATAAACTGTATTCCACACTACCGTGGATTGTCATATAAACTGTATACCACACTACCGTGGATTAACACACTACCACACTATTGTGAATGTAGTCGAGCCTGGCCCCAGCCTGGGGTCAGGGAGTAGAAGAACTCCCGAAACTCTCCAGGTATGCTCCAGGCCACTAGGTTAGGGAAGATTAAGAAACTTTTAAAATTTGTCGGTGAACAATCTCTGTATGATGTAACCTGTAATCAACTTGATTTAACCTATGATAATGTATGATGAAGATTGCATATGGCTAATTGTGCTGTGTGGTGGTAACAAATAATATACTGTATGATATAGGAAGTATTTTTAAAATGAAAATATATGGATGAAATAACTAGTACAGTATAATACTTATATTAAATACTTGTGTATAATAAGACAATTCACAATCCTTTAATTTGTTTAATAGTTATCTGGATTTATATTACAATTTAAATGTAAAATTTCACCTTTTCCAATAACAAATACATAGGCTATGCTCCAATCAGAACAAACTGAAATTACAGTGATATATTATTTTCCCATGAGATTTTAACATTGGGCCAGGTTAGGCAGAGTTGGGTTTGGGTTGGTGATTCAAACTCGCACTGCATCTTGTGCTACCCACTCCCCCAATATCAGTGCCTAAGACATGTAACTTCACCATTGTAATCACTGCCATCAACTTGTATTGTAGTTATTATGCTGAATGCAAATTTTTGCTACAATGTACCTACATGTATTTATAATCTTCAAATTTAAGTACAATGTACCTATTAAAATATTCTTTAAATTTTGCTACAATGTACCTATCAATAATTATCTGTTAGGTTAAGGACCAGCTCGAAATGCTGTAATTACCTAAGTGTAGCTACAGGATGAGAGCTACGCTCGTGGTGTCCCGTCTTCCAAGCACTCTGTCATATAACGCTTTGAAACTACTGACAGTCTTGGCCTCCACCACCTTGATAAAGTGAATTTTCTTATATTTCTTCGGCATCTGTGTTTAGCTAGTTTAAATCTATGACCTCTTGTTCTTAAAGTTCCAGGTCTCAGGAAATCTTCCCTATCAATTTTATCAATTCCTGTTACTATTTTGTATGTGGTGATCATATCACCTCTTTTTCTTCTGTCTTCTAGTTTTGGCATAGCATATATAAGAAGACAGCAATGATCACAATGGTAAAGTTGTTTGGATTAAGTACATAAAGAATGGGAGATTGGGTAGCACTAGATACAGTGCAATTTTAAAGCTCAAGGTAGGAAACTATGAAGATGAAATTAGGTACTTTTTGGTTTTGGCTTTGAATGAGGCAAAAGTTGGACAGCTTTTCAACTCATTAGGGAGTGAGTTCCATGGACTAGGTCCCTTTATTTGCATAGTGTTTACACAGATTAAGTTTGACTCTGGGGATATCAAAGCTGTAAAAATATTGATGCAGTTATTTAAATAAAAAACATAATGAAAGAAATATTACTAGTTTATTTTTATTCTATCTTATTTTGTACTGTACAGTGTATCCAAAGAAGTGGAAAAAATTAAGACAATGCACAATTTAATGAATGATTCTAAAGAAATATGACTATTACATATCAAAAAGATATCTTAATGATCCATGGTTAACATGATTTAATAAGGATAATACTGTACTGGTAATAATACAAGGTATAATTTAACATCTTTATTACTGATATTTTTTATTAAGAAACTTAGGTATACACAGCAATGTGCTGCTACCCTATTCTATATGGAAGATTACACAGTGTAGATAAAAAACTAGCTATAAGTTCATCTAATACTCCCATCTCACAGGATGGTTAGGCATGCATGGAATCAAGGGAGAAAATACCAGCCTCAATACAAAAAACAAATCGATTCTGACTAAACAACAACTTCACGATTTTTACAAGAGGAAAGCACTGAATCATGGAAACATTATATTATAATTACTCTTACCAGTTTCTACAAGACTCCTCTCAATGTATTTTTTAACATGCTTAGGTATACACAGCAATGTGCTGCTTCCCTATTCTGTATGAAGGACCACACAGTGTAGATCAAAAACCAGCTACAAGCTCATCCAACATCCCCACCTCACAGGATGGCCAGTCATACATGGAATCAGGAGAGAACAAAATGCTTAAGGTTGATCTATTAGCCTCCACTGGCAAAATCTGGGTGCAGCACAAGAATATCTTCCAATATTCCCAAGTATGAAGTAATTAGAGCTCAAAGTATCTCATACCATTTGGCATGAAGTCACTGATAACAGGGCAATCACAGATATAGTGTTGGAGAGTATGTTCTCTCAAGTAAGACTGAAAACAGACTTTTTTCCACCAAGAGGGTTATAAACCCATGGAACCGCCTACCCGCTAAAGCCGTAAGTGCAAAATTACAGCAAAAAAAATCATTAAGACAATTGGTGGGCCCTTTAACAAGCCACCGGCTTTGTCCTCGTCGAGGCCACTAGATAGTTAGTGGCCCTTGGGTAAATTCAGTAAATACTGTATATACAATAATTGTCAGCGCATCTTCCGAGCAACAAGGACAGCTACACAGTATCTCTTAGAATTATGTAGGTAAACAACAAATGTAACATATTTGTTTACTACAATGTCGGTGCTGGTGGTAGAAGTTGAAAAATCATAATTTTACTTCGAAATATACTAATTTTATAAGAAAATTCAACGTAAATAGGGCGCAGATGAGCTCCGATAAGCCAGCATCGTGACTGGCTAAATCTTCAAGATGAAGAATGTTGCCTGCTCTCTGATTAGCAAACGAAACACAGTAGTGACCTCTGTCGGCATGCAGGTAAACCAGACCCAAAACCCAAATATCTTCGTAAGTTTACCTTCCTGAATCGCACGTAAGAGCAACTTAGGAAACTTCGTAGCAAACCTACTTACGAAGAAATACACAGAGCTTCGTCAATCTACGTCCTGGGAGTTAAGTGACTGTTGAAGGTTGTATCCTGGGATGGCCAGTCACTGGCCTGGATACAGATCACCTTGTACCAAAAATGCTTTGCCAATATATTATATATAACTTGCCTACCCAACTCGGCTGTACCTAACCTAGCCAAAACTAATATAACCTAGCCCAGCCTAACAATACTCGGTTTTATCAGTTATGAAAAAAAAGTTGTGTCGAAATGACTGTACAACCTGACTGGCCATTGGCCTTGGGGAACCTTAATGAGCCTAAACAGGTTTCTGTCCTGGCAATGGGGAAACAAAATTTCCTGTAAACTTAAACTAATTATCAAAAGGTGCTAGGTTGGACCATTATTAGCTCACTATAACTAGAAAAGTTTAGCTAGATTAGTGTGATTAGCTACATTAGCTAGATTAGTGTTAGTCAGCTGTCACGGGCTGCTTCCTGGGGGTGGAGGCCTGGTCGAGGACCGGGCCGCGGGGACACTAAAGCCCCGAAATCATCTCAAGATAACCTCAAGAAGATAGATGGAAGTGCTAGTACTAGAGGGGGGCCGACTTGTCCTGGTACCATCACTGACGTACACCTGACTTCATGTACCTTAATTTGCTTGTCAATTTGAACCAAGAGAACAGCCGCAGTGCTGGAGGAGTACTGCTGTATTACCTTCCTCTCAATAAGCTTGCATGATCACTGAGGTGCATGAAGCATGGCGTCATGAATGTGACTCACCCCGACTGCCTCTGACTTACCAGACTCGCTAAGTGTAAGTGTATGCTTTTGACCTCTCTTGTCCATTATGCTGAGGTTTGTTTTCAGTCAAACTGTATCATTAATGACAATATTTACAACCATCTAGATTACTATGACCTTCGGTGCGTTATCCCGCGTTAACAACATCCGAACTAACTGATTCGGAACGCTTAGTGAGCGGTAACTGCCTCCCTCAGGTGACACTCATTTCCTTCATGTTCTCAAAAAATTACGATAATAATAAATTCAAAGTTAATTAAATGATTCAAATACAATATTTGTCATTATCTTTATAATTATGTAGGAAATAGACACTGAGTGACGCAAATTACAGTTCAGATTATTTTTAGTAAAATTTTGATAAGTATTGACCAAATTTTCAAGAACATTTTACTTGTTATGAACAAGTATGAATGTGTTGTTATTGATTTTTGGTGTATTTCTGGTGGTAGCTTATTTTAGTCTCGTGAGATCACAGTGATATTAGTGTGATAGCCTAGGAAGATACTGTCAATTATTTATATGTTAACAAACTATGTAATGTCCCTTATACATCCAATTCAAAATATAAACAATTTAATATATATATATATATATATATATATATATATATATATATATATATATATATATATATATATATATATTATATATATATATATATATATATATATATATATATATATTAGTATATTTTTGGTAGCAGTCTTTCCTGTAGACATATATTATTAAATGACCGAAACAGTAAGATTAATAATTCTAACACGAATTTTCTCGATCTTCCTTATGTTTCTTTTTACTGTCGACGGTAAATGAAAAATCAATTCTCAACAA